>JAFBJR010000226.1:0-15773 GCA_016785285.1 Brachirus orientalis | reverse complement strand
GTGTGTGAGTGTGTGTGTGTGTGTGTGAGTGTGTGACTGTGTGTGTGTGTGAGTGTGTGTGAGTGTGTGTGAGTGTGTGAGTGTGTGTGTGTGAGTGTGTGTGAGCAAGTGTGAGCGAGTGTGTGTGAGTGTGTGAGTGTGTGAGTGTGTGTGTGTGAGTGTGTGTGTGTGAGTGTGTGAGTGTGTGTGTGTGAGTGTGTGTGAGTGTGTGACTGTGTGTGTGAAAATAAAAAAATATTCAGCTCAGCAGGGAAGAGGCGTTCACTGACCATGAAAGAACGTCAGAAAAGCCTCCACTCTGTTCTACTCGTCTTCTAGATGAGGATGTTTTTACAGAAAACTCACTTGAGAATCGCTGCAGCAGAGATGTGAAATAATGTGAAGGAAAAGACAAAACCTGACTGGAAGCAGCTCTTATTTTATTATTTTATTTTATTATATGACCTGAAGTCACTTGTTTGGAAACAGTGTGTAGAGTTAGAACATGTTCTAAGTGATGAGTTTTCATCCAAATGTGTGAATTTGTTCAGCATATGAACAGAGTGAACGTGGGTGAAGCTTGTGTTTTATTCTCAGCATAATGACTTGGTTACACTAGTGTCAAACACTCGTAAGCTCTATATGAGAAAAGTGTGATCTCACTGTGTCTCACATTTTATCCAATCAGGAGCCAGAAGTCCAAAAAGAGGGTATTGTCATAAATGAGCAAAAACTAAGCAAAGAATGTCAAAATATGGCTAAAACTTTCTCATGAGATTCAAACTTTACCAAAGAATCAGAAAAAGTTTGATAAACGTTCACCAAAACAGTCGATAAAAACATGGTTAGTACAGTTGTACCATGTGAAAACAAGCCACGCGTGGTGATGAGACAGTGAACGCACCACAGACGATAATCTGGAGAAACAGTGATGAGACAGTGAACGCACCACAGACGATAATCTGGAGAAACAGTGATGAGACAGTGAACGCACCACAGACGATAATCTGGAGAAACATTGATGAGACAGTGAACGCACCACAGACGATAATCTGGAGAAACAGTGATGAGACAGTGAACGCACCACAGACGATAATCTGGAGGGAAAAGTGAGTTTTTCCGGCTTAAATGACTGTTGACTCTCATTTAAGGAAGATTATTAATTTCTCTCTTTAACTCCATAATTACAGATTAGATTATTTAAATCCTTGGTGCCAAAGAAACTTCAGTTTTAACAGAAGTGGTTTTGATGTTTATCTGTATATTTCATTGTTAAATCTGAATTAGTCTTGTTTCCACTGACGTGTTGTTAATAATTGTTCATAATAATTGAACACGTCTCCTCTCGACTTCAAAACAGGAAAATAATCCAAAGATGTGACTCAACACACTTCATTATTTTTGTTCAGGCAGCAGATAATAGGATTTTTAAACACATGCAAAACACTTTAAAAACAACTCAGTGTAAAATCAGCAACTGTGCAGCATCACCTTCCTCTGTGTCCTCTGTGTCCTCTGTGTCCTCTGTGTCCTCTGTGTCCTCTGTGTCCTCTGTCTCCTCTGTCTCCTCTGTCTCCTCTGTCTCATGTCTCCTCTGTCTCATGTCTCCTCTGTCTCCTCATGTCTCCTCTGTCTCCTCATGTCTCCTCTGTCTCCTCTGTCTCATGTCTCCTCTGTCTCATGTCTCCTCTGTCTCCTCTGTCTCATGTCTCCTCTGTCTCGTGTCTCCTCATGTCTCCTCATGTCTCCTCATGTCTCCTCTGTCTCCTCTGTCTCATGTCTCCTCTGTCTCCTCATGTCTCCTCTGTCTCATGTCTCCTCTGTCTCCTCTGTCTCATGTCTCCTCATGTCTCCTTGTGTCTCCTCATGTCTCCTCATGTCTCCTCATGTCTCCTCGTGTCTCCTCTGTCTCGTGTCTCCTCGTGTCTCCTCGTGTCTCCTCGTGTCTCCTCTGTCTCATGTCTCCTCGTGTCTCCTCTGTCTCATGTCTCCTCGTGTCTCCTCGTGTCTCCTCGTGTCTCCTCCGTCCTCTCTCTCTGGACTCAGGACCTTTATTTCTCAGGATTAAAGTGGACGAGCAGCTGATTCCATCGTGTCAAACCCAAATGTCTCGAGCAGAAACAGCCACGACAGGTTTAATTAAAGGTGTTTGTTTTTTATTTCCTGTCTATTTACTGTGATTTATTTTGCTAATTTCTCGCCGTGACTCTTGTTACATTTCTGCATTTTCAGGTCTGAAGGCAATAAATGAAGCTGTTAGTGAGAAAATAATCCAATATTTTTGTGTGACAGTTTTTAATCTGGACTCTTCAATTTAATACATTTATATGTTTCATAGCTGATAAAACACAGTAAAGCTGTTTCATTAAACATTTAGGATTTATAATGTTGATTTATTTGTTCACTTCTGTTGCTTTTTAAAAGTACACATTATTTTAATGTGTTAATTTTGCATCAACTTTAAATACGCTTCTGAAACCTGGTTCTGATTCTGACAGATCTGAACCACAGTCCAGTTTTATCAAGGTGGACCAGCTAAACCTCGTTAGCATCTGAAGAAGATTCACCAAAGCACAACAACAAGAAGCTAAGGCGGCAAAAAACACCCACACTGTGTTAGCTTCATGCTAACAACAGAAGCTAACAACACGCTGTTAGCTTCATGCTAACAACAGAAGCTAACAACGTGCTGTTAGCATCATGCTAACAACAGAAGTGCTTTGAATACGTCACTCTGTGCTTTGTTTTCTTTTTACGGCCAAACGTCAGTGAAGAAGCAGCTGAAGAAACAAAACTACACGACTTTAAAAATGACTTGAGTTTATTTTATTTTCTCCCTCATTTTCTTTTTGTCGACCTCAGATTAAACATTATAGTGAAATTCAACACTTGTAATTAATCAATATTTATATAAAATAACATCTAATTTATTCATTTATTCATTTTTAAATCTGTTGAGGAACAAAAGTGTGAATTTATTTGTCAAGTGTGAATGATGACGAGCGTCATCATGAGCGTCATCATGAGCGTCATGAGCGTCATCATGAGCGTCATGAGCGTCATGAGCGTCATGAGCGTCGTCATGAGCGTCATGAGCGTCATGAGCGTCGTCATGAGCGTCATGAGCGTCATGAGCGTCATCATGAGCGTCATGAGCGTCATGAGCGTCATGAGCGTCATCATGAGCGTCATGAGCGTCATCATGAACGTCATGAGTGTCATGAGCGTCATCATGAGCGTCATGAGCGTCATCATGAGCGTCATGAGCGTCATGAGCGTCATCATGAGCGTCATCATGAGCATGAGCGTCATCATGAGCGTCATCATGAGCGTCATGAGCGTCATGAGCGTCATCATGAGCGTCATCATTAGCGTCATGAGCGTCATGAGCGTCATGAGCGTCATGAGCGTCATCATGAGCGTCATGAGCGTCATGAGCGTCATCATGAGCGTCATCATGAGCGTCATGAGCGTCATCATGAGCGTCATCATGAGCGTCGTCGTGGTCCGTCTCTGTTGTCACAGCTGCTCTCAAGGTTAATTAAATGTTACAATATGGAAATGATGTAAAGAGACAGAAACTTGGCTGAATAAATGTTGTCAAAAATGCTAATTCAATCCTCTTATTGGAAAAAGACCAGGCTCCTCCCACAAGGTCAGGAAGTGAACAGACGTCGTCAAAACACACAAAGAAAACACTCACTTAATCTGCAGCACAATCATAATCCCACTAATTTATCAAAGCATTCAAATTATTATTATTATTGTTCAGACAATCATCTAAATCTGTCTGATTTTTTTGATTTTTTAAACATGGAAAAATATCAAGACCCAATTTACAATCAACTATACACTGTAAAAAACAATTTCCAACAAGTAACAAGAGATTTATTTCTGGAAATCTGTCCTGAAAAGAAAAAATAATCTTGAAAAATAGTTTTGCACAAGAAAATGATCTAATCTCACGACTTTGTTCTCATCATATATTGTTTTTATCAGATAATCCCAGCTGCTCCCCCTCCTGGTTTGTTTGTGTGGTGTTAGGACCAGGTCTAAAAGAAAACCTGATCACAAGTGTGGACTGTGGAGACAAACCACCAGTAACACACTAAAGAAACCATTTTAAAGGTTTAAGTAGAAAATGTCTGACTGACAGTCTGGATCAAAGAAAGTCCACTTCCTGTGAAGGACCAATCAGCTCTCAGGATCCACTGAGACACAAACACACTTACAGGTGTGTCATTCAGTCAAACATGCACCCGTGTCACCCGTGTCACCCGTGTCACCCGTGTTACCCATGTCACCCATGTCACCCATGTCACCCATGTCACCCCGTCACCCGTGTTACCCCGTCACCCGTGTTACCCGTGTTACCCGCGTTACCCGCGTTACCCGTGTTACCCATGTTACCCATGTCACCCGTGTTACCCATGTTACCCGTGTTACCCGTGTTACCCGTGTTACCCGCGTTACCCGCGTTACCCGTGTTACCCATGTCACCCATGTCACCCGTGTTACCCGTGTTACCCGCGTTACCCGCGTTACCCGTGTTACCCGCGTTACCCGCGTTACCCGTGTTACCCGCGTTACCCGTGTTACCCGTGTCACCCGTGTCACCCGTGTTACCCGTGTCACCCGTGTCACCCGTGTCACCCGTGACACCCGCGTTACCCGCGTCACCCGTGACACCCGCGTTACCCGCGTCACCCGTGTTACCCGTGTCACCCGTGTCACCCGTGACACCCGTGTCACCCGTGTTACCCGTGTCACCCGTGTTACCCACGTTACCCGTGACACCCGTGTCACCCGTGTTACCCGTGTCACCCGTGTCAGCCATGTTACCCGTGTCACCCGTGTCAGCCATGTTACCCGTGTCACCCATGTCACCCATGTCACCCCGTCACCCGTGTTACCCGCGTTACCCGTGTTACCCACGTTACCCGTGTTACCCGCGTTACCCGCGTTACCCGTGTTACCCGTGTTACCCGTGTCACCCGTGTCACCCGTGACACCCACGTCACCCGCGTCACCCGTGTTACCCGCGTCACCCGTGTCACCCGTGACACCCGTGTCACCCGTGTTACCCGTGTCACCCGTGTCAGCCATGTTACCCGTGTCACCCGTGTCAGCCATGTTACCTGTGTCACCTGTGTCACCCGTGTCACCCGTGTCACACACAGAAACTTACATACGAGAAAAGGAAGCCACGTATGACCGTCGGGGTCGTAACAGTGGTCGCTACATGTGTGAACGACTTATTTGCAGCATAAACCTATTTTACATGTAACAAAAATATAACATTTATGGCACTGACTCCTGATATTGTCAATAATGTTAATGAACGAATCGCAACATTATGTGAAAATAAACACATTCAATTTAATTTAAGAATTTACAGCAGACGGTTTCTTAGATTTCCACAAACACACGACCTCTGCTGTGTTCCACTTCCACGACTCATGAGGGAAACAAACCTGCTGCACTTTACAGTTCACTGAATAAATGTTTGACTGCTTTGAGTCAGGAAGTGTCTCTGCGTGTCTTTAGTGTCCTCTCTGTGGTCCACTAAAGGTCTCAGTCTCACAACAACAAACAGGTTTAATGTTGACAGTGTAAATTTGTCTTTGTTTTTTCCATCTTCAGTGAAAGTGAAGGTCTGAAACTGTACAACTCCTGTGTCCCTGTGAGCTAAAATCACTGGTTTTCTCTATGGACTTTGGTGTGGGAGAGTGAGTGGTTTACAAACTTCACTTTCCTGTTGGAAAAGTCTGTCTGACAGTGAGATAAAGACGTGAACATGTTCTGAAGACACTGTAGGCTTAAACTGATGTGGATTTTATTACACAGGTCTTTTTGAAAAAGGCCGAGTCATGTTGAGCCCTTTGTGAAAAGTTGAAGAGCTTCTTTGTTGCAGCAAATCTGCTTCTACCTTCTGTGTCTGTCCTTGTTTAAAGTCATAATCATGACTTATGAAGTTTGAGCGTTCAGAAAACGTGGATGTGGTGAATATGCCGGAGGAGGATGAAGAGGAGGAGAGGCCGAGAACAGTGTGGTGTCACGTCAGCGTCCACCTTTTATTTACTGGTTTGTGACGTGTGACACGAATGTTGAAGAGTGAAGATAAAAGTGTGGCGGCTGAGGTTTCACAGCAGCAGCCGGAGGAAAGAGTGAGGCCGAGAAATGAGGGGGAAGAGGAGTGGAAATGAAAAGAAAAGAGAGAGAACCTGAGGACACGAGGGAGTGAGACGTGCTGGAGCGAGGCGGCTCTTTATTTACACTGTAGGATTTATGGCGTGGTGCGTATGCTGTGTGGCACGGGAGCCATCGCCTCCTGGCCCAGAGAAGCCAGATCATTTCAAGCTCGAGTGCTCGCTGCAGCGTCAAGATTCCTGCCAAAAGCTCCACGGCCACAGAATATCAACACAATCCTCCTGACCTTTTCCCCGACTGCTGCTGCTGCTGCTGCTGCTGCTGCTGCTGCTGCTGCTGCTGCTGCTGCTGCTGCTCACACAGGAAACTCAGCAGCAGCAGCAGCAGCAGCAGCAGCAGCAGCAGTGACACCGCCTTCTCACACTGGAGAAAACCCAGTCAAAGGTATGAGTCGCTGCTAATTTAAAATGAATGGCGAGACTTTGGTGTTTTCCTGACTCGGCCCTCAACGATCACAGGAAACAGAAATATTGTTGTTTCCTGTTGAGCTTGTGAACATACAACATGAATATGTCAGATCCATTTCTCTGCTCAAATCATCTTAAAACTTTGTGACACAGAAAACGTTTGTAACTTCACAGGTTTCTCTGCCGACATGTTCAGGTGAACTGCATTCTGGGAAACAAGTCACCACCTGATGCTTACTTGGTAAAATGGGCGGAGCTAGAACACTTCTGGGTGTGACACCTGGGGGGTACACACCCACTGTTTAGGTTGATTTTACAGCTGATGTCAATGCTAATCAGTTAGCTAGCTCCTGAGCTGCAGCAGTTGCTAACTGTCCTTTTTTTTCACCCATAAAAGCAGAATTTGTCCACGTAGCTAACGTAGCTAACAACCCATGACAACACAGTGTATGTGTACGTATACTGAATACAGCCAGCTAGGTAGTTAGCATTAGCTTTTGTGCCGTTTTGGCACAGCGTCACAGAAAACAGAAACATCAACTTTGTTCAAACAGGTCACGACCTTTTCACACAAGCAACTTCAATGTTTGAATCTGTTTTGTTGGTTTTTTCCCTCGTTCTTGTAGCATTGGTTCAAATGTTATGTTATAAATGAAATACATTCTTTTTAAAGCTGACCATGAACTTCCTGGTTCAGCTGTTGTGAAGCAGATGATTGGCTTCTGACAGGAAAGGGGAGGGGCATGTGTTGTCTACTCTTCTAATCTGATCTTCGTCTTTGTCAGTGAAATGACTTCATCACTCGGTCTCAGATCCAGATCATTTGATTAGATAAAACGATAAAATCCAAAATCATAAAAGTCAAATGCAGGATCATAAAATGTGTCCTGTTTGTCCTGAAGGACGACTCACAGAGGGACATCAAAGCCGTTTGTCCTCACGCCGTCTGACCACATGACCACAAAACACCACATGACCACAAAACACCACATGACTGTAAAACACCACATGACCACAAAACACCACATGACCACAAAACACCACATGACCGTAAAACACCACATGACCACAAAACACCACATGACCGTAAAACACCACATGACTGTAAAACACCACATGACCGTAAAACACCACATGACCACAAAACACCACATGACCACAAAACACCACATGACCGTAAAACACCACATGACCACAAAACACCAAATGACCGTAAAACACCACATGACCGTAAAACACCACATGACCACAAAACACCACATGACCACATGACCACAAAACACCATATGACCGTAAAACACCACATGACCACAAAACACCACATGACCACAAAACACCACATGGCCATAAAACACCACATGGCCACAAAACACCACATGACCGTAAAACACCACATGACCACAAAACACCACATGACCGTAAAACACCACATGACCACAAAACACCACAAAACACCACATGACCACAAAACACCACATGATCGTAAAACACCACATGACCACAAAACACTAACACTAACTAACCATTGAAATAAGTAAACAAAGCTCAGCGTCGCCCCCTGTTGGTACATGTTTCAGACACTTCACTTTCTGTGTCAGGTTCTTTCTTTCATCTCTGCAGTGAAAAGAGCTGATGAATAATTGAATCCTCGCTGCTCTGCGTCACCGGCAGCGACATACATTCACTCTGATGGATATTAATGTAAATAACGTGAAGCGTGTTTTGTGGACAGTAAAAGTCAGAGATTTATGAGGCGAGCGTGAGCTGCAAACACCGGCTCCGTCTGCTGATTGGTTTGTGACAAATGAAAGCACGTGGAGCTTCTGCAGTTTCTTCACCTGCACTTTCCTCTGACGTCTCTGTTTCCTCAGCTTCACATTCATCAGTCGGACTCTGCTGCTTAGCTTTTGAGCGTAGCATGTGGTCAGCTAATGCAAAGTGTCTCCGGGCCAGTGGAGAATATATCATCCTCTATATTCTCTATATCCTCTCTGCTTTTGACATTTTTAGTTTTCATGTGAGAAACTTTTCATTTAACATCCGTAGATCTGGAAACTTTAGCCTCAGCTCAGTGAAACTTCAGCCACTGCAAACAAAACAGAAAATGTCCACACCTAATTTTGGATCTTACCAAATTATATAAAGGCAGAAAGTTCATTTGTTGGTTTTGTCTCAAATGTCAAACAATTAGAATAAAAGAAAACATGTCTTCTTTCACACACAAGGAAATAACTGATTTTACTCACTTAACAAAAGACTTGTGGAATAAATACTATGTCAGTTTAAGTCTATGATATTTTAATGACATGTTCACGTCTTTATCTCACTGTCAGACAGACTTTTCCAACAGGAAAGTGAAGTTTGTAAACCACTCACTCTCCCACACCAAAGTCCATAGAGAAAATCTGTGATTTTAGCTCACAGGGACACAGGAGCTGCTGGTCTACTGCTGCCTCGTGTGGTCACTTTGTGTCACTGAGGTAAATCTGAACAAAGGATTTTAAATGCCGAATTCACAAAATAATAATAAAATAAAATTTGAACTTAGTGATGGAGGCAGCAGTGGATCAACAACTCCTGTGTCCCTGTGAGCTAAAATCACTGGTTTTCTCTATGGACTTTGGTGTGGGAGAGTGAGTGGTTTACAATATTTAGTTTCCTGTTGGAAAAGTTTGTCTGACAGTGAAATAAAGACGTGAACATGTTCTGAAGATATTGTAGACTTAAACTGATGTAGGTTTTATTAAACAAGTATTTTGTGAAGTGGCTAAAATCCTGTTTTTCTTCGTGAACTCAGGCTGGTTGTCAGCAGCAGGGGGCGCTAATAAAAGGTCCTCAGATGTAAATGTAATTTAGAATCTTCTGATGGAAACTTGTGCTTTTGTTTGTTGGTGTTAATTTATTTCTCAGTCTCAGAAAAATGCATCAACAAACAAAATAATTCCACTTTCCGCTTCATTAAAAAGTTAATTTTATGGTTTTATAATCAGCGTTTTCCTGCTGAGTTAATGTGATCTGAGCCGCGTCCAGAAGCTCCGTGTGTTTCCGCTGAAACACGCGTGTGTGTGTGTGTGTGTGTGTGTGTGTGTGAGAGAGAGACTGATGATTATTAAGATGAATAAAACACTGAGGTTGTTTTGTAACTGGATATAAGTGCACGAGTGTCACATGAACAGAAACAGTTATTACAAATCTTCACGTCACACTTTTCATTTTTGACCAGTTTAATTTTTAATTTCCACTTAAATAAATGAACATTATTGTTTGACCTTTTACTTAAAGTGTATTTAACACTGTTCTGTGCGTGTAAACTTAATATTCTATAAAATGTTAACATTTAGCCGCTGCACGTCGCCAGTTTACGAGTCACTGAACCTTCACCGACTTATTTATTTCATTTTATTTTTGTCTTAACCTTTAGTTTTAATGTCTCCACATTCACACGCTGTTCCGGCTTAAATTAAAGGTGACATTTAACAACATGTTGTAAAATATAAGAACCTGTGTCAACAATGTAAACAACTGACTGCACTGAAAAAAACACAGAGTCAGACAATAAACGCAAATCCTGCGACAAAAAAACATGTTAAATGTGTGGTTCACCTCAGTCGCTGAAGTTTTACATTTGAACTGCACCACTCAGGAGAGTTGTTAGCTTAGCATTAGCCCAAGAAGATTAGTTAGCTTAGCATTAGTTCCAGGAAGGGATTTAGGTTAACATTAGCTTCAGGTGAGCAAATAGCTTAGCATTAGCCCAAGAAGATTAGTTAGCTTAGCATTAGCTCCAGGAAGGGATTTAGGTTAACATTAGCTTCAGGTGAGCAAATAGCTTAGCATTAGCTCCAGGTAAGGAGAGAAGTTAGTTAGCACTAAGAGATTTTTTCAGTTCTGTGAGAAACATAACATGGGGAAAAAGTGTTAAACTAATTTATCACAATTTTAACTATTTTAAGTCTAAAGTGTAATATTCCAAGTGTTTGTGAAAACATTTGGAATGCTTTAGTGCCTGCAGCGCTAAAGCAGTACAACCGTGGTTCTTATTTTGTCCATGTGTGTGTGTGTGTGTGTGTGTGGAGAAGCTAGCATCAGCAGGTTACAACCGATAATCTCAAAGCCCTTGTTTTGTAATATTTTATATATTTTTTTGTAACATTTTGCCGCATCTTAGCTTAGCATTAGCCTCAGGAGCGTCGTCATTGGTTGTTTTCTCATGTGCAAGTAAAAACAAATGATCCGGTGACCGCAGTCGTGTATTTTACTCCAGGGTGACGCCGCCTCGGAGGCTCCCCCTGCTGACTGGAGCGCAGCGGCGGCAGGTGAGCACAGGGAGACTAAAATGTGGCATCAGTACATGAGGACGCGGGTCAGAACCGGCCTGTCGCTGGTGGCTGAGGTCCAGACGTCTGGATTCCTCCAGAGGAGACGCTGTGATGTAACAAAGGCTTAACCTTGTTTTGTTGTGCTTTGATTTCCTGTAAAAACAAACACTTCCTGACAACTGACCTGCAGCGTTATTTCACACCAGTCGCCCAAAAGAAAGTGAACCTGCTCCAAAAGATTTCACCCAAAGATAAAACCAGGAAAAATCTAAAGAAAACACAGACGAGACGTGAGTTTGTCACAGAAACTAAAGTCACACACACTTAAACTCGTCTGTTTCTTTTTTCTCCATCAACTCATTTACACACCAATTAAATTCAACAACAAAAAAGAGAAAACCATTATATTTACATGTGCATTTTTAGCTATAATATCACAATCACAGTTGCAGCGGCACAAATGAGTCGTACCAAGTTAAACACCAATTAACAGGATGAGCTGCCGTTAATAAAACTGACAGTTATTAGTTTTATGTGCAGAGCAGAAGTCACAGCTGCAGTTACTGGATAATGATTCTGAAACGTCTGCAGCAGCAAAGAAAGAAGCATCCAAAGATCACGTAGAAGGTCGACAGTAAACAACAACAGGAAGTGATGAACTGACATTTAACACCGACTGTGCTTTTGTCACTGGTTACTGAGTGACTTTTGGCTAAAACTAATAAAAATAATACACTGTGAATAGGCACCTTAAACTAAAGGTTATCTTAAAAATAGCAAAACAATAGTTAACAGATGCTAAAAGTTAGCACCTAAGCGAAATGTTAGCCAAATGCTAGCCAAAAACAGCTAAAGGAAAACCAAAACACTGAGTCAAAATACAGCCAAGAAAATCTATTAATGAGTCAAAACATTATTAAATAACTAAAATAGCATTAAGTTAGCTGAATCATTGTTGGAAAAATAAAAAATAAGTTTGCCTATAAATTATCCAAAAGACAGATGCAGATTAGCCAAAACCAGCTCCATGTTAGTCATAGCATACATCAAAAGGTCAAGGGTTAGAGGGGCCCCAAGAGAGGCCACTAGAGGGGGGCCCCCCTGAGACATGCCACCAGAGAGGGGCCCCCCTGAGAGATGCCACCAGAGAGGGCTCCCCGAGCGATACCACCAGAGAGGGGCCCCCCTGAGAGATGCCACCAGAGAGGGGCCCCCCTGAGAGATGCCACCAGAGAGGGGCCCCCCTGAGAGATGCCACCAGAGAGGGGTCCCCAAGCGATACCACCAGAGAGGGGCCACCCCAAGAGAGGTCACCAGAGAGGGGCCCCCTGAGGGTGGCCCCCAGAGAGGGCAGCCCCCAGGGGGGCCCCCCAAAAACAGCAGATTAGTTTTATTATTGCATCCTTACAGTTTGAAGATCAGCTGTCGTGCACAGGAGACTAAACCTCATGTCAGTCCCTCGCATCACTCGGGTTCCCTCTCGGGCCCTGTGGTCCCTGTATTTTCCTCAGACGCCCCTGTCTGTAACCCGTCGTGGCTCAGAACCACTGAAACGTTTTACTGCGTAAAAAGATGGAAAATCGGCCTCGGCAGACGAACTGCTGCACAAAAGTCAAACCTTTCAAACCTGTGGTTGCCGGTTCATTGCCTCGGTGCCTTCTGGCAAATTGAAAGATCACAAAAGAGCCGTGATGAGCTCCTGGGAGTCGAGCAGCAGCAGCAGCAGCAGCAGCAGCAGCTTCTCTGCAGGAATCACAGCAAAATGAGGCTGAATTTTGGGTGAAACGTATATTTTTAGACGACGTCCCTGTTTCATGTCTGACTCGTCCTCGCTCGCTCGCTTGTTGTCGTTAGCGCCCGAGGCTAGGGACACCAAACAGGAGCAGTGGGACTGAAAATGTAAGCGTCTCAAATTAGGTCCTGATCTGGTTTGAAGATCCACTGGAGTGTGATGACATTTGCATTTTAAATTCTCAACGTGTCACCAGCGTGTTGCTTTTTCTTCACATTAGTCAGATCAACTTCACTTCAAGTTCACCGCTAACTGTTTTGATGATGATCATGGTCCGTTAGCATCACAGAACAGATACCATCTGACACATTAGCCACAAGAAATAAACCCATTTAAAACGACAGAAATAAGCAAACACAGACCGTTAGCCTGGAGTTAGCGAGTTAGCATGTCACTGAAAAACATCTATAAGGAGAAGGCGGAGTTCACTGGATGTAGTTTGCTAATGTTAGTGTTCCACTAAATTCCCAAAAACCTCAGATTATGAACTGTTGATCAAACGTTAGCATCATTTTCAATCACATGACAAGTTTGATGCTAAAGCTGCTAATGCTAACGTCGGCTTGTTTTCTCTAAACATCAAAGATATTAGCAGGAACATCGGGATGTTTTATTTATTCGATCTGTTAGCAAACGTCTGTGATGAATAAAGCAAAAAATACGTTTTATGTCGATCAAAGAATGATGATGATGATGATGATGCTTCATCTGTCCTGGACTCACCAATGATTGACAAGTGCAGGTGCATCATGGGAACGTCACAAATTCAGTCGATAAAAAAGGGGCTGCTAAGGATTATTTTACAATAATCTCGGGATTATTTTCTTGATTAATATTAAAAAATCAGTTGTTTGGTTCATAAAATGTCAGAAAATATTGATCAGTGTTTGTCAAACCTGGAAATGATGATGTTCTCAAAAACGAACATGATTCCGTTTGAATGATTTCTTTGTTATTTGGAGCAAAGAAACCAGAAAATATTCACATTTAAGAAGCTGAAGAATCACAGAAACGTGTTTTCTTAGTTCAGAGATGAAGAATGTGAAGAAGACTGAGGAATAAAATCACACTCAAGTCCTTTTTTTAAGGACGAGGTCTGACGATGACACGCCTCCTCAGACGAGGTCACTGCGACGGCTGAATGAAGACATTCATCTTTTCACTAATGCATCAGTAAAAGTGCTCGTATAAATCGGACAGTCCAGTAAATTCTGATTAAAGACCTGCAGCACTTTGGAGCCTGATGCTGCTCTGAGAGGAAAAAGCTCGTGTCATAAACTGCTTCTATAACCTGAGGCTGAAATATGAAGCACCTTCATTATCCTGCTCATTTCTGAGGAGCACGGACTAAAATAATAAGCTGCAAAACTGCAGGGTTTGGTCATTTATCAAAAATAATAAGGTTTTTTTCTGCAGAATTAGTTCATAAAGTTCAGCTCAATTATGTTTCAAACCAGTGATCAGGTCCAGTTTTAATCTGCTGGAGCCAGAATAAAGACGTATTTATGAGCTAACGTTTCTGGACTCATGTCACTTTCAGCTCGTTTTATTCAGGTTAAGTCTACGAAGATGTCGTAGACTTAACCTGACGTAGATTTTGTTAAGTGACTAAAATCCTTTTTTTTTTTTTTTTTCTTACTGAGAGTGAGCGTCTGCGTCTCAGGCTGATCATAGCAGCAGGGGGCGCTCACAGCTCAATTGCATGTCACCTCTTGCCCCTCCCACTTAGCCCCACCCCCTCTGCTTAGTATGCTCATGTGATGCTGGGATGAACATGTTGTTTACACACATTCGTCATTTCATTTCAAGTTTGAACCTGATGCGTTTGTTCCAACAGCTGAAGCTTTGGTTTAAAGCGATGACATTAAATTGACCCGGTTTGAGAATCGTAACGACAAAAATCATTCTAGGACGTAAAGTTTTGTTCCTGTTGTTGTGAAAACCTTTTAACCTTCAAACCTTTTAGCAAAGTTCATGATTTTTTTCATCATTTATCAAAGTGTGGACAATATTGGAAATAATTACATGTGTAAAATGGTGTTTCATACATTTTAAAACATTGAGTGAATGTGACATATGAAACTGGGAAGTGAAGAAATTGAAAAAGTTCAAAGGTTAAATCTATAGCTTTAACTGGTAACTATTTTCCTTATTTAGTCCTTGTTTAACTCTGCTTCTTTATTTAGTATTACTGTTTTTCAGTATTGTTACTTTACCTCAGTGTTACATTGTTTCCTTGTTTTACGCTGCCTTCACTCGTCCCAGAATCCTCTGCTTCTCTGAGACACTGATGTTTCATTTCCACTGAAGATGTGTGTCTGATCAGACTATAAATAATCAATTATTTCAGCTAATGACCCACAACAGTCTCATTTAGTCAAGGTCGAGCCTCCGCCGCCTGCGCTGCCCCCTGCAGGGTGACATTAGCGTAGCGCTGACAGGTCGTCACACAAAAGACTCGCGTGTCTTTTTTCTTTGTCTTTTTCCTGCAGTTAATGAGACGTCGTCGAGGATGATGATGATGATGATGATGATGATGATGATGATGATGAGCCTCAGGTCAAAGCGTCACATAGAGAAAGTGAGAGCAGAGTGTTTTCACCTGCTGTGACCTGATGATGGCGCCACATGTCACTCTGACAAGGTTTTAATCATTTTGTTCCATTTTTTCTTGATTATTTTTTAATTTTTCAGAACATTTAGTTTAGAGTTTGTATTTCTTTATATTTGTATTTTAACTTGACTCTACATCGAAACGTCTTCACAGAAAAACGTTAAAATTCAAATCTGTTCAAAAGCTTCATTAAACAGATTCAAGTGAAATTTCTCTGTAAAGTTTTGTCAACATTGAAATTCATGTTTATGTTTTGTTTGTGTAAATAATTTATTACAACCACCTTCTCATTAACCACGTGAACCTGCGTCATTAACGTGAACCTGCGTCGTTAACGTGAACCTGCGTCATTAACGTGAACCTGCGTCATTAACGTGAACCTGCTACATTAACGTGAACCTGCTTCATTAACGTGAACCTGCGTCGTTAACGTGAACCTGCGTCATTAACGT
>JAFBJR010000225.1:663692-887158 GCA_016785285.1 Brachirus orientalis | reverse complement strand
TTGTGATTTGGCGCTATACAAATAAAATTGAATTGAATTGAATTGAAATATCTTTTGGTACCATCTGCACCTCCGCTGCGAACAATGACTATCAAAATCCCCTTTAAAAAAGCCGAACATTACACACCTTCAAGGGGAATTTATCACATTAATTTTGCATTATTAGTTTGAGCTTGGTGATTGAACTGCCAACTCCGGAGACAAACGCATCAGTTCTTTGTCTATGACCATTTGTTTGTGTCGACGTATGAATTCCATTCCAACATGAGCGGCAGGTTGGACCCGACTGTCGGGTTTAATGTTGACAGGTTGCCAAGATAAGTGCATGATCGCAACTAGTAAGGTCAACTGAGCAATGGGATATGAAGATGCCATGAGTCTGCTGCATTCTGCCATGTGGCCGCGCAGGTTTTTTTGTTGTTTGATAAGCCGGGCAAACTAACCTTGTGCAAACACAGCGACACAAAGCAGGAAGTATTGTTATGAGTAGTGCTTTGATAAACATCAGACCTCTACAACTGGTTCCCAGACACTTGTGTGACGTTAATTTGAGTGAAGGGCCTCGATCAATAGATTCAGGTCTTATTCAAGCGAACATGATGTCCATTTTGGATGACTTGGACGTGTGTGAACACTAGGGATGGGCATGAGAATCTGATTTGTCACTTGATTAGTTACTGTGACGATTTGTAATATATTAAAAAGGATACAAAACAAATCGCTCTACTCCAGTGACGACCTAATTTGTGATGCAACTATTTGCAGAATGGAAATGGTCTTGTTAACTGCTCCTTAACACACTGTGAACTCTCCTACTAACACTCATATGCTGGAGTTTAGCAAATATTCAATAAATAATACCATTAAAACCAACATTTCCAGGACCCTTTACTTATTTAAAGGGTTCAACGAATTTCTGGTAATCTTGTTTGTGTTTATACCACATCTCAAAGTTCTTGAGTGTTGCTGACAATGTACAGTCAAAAACATTAAAATGGGGGCAGATCACTTGATTGTGTTTGTTTCCCAAAACCCATTTTATGTTAATAAACAAGAATAAACTATAAAACAATTACAGACACCTGACACCGATTACTACACATCCATTTGCAATTTCGTCCAGTGCAGTGTGCAAAGTCGTTTAGAATGATACATACTTTCAAGTCAGTGTCTCCAAAAGTCTCTAATAACACTAGAGAAAATGCTAGATTTGTCGCTTTTTTTGAAAAAGGTAGAGGGGTTGTGAACACCAGTAGACAACATCTGTGAACTTCCAATTTAGACAACTGACATGGCGTCATTCAAATCGCCAATCCCAAGGCTTCAAAATGGGAATCTGTTTTGCCACAGAAGACTACATGTATATTTTAATATAAAGCATACGGATGTGACAATTGAGAGTAGAAATCAATTCATGTACTATCATCATCTAGGCTGTTAATGGGCAGTTTTGGGAGCACGCCTGGTCCTAGGCAATGGTTCTACTAAGACCTCAACGTCCAGCTTTAGTCATCTGATCATGTGGACAGAGTGAAAGACACAACATTTCTGCATTAAAATATCCAAACTTTTGCTGGAGCAAAGATGTTTCCAGTGCTCTTTAACACAACAGAAATACATGTTTCTATTCAAGGAGGAGGGCAATTTCATTTTGCTTGTCTCTGCTATAATTTCCAGGAAAAAACTTCAAAGCGACAAAGGAAATATTTAGTACTAGTAGGTACTAGGTACTGATAGTTGGAAGAAGAAAAATCCCATACATCTGTAAACCTTAAATATAAAAAATAAAATTAACAGCAGTGGCATCAACATTTTCTTTACCAATTTCAAATATCGCTTAATCAAACACATAAATGTTACACTGTTGCATTATGTTTTATGCTCAAACTGCTTAGTAGTTTCTTGAAAAATCTTTTCAAAGATGTAAAAAGATTGTATCATAGAAATAGATATTATCATGTCGATTTAATATCACTGCATCATAGAAATATAGACAGACATTGGTGTCGGATGATTCTCCAGACTGATATTGGTATTGAGCAATTCATATTTGCTACTACTAGATAAGCAAGCATATTGTCATTTGTTATTCATGATCCCGCTGCATGTTCTGCTGCTACAACTCTCCCCAGTAAGTGCAAACGAACAAGGAAACTAAACAAAACATCAATTCCCATGATCCCACGCTGCTTCCCGATCTCAAGCTATAGACCTTGGTGCCATTTTTGTTGAGAGACCACAAACCGCAGAACTGACAGTACATAGCCTATACTGTACGAATGCCACTGGTTTATATTTGGATGAGGATTCAATACCACACGTGTTGAAGTTTGACACCTATTACTACACGCTGGACCTTTAAACAATAGTCCTTTCTTTTAATTACAGCAACATTAAAAACGAAAAAAAGTCACTCATTTTTTTAAATGTATCAATCAAGGAATTGTTACATCTGTTTTACTGTTTCGTTATTTCGAAATAATCACAACTATTTGTTTAGCAGCCATTGCCGCTTCACATGCTTAGCGCATGCTGTTCTACCCTTTGATTTCTTGGCAGCATGGCGGTATCAGTTAAACTTGAGTGTTGCTGCTGACGTACAGTATCAGTTAAACCTGTTATGTATCATCCCAAATGTTTTCACAGCTGTACTCTGCAGGCCACACTGACAAGGCAATGAGGGAATATTCACTTATCAATGTATCACGGATCAATGACCTAACTTTTTAACCACCATTGTTTTGGGCTTCTATTGAGTCCAATGGGACCTGGTCATTGACTCGATGGTTTCTCCAATCTCTGTAAGACTTAAGCACAGGACCTAAGCGTTTCTAAGCCACAATTGGTTAAATACCTTTTGCTTGATGTATTACTTTATTACTTGTTGCAACTTCTTTTGGCAACCAGTGAGGCCAGGCGACATACACTCGGCACAGACAGTTCCTCCGTTTGCTCTCAAGCTGTTCTCAGTGGCACTCATTCCACAAGAAGTTGGAAACCTTCCAGTGGGATTCTGGTTCATCATGACAAGGATTGCATGAGCTCATTTGTAGAGATGCGTCAGCTCCATTAGTCATGCTGCCAATATCCTGCTCAACCGCATCTCAGAGCTTCAACTGTAGCATCCACATCTATTGTGACTCACAAAAGGCAAATAAAGTACAGAGTTGTAAAGTACTCGTTGTCATGAACATGAAAACCAGTTTGAGATGACTGGCTGCTGTGGGACATGGGGCATTATGGGGAAATGGTGGCACAAGTTATGTTTTTGTGGACAAAAACAAAACTCAAATTTGTGAGTCAGAGACCCCACACAAGGATAATTTAGCTTGAACTGTTGGAATAGAAAGATGGGATGGGCATGAGTGTTTGATTATTTGCTTGATTAGAAGCAAATAAGTCAATCAACTACTGTAACTATTCGTACACATTACAAAGACAAAACAAGTTTTATCAATGATTGCATTCACAAAACATCTATTATAAAAAGGTGGTAGCAGCAGCAGCAAGAATTGAGTTAGGGGAATCCATGTGTGTTTGCAGAAGTGATTAAATTTAAGGGATTATTTGAATATATCTTGAAGCTTCTCCTCTAAGCTAAACAGGCTGTAGCTCCCACAAAAGTGATGAAATGTACCAGCTATCTCCTTAGCTGTGTTAGCACAACACACCATGTGAATCCTGCAGTACTTTCACTAGACCTTATCCTAAATATTTTTTACTATAAAATGTTAATTTTCTAAACTTCAAACCATTCAAAGCACTTTACACTACAGTTTTTACCTATTCATTCATCTAGACACTCTTGTGGGTGCACCAAGAGATAAGTCAACATGTCAAACCCCAAAATTACGGCAAAAAGATGACTCACTCTGCCTCTGAGCACCATTTTTAATGTCTTCAACAGTTCAGTTTTAAAGCCCCAGTGCTCACATGTCTATACTGACAGGAACGTGACGTTGCTCTTTCTAAGATGCTTTAATGCTCTTCCCTTTTGTAAAGAATGATTAACTCCAACCACTCTGACCTTTCCCCTCTGACCTCTGTCATCAGCAAGGTGTTTCAGTCTTCAGAACATTCAGAGACAAATGGCACAACGCTTTTCACCATTTTATTTTGGTCAGTTGACCTCATTTTGATCCTAGACATGCATTTCATTCTCCGTTTTATGTATTAGGGCTACAACAATTAATCAATTCGAAATTAAATGCCAAATATTTTAATCATTGATTATTTGTTCCTAGAGTTTATTAATAATTAAAACAAGCTTTCTTGTTTATCAGCTTCTTATATGTGATTTTTTTTTCTTCTTCTTTTATTACTCCATTTGACAAAGAAATAGCTTTGGTTTGTGGACAAAACGAGAATGGAAAAGATCATCATTTCGACATTTGGCACCAATTGACATTTTTCAAAAAGTTATGACATTTTACGGATCAAACAAATACTCAATTGAGAAAAGCGATGATGCAAAAACTATATTGTCAAAGACCTTTAGATGAACTTTTTGCCCTATATTTAAAGGTAAAATACATTTTCATTTAAAACTGATTGCACAGCGTAATAGTAGTTAAAATAAATGCCACTAGATTATTCTCTTGATCAATGGGACTGAGGATTCTGTTGAGAAAAAGAAGATTGACGTCACAGAAAAAATTAATCCGTACTGTTTTTTTAAACACAGAGGTACAGATTACATCACAATAATAACTCCAGCTCTGAGGAAAATACCAGTGGCCTGCCGTCACTGATGCGTCCTTTAAGACACTGACTCATGTTAACATTTTAAATGGCTCTTGTCATTGTCATGTTAAAGCTGATTATGCAGTAAAGACAAAAAAAGACATCATTTGTTTTTGTTTTTTTTTACTGAGGTGGGGATTTCATGGAAAAACGCTGACTCAATGTACGTCATAAAAGAACTGCATTAAATCCATATTGTGTTTTCCAAACAGAGGTGGTCATATTTTCATGACGCAGCGCCAACACTTACAGAAAACAACAGTGTCCTTTACAAAAATAACAAACCAAACCAAACTAAACAGGAACCTGCAGGGAAACAAATGTTGTCTGGTAATTCTTAATTTGATTATTTCTTCATCAGTTAAATAGGAAGCTGGAAAACGAGAGCACTGTTCTACATTAAAAAAGACAAACCAAATAAACTATCAAAAGACTTGACAAGTAATTTGTTAATTCTTGCTAATCTAATAATTGAAATCAACGAAAACCATTTCTGGTTGAGTTAGTCAACATATATCCCCCAATTTAGTATTCGCTCATTATCATTCTTACAATTTTAGGTGTTGGTTCCAATTTCATTATTCATTCATCTTCATTGGGGCTGTAGCGAATAACTGAATGATTATTAAGCAACTCCTAAATCAATCAACTATATTGATAATTGATCAGTTTGAGCGTTTCTTAAATAACTTATAAATAACAAATTCTCAAAAAATCTTAAATGTGATTATTTTCTGGTTTCTTTGCTCCATATAACATATAAATCATTAAAACTGACTTAGTTTTGGTTTGTGGACAAAACAAGACAATTCAACATTTTATGGATTAATGGAATATGTGAAAATAATGGTTAGTTGCAGCCCTGGTCTAGATTACTTGTCTGGGTCATTTGGGAAAAATTAGGGCTAGGTCAAACTATCGATTTGGTGATATAACGTCGTAGTCCTTTGTGCAATATGATTATCAAGGCAAACATTGATATATTAATTAACACATTAAGGTGTGCTAATGTAAACAGTCCTTGCCAGTTTCACTCAAAGGGCGTCGGCACTTGATGTCTCTTCATGGCGGTACTGCTCAAAAGAATGAGGGAAAGGGACAGAAGTTACCTGGCCAAAGAAGAGGGAGTTTACAGCGAGATAATGATGGAGGAAGCTACATGAAATGATGCCCCATCCACGTTCAATACACAGACTTTATGCACTTTATTCTCTATGATGTGAATAAACTGAGAAATTCTTTTCACGGCTGTTCTGTTTACTTCAGTTAGGCAGATTTCTGACGTATCATAATATGATTGTCTTGCAAAATATCGATTATCACAAAATCGCAGTGTCATTATTATTTATATTTTGGACCATGTGTTGTGTATCGTATCATGAGGGACCATGTGATTCCCACCCCTATTAAAAAAAGACCTTAAAATTATGATGAACTCCAATGTCTTGTTTTGCCTACAAATCAGATAATCAGAAGACATTTACATTTCCAAACAGTTTGGCGATTAATTTTGTAATCAATTAATTATCAATCAATTGTTGCGGCCCTAAGTGAAACAGAGAGATTTGAAAATCAAAAACATTAAAAACAGTATAGTGTTGGAACAATCTTATTAATCTGCTCCTCGATCTAAAAAGTTGAGTAATTCAATGACTAAAATTACTCAAGGCAAATTATGTGTGTCGAGTAATCATTAAATATAGTGTCATTTCAGTTGCACAATGCGCTCACTTACGCTCACGGTCCACCAGGACAGTTATCAACGTGATCACCAGAGCTTTCACATCTCACGCGCATTTCAATAAATTCACATGCTCACACCCTGCACATGACATTTCTCACGCTGTGAAGTGATAAAACTCAGCACACATAAACTAGTAATCTATGAATGGATGATGCCAAGGCATATTGCTCTGAGGAGTCCACTCATACAGCTGCCTTAAATTAGCAACCTATGGGCCAATTAGAAAATAGTATTTGTTTCTGGGTAAAGTCTGAAAATAGGTTTCCGCTGCAAGCACTCATTCCACGGATGAACACGCACAAACACTGTGAATGCGTGCACAGGTTTCAGATGAAATGGAAGTAAAAGAGCACAGACAGGTAATCACTTCAATTATATCACTTAATTTATTATAATAGCTACTTATTAAAGTGTCAAGAGTATGAACTTAATGGTTGGCTGTTTTTTTTAACTGTTTGTGTCATGTATTTAGATTTAAAGATGTCAAGAAAGAAGCAGAAATCATCCTGGCAGACAACGACCAACGCTGTTTAAGGGGACAATTTGTGGCCAAATGTCTCTTTGATCCATCTTTATTTTTTGCTCTGAAAGGCAAAAATAAAACAATTTATTTGGTTTAGTGGAAATTGTCCTTCATTAGATTTTACATATTATCTTCAAACACTAACTAACCCTCCACCCCCTGGTGGGTCATCAACACTCCCTCATCTCACTCCACACTAAGTTACAAACTTGAGAGCCCTGGTGATCACTTTAGATGAAGTTAGCTTATGCTGCTAACATAACTACTGCTAACAAACACAGTACAGAATGCAGAATGTACCAGTTTTTTTTTTTTATCCAATTACTCGAGTACAAAAATAATTGCTAGCTGTAGCCCTAAATACGTTCCCTAATCCACTCTGAAACCTGGATAAATGCCATGGAACACACCTCAGTCACTGTTAACACTGAAAAATGACCACGTTTGCACTGACACACTGACACCAGTCTGTAACCACGCTAACCAAACAGGTTTAACTGAACATGAGACTTTTTGGAATCTCATGACTATGACTCACTGTCGGTTTCATTGTTTATTATATTATCATTCGTCTGTACGATTCCTACATGAAAATGTATTTCCAGTACATGTTTAAGACTATAACACGATTACGTATGGCTGTTTACATTTGGGATTATCACTGCAATCGGGGAGTAGTGTGATCATGGACGGTTTAAGCACTTGGAAAACATTGTGGGTGTCTCTGACTGCATTGTTGTTCTTAATGAATGTTTCCTTAATCTTAATATGTTGAGAACTTGTGAGTTCCTTTGGACGAAACCATCTGCTAAATAACTCAGGTACATTCAACGTACATTCAAGAAAGAGTTTAGGAGAATCTACTGTTTTCTATAGTAATGACTTTTTATCCACATAAAACTGATGTTTTGGGAGAAATAAAATGCTAGTTTTGGAAAACAAGTGCCAGAGTGAATAAACCTCAAATGCCAACCTTGTATTTTCATGAATACTAGGTTCTTGTATTCGCTGCAACAGCTTTTACAGTTGTCGTGGGGGGATTATGTGAGTAGGAAGACATTTCTTAAAGTGATGCCATGTTTAGGGAAAACTATTTGTTCTGGAATTTCCACCTCACTAGTGAGACTCGCAGCAAAACCCTGTCTCAACAGCTTTCAAGGGATCATGCCTCACAAAAATAAGCAGCTATGGTTAACTTCACGATCTGGTGAATACTTGAAATTTACTTCAAAACACATGCACACTTTCAACCAGAGGCACAACATTTCTTCCAGCAAAGAATTATTTGCATCCTGTATAGCCAAAGGACATAGTTTTCGTGATGTGCAGTCTTAAGTGCTTCACCAAGTCACTAAACAATTTAAACCTGCAGGATATATGAAGTTGAAATTAGTTCTTCCTGTGTAAAAAAAAACAAACTTAAAAACGACTTATTTTTTAAATGATTCCTGATGGAAGAAACTCGTATATATGTAAATTCTCATCCTTGGGTTAAAATATTTAGTGGAGTATAGGGCTACAACTACTGATCGATTATTAATTGATTACTAAACTAATTGTCAACAACGGTTTGTTTAAATAAAGAAAATAAAAACACATTTAAGAACATTATTTCGGGTTTGGTAAATAAAAATTTCTGATCTTAACAATTAATCAAGAAAATATATTTATTTAATTTATGATTAAATTAATCATTAGTTGCAGCCAAATAGTATTATTTAGTATTTGATCATTTCAATTCCACGAAGTAATTATTCATCATACTTTAAGTATATTACAGAGTCAATACTGAACTAAAGCTTGACTTCTGGCATATAAATCATATTTAAAATCAAATCTGAATCAGAGAAATCACAGTTAAATATTTTCACCAATTTGTTCAAATTTTCCATATTTAAAGTAACTTTTTAACCTATTTTGTCCATTCCAAGGAAGAACTCAAAAAGTCCATCATATTTTCTGAGTTTGTTGAAATACCTTTTAGATAAAATATAACTTTACATCAGTTGTATCTTGCAATCACAATTACATATTTTCACCAATTTGTTCAATTTTTCCAGATTTAAAATAGATTTTTTTTAACCTATTTTGTTTATTCCTAGGGAGAACTCAAAAGGTCCATCATATTTTCTGAGTTTGTTGACATACATATCCCCCAATACTTTTGTGATAAAATATAACTTTACATCACTTGTATCCTGTGATCAAAGTTCCATGCAAAGTGCACTCCTAACTGAATAATCGCCACTGTCAGCGGCAGCAGTAAACACAGGCCTATAGTTCATAACTGCCTGGACTTGCCTTTTCAATAATTAGGGAGGATAAATGTTCATAAGATACCACTGAACACAATGGGGGTATTATAGCAAACATAAGAGCTGGTACTGCCTGTTTTAGGCTTTGTGTTCCTGGTCTCATGACTTAGTCTGAACATACACACAATCTTATGTCGCCTGTGTTCTGCATGTTGTTACCCCACACAACAAACACAAGATATTAAAACATGGGAGGTTTGTGCAAAATGGTCAGTAATTGGACTTGAAATGATAACTAAAGAATACCTAAAGAGAATTAAAGTATATATATATTTTGGTACTACATTAAAATTTACCACCTATTATCAACATGTCCAAAAAGAACATGTTGAAATTGACTTTAACATGAAAAGAACTATTTTAAAACATGAACATTAACAACTTGATTAAACAAATGCAAGAAAGTTAAAAGAAATTTTGACAAAATGCTACCAATGCTTTTTAGATTACACACTTATTGTAAATGAGAATCTAGGTTAAAAAAGGAACTCAAAACAGTGGGGACAATAATGTAAATTAACACCCAAAAAGAACACATTAATGTTAATTAACTTGAAAAGATTAAACAAATACAGGAAAGTAAAAGTTTGAAGTTAAAAAAAGGTTACAAATTCTTTCAGATTACAAACCTCAATGAGAATTTAGGTTTAAAAAAAGGGGAATTTTATCAAAGTAAGGACAATATAGAAATTTAAGACCTACAGTATTACTCATATGTCCATATGGAACATGTTAAACTTAAACAACCACTAAGATAGGAAGTAAAAATCAACTACAGCAAACTTTTCATTTAAAGATCACCAAATCTTTCAGATTACACAACTAAGTAAAATCTACAAGCTTCCCATTTAAGAACATCATGTACTTTAATTAACACAAATTAGAATCACCAATTCTTTCTGAACTACACATATGAGGATTTAAGTAAAATGGACAAGGTAAATTCTTCAAAAGAGCAGGGACTATGATAAATTTTAAGATTATACTGATATAACCAAATAGAATTGCAAGTAACAAGAGGAAATCTTAAAACACCTGTTAATATGTAACAATGCCACTTTGTTTTGAGGGGAAATGTTAAGGAAGAAGCTGTGTACAATAAATGTGGCTTATTTTTGTTTAATGGTGTCAATTACAGGCACTCACAAGGAAGTAATGTGATAAGAAAATCATCTTTGTCTCACACAGACGCACAATTCCCGTGTGGGTTCCATCACTCACTCCCCTTAAACTCATTCTCTCCACCCCACCCTCCTGAGACAATCGTCCATGATGTCAAGGATTCAATGCCTCAACACTTCACTCCTCCCTAGTTTATATAGTGACACATTAATGAACAGGTGTCACATCTTCACCTGCAGGAGCCTGTTAAGGACGTGAAGGAGCTGTGCCAGAGAACCACCCGGAAAACTACACCTGACAATACAATTCCAAGGAGCTGCTTGAACCCGTTTCACTCATCTTTTGGATTAAAAACAAGAAAAACTGCAGGTATGATAAAATAATTTACATTTGAGTTGTTGATATCCGGATTGGGGCAGTAGTGGTCGGTGGCAGTGGTCAGTTGTCTCACCAATGTGCTGCATGAATGTGTGAGTGAATGTGTGTGTATTTACTGTATAAATACACACATTTAACATTAACAGTGTACATGTAATCTACATTACCAATGGAAGTTAACTTTCATTTGAAACCCCACTTTCCCCTTTTTTTTTTCTTTGTTTATACTTTTTTGTAACTTACAAGAATGTAGAATACAAACTTTTTTTGTCATTTATATTGAATATTAAAAACATCTAACACTTATGGTAAATAAAATTATTTAAAAATTTTTAGTTTTTTCTTCTTGAAATTTGATCTCTTATATCTTTAATTTTCATTACTTTCCAATCAACGGCAATGAGAAGAGGCACAGTGAATTAAATACATGTTTTTATGTATTTATGTAATTTTCACAGTAAATTAGGGCTAAGGGATTTTGAATAAATATCTAATTACATTTATTTCCACTGAAATTGCGATATGATTCGCAATATCAGAGGGAATGGCAATTTGTACATAATTACTGTCATTTTCATTTGAATAATATATTTAAAATAATTTAAACGTGATATTTGTACAGATATGTGAGAAACAAAGATGTGTATAGATCAGGACAATATTTTATCCAAATGTGCCACACATTTTTGTTTTGTTTAAGAAATACTGCGCCTCCTGCAATTTGAAAATTGCATTGTTCAGCCCTACAATAAATTATTTGCTGCACATAGCATTATACTGTACAGATAAAAAAAAAAACTTAGATTATATGTGCAATAACAACTGTAGTTGCTTGGCTGCTTTGACAAATACAGTAATGAAAAATTCTAATTAAAACAAGTGCTTGGGATGGTAACCAATAACCGAAATAAACTGACAACAAGAACAAGTACAATTTAGTTTCCTCTATAGTGAAATTAACATAGACATTTCAAACAAATTTTTTAATGTTAGAAACATTATTTTATGAGTTTCCTCTGTCTCTTAAGACGATGAAGATTAACCAAATGATGGTGTCAAAGGTTTTTGCATATTTCTGTTTAACAATCCAAAAACAAGAACTTTTAAAGTATATATTTTTTCATTGTCACAGTAATATTTTGAAAATTATGTTAGGATAATAGTTACTTTGAATTTTCATACTGTTTCAATGCCCAACTCTTGACATGCTGATTAATGTTTTATTAACATCAAATGAACTACCACAATGAACTACCGTCTCATCCTGACTACTGTAGGTATGGACAAGAAACTTGTGCTCAGTGTCCTGGTTGTGATGCTGTCCTGGATATCCATGACGACTGATGCAATTATTGTAGAACCCAGCAACATGACAACACCAATGCACAATGCATCAACGCCAATGCCACCGTATAATGCATCAACGCCAATGCCACCGCATAATGCGTCAATGCCAATGCCACCGCACAACGCGTCAATGCCAATGCCACCGCACAACGCGTCAACTCCAATGCCACCGCATAATGCGTCAATGCCAATGCCACCGCACAACGCGTCAACTCCAATGCCACCGCACAACGCGTCAATGCCAATGCCACCGCACAACGCGTCAACTCCAATGCCACCGCATAATGCGTCAATGCCAATGCCACCGCACAACGCGTCAACTCCAATGCCACCGCATAATGCGTCAATGCCAATGCCATCGCACAATGCATCAACGCCAATGCCATCGCACAACGTGTCAATGCCAATGCCACCGCACAACGCGTCAACTCCAATGCCACCGCACAACGCGTCAACTCCAATGCCACCGCACAACGCGTCAACTCCAATGCCACCGCATAATGCGTCAATGCCAATGCCACCTCACAATGCATCAACGCCAATGCCACCACACAACGTGTCAATGCCAATGCCACCGCACAACGCATCAACTCCAATGCCACCGCACAACGCGTCAACTCCAATGCCACCGCATAATGCATCAACACCAATGCCACCGCACAACGCGTCAATGCCAATGCCACCACACAACGCGTCAACACCAATGCCACCACACAACGCATCAACGCCAATGCCACCACACAACGCGTCAATGCCAATGCCACCACACAACGCGTCAACACCAATGCCACCACACAACGCATCAACACCAATGCCACCACACAATGTATCAACTCCAATGCCACCACACAACGCGTCAATGCCAATGCCACCACACAACGCGTCAACACCAATGCCACCACACAACGCGTCAACGCCAATGCCACCACACAACGCGTCAACGCCAATGCCACCACACAACGCATCAACACCAATGCCACCGCATAACGCGTCAACTCCAATGCCAATGAACGACACGGCAACGTCAATGCCAATGAACAACACGTCAACGCCAATGTCAACAAACAACACGTCAATGATGGCTCCTACAACAGCAGCTCCCTCAGTGACGAGCAACATCACAGTGGAAGCTCTCGAGGTCAGTAGTGGCCTGAAACTAAACAATGTGGAATAGCATGAAATCATGTTCATCTCATTCCTAGTTTTAACTAAAGGCTTGTGACTATTTCAAAATGCACATTATCGTTCTCACACACTTAAATGTCTTCCCCGTTTCTTGCAGACGCCCATTTCTCGGACAGAATGTGGAACCCAGGAACTTTGTGCATCTGAGCCACAGGACTGCGACCCCTCGCAAAATTCAAGTTGTTACTTTCTTTCAGCTGCGCCGCAAAATGGCACATTCAATTTTGGCTTATCAGGGGAGTCAGAGGGCTACATTGCTGTTACCCTCTCAACTGACAATACAGTGGTACGTCTTCTATTACTCACCTGCAGATGAAAGCAGCAAATTTGCGCCAGTCTTGTATGGCGGTTTGTTTTCAAGTCATCTGTCTAAATGTGTTCCATGTACTGTTTTTGGTTCTGCGCCACAGGGAAACAACGACACAACCTATGTCTGCGCAAACAACAAAGGCAAAGTTAAATTCTTTACCACTGTCCTCAACAATGGCCAGCTGACTCGGGCAGAGGTGAGTGACTCTTACACCAAAATTTGTGCCATATGCCTAAAGGTCACATAGAATGGAATGACCCAAAAATCAAGATTACGGATGTCTACTTAGATAAATTGGTAAAAAAAAAAATAAATAAACCTCATAGTCTTCAGATTAAGCCAGTTTATTGCTGCTCTCTGCCAGCCTCTGAACAGGCACTCTGTTTCCCTCCAAAGTTCCTGATTGTCATGAGTAGGTACTAAATTTACTCAGGTAAATCCTTTACCAGGGTAATATTTACCCGGTTCCTATGGTGGAAAACCATAGGAAATGGCCTTTCATAAACCACTCAGTCTCCCTTACCAAAGTCCATAAAGAAAATCCGTGTTTTCAGCTCAGTGGGACACAGGAGCTGCTGCTCTACTGCTGCCATGTTTGGAAAGTTTGCGTCAATTGGGTCAAGTTTAAATTTGAAAGAGCGTTCTCCAATGAATGAAATAAAGAGGCAAACATATTTTGAAGATGTTATAGACTGAAGCTTGTACAGACTTTATCAAGGGTCACTTTTGTTATAGTATCGACAAGTAGCTATTCAAAAAAACCTAAACTTAACATTTGACAGTGGAATCAATCAAACAAGCATGTGCAAAACAAACATGCATTTTCTTTATCTGCTGTTAAGGCAATTTCAAAACAAAGATGAATTCCAGATATTGAATAGCTGAATATCTCTCTTTTTTTTCTCCTACAGCGGAACGTCAAATCTGTGAAAGGCAGCGTCAATGGAAACAAAATCCAGTGTGAATTTAATGCCGAACCACCAAGTGCACAGACAAGAGCTACTACGCCGGTCTCAGTAGCAATCTCCACTGGAGCATTCAACAGCAGTAAGTTAATATTCGCACAGGCACATACAAATTTCTACATTTTTTCTAGTGCTTAAAACATTTTTGTGACAATTTCCCTGATTTTTTTGTTTTGTTTTTTTTTGTCTTTGTTCACTCAGCTTCTGATACTCTGGGAAGCCCCACCCTCCAATTTAGGAGCAACGTTATAGATCTGTCAAACCCAAATGCCACCGTCACAAATACCCTTTCCAACAACACCAGCAGTAACACCACTACCACTACTGCCCCGAACACTACTAGTCACGCCATCACTTTCCAGCAATCACTGATGCAAGGTAAGAATAAAAGATGAGTGTTTTTTTTTGTCTGAAACAACTGTGTGTGTTTATATGAGGCACTGACATATAGTCAAAACTTGAGCCGTAGCTCGACTGAGTCAGGCAACTTGCAAAGTCCCAAGTCAACTCCGCCTCAACAGGTGGCACTCTATCGCTCCAAAAGATGGTGCTATTGAATCCGTTTTCTGTTGACCTTTTTACGTCACAGACAGTCAAATCCAATTTATTTATAAAGCATATTTAAAAACAACAGCAGTTGACCAAAGTGCTGTAACAGTAGTATTAACTAACAACTGACAAAAAGCAAACTGTGAGATTGAATGTTCAGTTCCTTCAGCTCCCCAAGCATGAAGTTCATCAATCCAAAAGTGTTATGTATTCTTTTCCGGCAACAGTACGGCAGTTTATAAGTCGCCTCCTCCTACTCTGGATCAAAGAACACAAAGTCCGACTCCAGTCCATTTAAGCAGACTGTTAAACAAATTACCTGGGTGTGTTAGTCAAATTGAAAATAGTTTGACTGTACTTGGACTATTGTGTTTACCTGACACTCACAAAACCAAACTACTTCTTAGTCCGCCCAAAATCATGCACTTAACATGCATGTAAACACACTGACTGACAGCACTGTGTATACCAGCGTCACACATGGAAGACACACAAAGAAAAACTAATTTTGCTAAATAAAGAAATAAAGTAATAAAATCTGCTTTGGTCTAATTTGTTGTAGCAGCAAAGGTATTCTCAAGATACCGTACACTTAGCCTTTGTCTAAAATAAATTTAAAATAAACGGAATATATTTATTTTGTCAGTACCTCATAAAACCTTACCTCAAGAGAAAACAAAAAGTAACTTTCCTTTTAAAGCACCATTTCTGTTTCATTCCTAAAAATTGTTTTATTTTCGTCACCTTTAGCTCTCCTGATCTCTTTGGGCATCCTGGGTCTGGCAGTGGTTTGAGGAGAATGAAAACTTGATGACTCAAAACTACGGAAACCAGAACTTGACTATTTGTTTGCTACGCAATCAACATCACGGAGAAGCATTTGCTGAAAACAAGTTATATTGTTAGTACATCAACTCACCGGAGGTGAAAGTAGAAGTTGACAGTCAGCCTTCGACAGCCTTCTGACTGTCATCGCCATCTGTTGTAAAACCTGAAACAGACAAGGAAACGCATTTTTTTTTTTCCCTCAAATTTCCACTTTTCACATATGTTGTATGTAGTCACATTTGTTTTGCAATAGGACTGCTGGATTTCTGTCCTATGAGTTTCTGGGGAGCAGGCCTGACCTCTCTAGAGTCCTTATGTCCAGTGCCCGGCTTCCACCAGCAGATGTCGACATGACTGCTACTGTCAGAATAAAAGCTTCCACATGAATTGGTACCACTGTACCAAATTCAGGTGGCATTTAGGGCTGCAACTAACGATTATTTTCATAACCGATTAATCTGATGATTTTATTTTTCCCTCTCCATTAATCGAGTACTTGTTTGGTAGCAAAATGCCAGAAAATGTTGAAAAAAAAAAAAAAAAAGTTTATCTGTGTCTCTCAAATCTGGAAAAGATGATGTTCTCAAATGGCTTGTTTTGTCCACAAACCAAAATGATTGAGTTTTAATGATTTCTCTGCTGAATGAAGCAAAGAAAGCAGAAAATATTCATGTTTAAGAAGCTGAAAAATCAGATAAACTTTTAGTTTTAATGATTTCTCTGCTGAATGAAGCAAAGAAAGCAGAAAATATTCATGTTTAAGAAGCTGAAAAATCAGATAAACTTTTTTTTTTTTTTTTTTAAAAAAAAAACAACAAAAAAACACTCAATTACCAAAATAGTTGACAATTAATTTAGTAATTGATTAATCGAATAATTGTTGCAGTCCTACTGGAAATGAATTGTTGTTTTTACACATATGGTGCCAGCAAATGGCAGAAGTGTACTTTATTATCTTTCATGTAAATGTTCTCTTTAATGTAAATGGTTATTTTTCTAAAATGAAGCCTTTATTGGCTGATATTCTGTGTGTGAATGTGTGTGTGCATGCGTGTGTGTAAGTCCAAAATATTTTTGCACATCACATTGTCTAAAAGTAATACACATTGTATTTTTTTGAAATAAACGTTTACAAACACTGTTTATCTGATCGCACTGATGTGGCTGAAAGATGGAGAACAGACTTTGTCTGCAACAACTGTTATGTATTTATGTTCATAAGAACTATAAATGGGAGAAAACGTGTATCATGTTCCCTTTAGATATAAAAAAAAAATCTACCTATGCATACAAATAAAGTTAATTGACTTTGCCTTTTGTTTAGTTATGTTTATATTCATATAAAATATTTAAAGCACCAAAGAGGCGTGTCCTGTTCATCTGGGGTAGTGACAGAATTTTGCATTAGTTTAGCTAATAAATAATTTTAAATAATTAAAGCTATATTAAACTAATTAAAGCTAAATAATTAAGCTAATAAATATTTTTTTTATGATATTTATTATGTTTTGAGGTGAACCACTAAAATCTAAAACAAAGAGTTGTGTCTAAAGGGTAATAATAAAATTTGGCTTTGGGTTGGAGTCATATTGAAAATATTGGTATTGTTTGAATCAAAATGTTTCTATAAAAAAGCACCAGAATCTAAAAAAATATCCATAAAATATGGTAAAAGCAGTTAAATCCAATACAAAGAGATGTTGTCCCGTTGGTGTAAGGTAGTACAACTTAGCATTGGATTGGAGACTGTGGGTCAAGTGAAGGTATTAGGTCTGAACAATTCACAACTTTTAAAACTGCAAGTTGAAATTAGCAAATCCTGTAAATGGAAATTTGGATTCCCTTGTGTTTTCTGTGCCGAGTCAGTGAAAACAATTTTTGTATCTTTATATTTTTACACTTGTATCAGAACATGGAGCGGTTATTGATTTTGCTGAGTCATTGTTTGTCTATTACACAGCAAGGATTAAATAGAGGCTTGACTTCACTCAAATCCATTTGAAACAGATAAGTCCATTTTGGCTCGTACAATTAGTATGGGTCACATGACATGAAGATATTAAAAATATATACTGCTCAAAACTAAAATAACACATCCTAGATCTGAATGAATGAAATATTCTTATTAAATTCTTTGTTCTTTACATAGTTGAATTTGAAATTGACAGTTTGATTTCACGGAAGTGTGACTGACTTGGAGTTATATTGTGTTTTAAAAAAACCCGGTATATTTTAAATATTAATATAAACATTGAAATCAATTGAAAAAGCGACCCGTTTCTTTAATTAGCTAGTTTGAGTAACCGTCCGCCATTTTGTCTGCAGGTCCTCTTTTTAAGTACGTGGGTCACATGACATGAATTATTATTACCATTATCATCATTGGTGACATGTAAACATTTGGACTGAGTGAGGTTTCAATTATTTCTGTTTTAACGTGCTTTTACAGTGAAACCGTAACGAAATTGTCAGCCGGGAACAAATGTTTGTTTCGACGTACCTCTCGTTTAAAAGGTCCGCCATTCTCTCGTTTTAACGTGACTCCACGTGAGTGACAGTTTAAAACACGACCATCAGCAAACCCACCGCAGATTCCGGATGACGTTGTCGTTGTTTTCTGAACAACAGCTCCATTATTTTCCAAATGAAACACACCGACCATCGTTTGTTGGAAACTTTCTCAACGCGCGCCGAATTTTCGAACCAAGGTGACGACCGGAAGTGACGACGTTACATCCGAGCAGTAGGGGGTGATTTTTTTTAACTATAGTATTAGTTTCACGATATTCCCAAAATATGTTTACGTCATTTTGAAAAAGTGAAAATAAAAAAAATTATACGCCAACTTATAATATATACAATAAATCTGGAGGTGGATAGGCCCACGGACAGTCAAAACTGACTTTTTAATTGCTATCAAAATATAGTATTTCCTGTTTATAAAAGTCGTGGGACACATGTACTGAAACCTTTTTTTCTAAGCTTTCCATTAAAAAATAAAATTCTACTCTGCTTTCTGAATTTACTTGAATTATTATTATTTTTTTTTTTTATTAAAAAGCTACATTTCAGTTTTTTTTAATGAATTAACAAAGCAATTTGTTATTAAAAAATAAATGTACACTCTGCTTTTCTGTATTTATTTTCATTAAAAATGTACATTTTAGCTCTTTTTAAGAAAACAAATTATACTATTTTTCATTTAAGATTTTTTTTTTTTACATTTTTTTCTGAATTTTCATTGAAAAAAGTCAATTTCAGCTTTTTTTTTTTTTTAATTTTTTAATTAACATAATGTATAGAAATGTAATCTTTGTTTTTCATGACAGAACTTCATTTCAGCTGTTTTATATCAACTCGGAGTTTTTTCTCTCCACTGATGCCTAGTGTTTGCTCATTGTGTGGACTGTTGTGTAATATTGTAAAGGTTTTGGCCTCAGTATGTACAGTGCCTTGAGATAATGTATGTTGTGATTTGGTGCTATACAAATAAAATTGAATTGAATTGAAAAATTAATTATATACATTTTTTTTTTTTTGCTGTTTTTCTGAATGACCAAGATACTATTTCAGATAGATAGATACTTTATTGATCCCGAAGAACAATACATTTCTGCTCTGTTTGAGTGAAACCTGGAGACAATTCAATACAAGAGAAGCTTTTATCATTTCCTTGTTGGGAATTTGATACAGAGGAAGAAAACATGTCTCACTTATTTAGTTAAATAGTGTTTTACTTACGGGATTAACTTACAGTGTCAAAATGCAAAACGAGGTAAAAGAAGAGGAGGAAGAAGGAAAAAGAGTGTTGTGAATTTCTGACTGGGTATTCCCAATTAATTAGGACAGAGTTGCATAAAAATGTAAGTGTTGATGTAGTGTGGATGAACCCACCCAGAGGCCGAGCTGGAAGGGAATTTCCATTGCTCTTCTTGTTCTTCTTGTCCAGTGTCTTTGACTTTGTGTGCGAGTGAGGTGAAGGCACAAGTGTCACTTACCACCGAAGCTTTAAATCACATCAAATGAGACCAAACTCCCGAATCACGCTATGTTTTATGGAAAGCGCAGAAACAGAATGTACTATTTTTGGCCATTTTCATTCAAATGACACAGTTAAGTGGCAGATTCAAAAACTGAAATAAGAGTAAATACCAATCCAAACAAAATTGTTTAATTCAGTCATTTCCAGCAAGAGGTGAATGTGTTTCAGTGTAGAATTGATGTGTCCATTTTAAATATTTATACAAATAACAAACGCCTGATGAAAATGTCTCTCGGTATTGCACCACCAATGTCAAAGAACAAACACAGGGAGGCGATGTTGAGCCACAGTAGTGACTCATCTAAACCGACTACAAAGTGCCCAAATGCCATAGCAACCAGTGGGGCATCATCATTATTGAGCTATTAAAAGAAATTAAGTGTGAGTCATGGAAAACTCAAAAGACCAAAATGTGGTTTTGTATTAAAACATGTTGGTCCATTGACATCAGCAGGCTCCTATTTACAGATGAATGGGTAAAAAAAAAAAAAAAAGACTTATTCAATGTTTACGAGGTGACTTTATGGCAAAATGGCAACAATTACACAATTAAATTGTTGATTTTTTTTAATTTAAAATATCTACAAATTGCAAATGGATGATTATATTGTTAAAAAAAATCATGTTAAAACTTAACTGTAAGTGATGATAATTATTTTATTGAGGAACAAAAATAGATAAGAATCTATTCATAAGGAAATATTTAGATTTGTCGTGTGCACACATCGACTTTGACATTTGTTTTGAGTATTTTTGTGTGTGTGTGTGTGTTTTGCTTAAATAAGATCAGTCACATACTGATAATATACATGGAAACGTGCAATTTCACCATTTGCTGGACCAACCAAAGTGATTAGTTTGAGAAAGTGATCAACAGATTAAACAAAAGTGAAAATAATCTACCTTATATTTAGCCAGAAATCCTCTGCTGACCTTTAGAAGACAGTTTACAACGTGCAGAATATTCTGCTGCACTAAAATCTACCAGGATTTAGAGTAAATTAACAATTTGCAAACACAATATCACACGTGTTTGTTTCTAAATGTCAATAATGCATGTTCTCACTACTGTTTTTGCACCATCCAAGTACCATGACATACATGTGGTCCATAAAAATATTCTTTTTTTTTTTTTTTAACTTATTTTGAACATTTGTTTGAGTGTATATATTTTTATCTTATTTGTATCTTCTTCTTTTAACGTCTTACTGCTTACTAAAGCCTTGATTACTATCACTACATATAACATTTATTATTTTTTGGGGGGTAATTTGGTCAATTTGAGACCATCTTGGAGACTGTTTGCAAATGTCCAGAATATTCCTGTCCATCGCGATTTACAGTGAATGAACAATTTGTAAACACAGTTTTGTTGTTCCCATATGCATGTAGAAATGTGAGTTTGGAGCACACGCATGCCTTTTTTAATTGCCACAGGCCTTTTTATTTCACTCTCCCCATTTTCAGGAACAACTAAACTGACTGCTGGAGAAAATAATTAACAGATTAGTCAATAAATTAAAACGATCTACTCTCCGCAGCCCTAGATTTGACCTACGACCCCGTTGGAGACAGTTTGCAGTGCGATTAATATTCCAGTCCATCATGGATTACAGCAAATGAACAGTTTGTAAGCACAATATCACATGTGGCTGTAAAGAAAAATAATTTTGGAGGACTTCGTGTCAACAGTTATGCATAAGTTTCATTATAATCCAACTGATAACTTACACATAAAAGATTTCACCAGTTGTTGCAGATTAAAACATCAGAGATTTGGTTGTATTAGCGCACGGTGTAAAGGCTTTTTAATTTCCCTGTCGCGACCAACTGAAACAATTTAATGAGAAAATAATCAGCAGATTAATCAATCAGTGGAAATAATCTGCCATTTGCAGTCCTTTATTTGACCCCATGTTTTCATACGACCTTGTTGGAGACAGTGTGCAGAATATTCTGGTAATTCACAGTAAATGAACGTATAATTTTAGAGCACATGCTCGCACACGGACCCACTTTGACATTTGTTATTTGGGGGGGTAATTTTGGTCAATTTAAGAGACATTTATGAATAAGCTTCTTTATAACCCAACATAACTTACACACAGAAAAACACAAAACAATCGCCGCAGATGAAAACATTAGAGGCTTTGGTTGCAGTTAATGCGAGGGTGTAACGGCTTTTTATTGTTTACTCACTAAAGAAGCTCAGGAGGGAAAAATGGAAAGTTTGAGTGTGGAGAGAGAGAGAGAGAGACTGTGGAGCTCTTGTTTGGATGAGAGGAGGAGGAGGAGGAGGAGGAGGAAGAGGAGGGAGTGGGAGCGTGTGGGACAGTGAAGGAAAATAAGAACTCGGACATTCGCAGAGTGGAAGAGAAGACAGGAGGAGTGTCTTTCGTCTTATCCAGAGACAAGCGAGGACAGAGACCCACACGAGGAAAGTCATGGACATGCTTGACTGAAAGTGAGAGGAGAAAGTTTGGCTTTTTCTTCTTGTTGTCGTTGGTCTTTCCTGTGGAGAATGAGCAGAGGAAGCACGTCCAGGAAAAGACTTGAGGACTATGTAGGAATTCCCGACTGAAGTCATGGTAAGTGACCAAAACTAAACTTAGACGTGAAGTTTACGATTGAAACAGGATTTGGAAAAAAAAAAAAGAAGAATTTAATGACAATTTTAAACATTCCAAGTCCAGTAGGAGGATGATATTACAAAATTTTCTGGTTTTTAATGCATAAAAACTTCCTAATATTGGACTTTTGTAGTAGTCTGACATGGATTATTTGAAAATATGTGCTTCATATAAAACAAAAAAACAAAACAAAACAGCTTCACTGTAAGAATGGATAACACAGCCAAAAACATTATTGCAATAATGTTGTCGATATCAATAATTATCATGATAAGTAAAGATCGAGTTTTGTGACTTTTCTGTTGGAAAAAAACAACACGTCGTGGTCCAGATTACTTGTTAAACAGAGACAGATTTAGCAAATCTGAGGTTAAATATTCATGTGTTGTGTTATGATATTCTTAAAGTGTTATATAGATAAATGTACTTTAACCATCCCAAAAAAAGGATGGAGTTTGATGAACTTTACCAGGAATTAGGGCTGAAAAGGGGCAGAAAATTCCTGGAAAACTTCCAGAAACTTTCCATGGGAACGTACGTTTGGGGATTTTGGAAAAATGCCATATTGGAAACTTTCCATGGGAATTATGGGAATTTATGTGAATTAATGAGAGATGCCCTGAAATGTATTTATTTTAATGAAATCAATAAATAGTGGTTCAGATTTCTTTAAAAGCAAAAATTTGTTAAACAGAGACCAATTTAGCTAATCTGAGGTTAAATATATGTGTTATGAGATTCTTAAAGTACGATGCATAAATGTTTTATAAATAAAGTACAATTTTTTTTTTTTTTTGCAGATTGCGAGGTCTTTATACATAAAAATTCTTTGTTATTTTGCAGTTTAAAAAACTGTAATAATAATAATAATAATAATAAAACTGTATTATTGCTTGGCTACTATAAAGTTATGTGCACACTTCAGAAGACACAGGCTTCAGTCAGCAGCTTGCAAAGCTGTCAAATCCCAGTGGCAGCAGTTTATAATGACATGATTTAAACGGTGTGGCGCGAGCGACTTTTGTGGTTGAGCTGCAGATGAATATAAGGGTGGGGGGGTGGGAATAAAAAAAAAAAAAGAGTTCTCTGTTACATCTCTTGGGATTTTGTTTACCACCCACACCCACTTGTGGTCCAATCAGTGACACAGAGAGGCAGAAAACGTGAATGCACACACACACACATGCATTCAGTACATGTTAATTTAATTAGGAAAGAAGAAAGAAATGGCCAGAAAACAAACTAGGTTCCTGCCTCTGTGTGTTGGAAAGGGTGGAGCAGTTTTGGCAAAGAGAGGAAGAGGAAAAAGGGCAAAGAGAAAGGCAGAAGTGTAATAAAAGAGGAGGGTAGGGCTACTTTTTTTTTTTTTATTTTAGGAGAGTTGGACTTCAGCAACAGTGGTTTTCGGTGATGCCGCATTTTCCACATTGGGACCCGGGAGAAAAGGGGAAGCGAGAGAAAAAGTGGAGGAAAAAAAAAGAAAGAAAAAGAAACGGGAACAAGGCATGGCATGGACTTCAGGAGAGGACGAACGTGTGTTTTATCTTCGTCAGAACTCAACAGGGAAAGTCTGTGAAAAGAAGTAACTTTTATAGATGCAGAAAAGTCCTACATATATATAGAGAGAACTTTTTTATATACATTTATTATATGTCTATAATAACAGACTAAATAAACAACTTTTAAGTGAGTTCTGCCAACAAAACCACCTTCCAAATGATGCGTTCAAAAAAATAAAATAAAAGCACTATTGGGAGTTAGCGCTGCTAACCTGTGCACATCGGTGTTAAAACGCATCAGTACACAGTTGGAACACATTCAGACTCACACCGCGGTTCCAGAGCTTTTGAAACTCTAATGAAAGTTGTAGCAGCCGGTGCTTTGTGAGTGTGTTTGTTTTAACCGGCTTGGAGTCCCAATAAAGTGGGTGGAGATAACAGCAGCAGAACAATCCAGACGGGACCAGTCATGTTGTCACTCACGGGAATCTATCTTTCCACCACGTTTCCTGTGATTGTCAAGAGAATGACAACATGTGCCGACCGAGAATGCGTTGCCAATTTTTAATGCAACACATCTCTTTATTGGCATTTTCACTAGATTTCCAAGAAACCTTGCTCTCCATCGTGTATCACAATCTGTTACCGAGGACATGAATGTGAAAAATAAATATTGTGGAACCATTACGTCACAGAAGTTTGATGCAACTGTTCATGTGAGCACCAGCTAATTAAATCACACAATGCAAATATTCCAGCACAAATTTGAGCTAATCATGTCACTTTTATGCATTTAAGCCCCAACAGTAAGCTATCTGAACTTAAACGTTGTCATAATTGTGTCGAAACCTAACAATGCTGTTCACCATGTTGCTATTACTGCAGTAGCATCAGCAACAACAGCACAGTCAAACATTTACAAGCTAAGCTTTGGGGCGTTTGCATCAGGATTTGCTAAAAGAGAGCTACAGGTTAACATGTTGTGAGATTACACCACCACTCCACGCAAACGCTAATGCTGCTCTGCGCCATGCAAAACTTTTGCTAACATGTCAACAACACCATGTATAGCAGGCGACAAGTTGTTGTTTTTACAGCTAGCTTACTGTGCTAACCAAGTGACCAAAAGAAAAGACAAACTCAACTAGTGTTAGATATAATCCTGGCTTGATTCAATTCAAATAATACCTTTTTAATAAAGGTTTGGCCATAGTTCTTGTTAATAAATATAAATAAATAAAGTTAATGGTATGGCAACATCTGTGAAAGACTTAATAAAGCAAGAAACAAGAACCTTTATGTTAACTACATGTTTGACTCCCTGGATAACTTTATTTATAATATTTCTTGGGCTAACCTTGACTGTAAAGTGTAAAGTACATTTGTTTTTATATAAGTTGACTAAACTGTTGGCTGCCATCTTCTTTGTGCTGCCACAACTACCAATGACATGCAAACGTTAAGCTAACGTGCTAACACTCTGACTGACAGAGCTAATTACATCCTTCCAGGGGGTTATGTTTTTAGCTTTGTTTGTCCTGTTCCTAGTGATTATCCAGAAATTTCTATTGTGAACTTAAATAAGTGAATTTTGGAAATATTCCAATTCAGAAACTTTCCATGGGAATTAATGGGAATTAATGAGAGTTAGTTGGAAATTGTTTGTCTGATTGTGAGCAGCATAACCCAAAAAATAAAGCATGGAGTTTGATGAAATTTTCTTGGGCTGTAGTTTATGGCTTTTGAAAAGAATAATTACATTTTGGCGCTGATATGGGAAACTGAGTAGACTTGGCGAACACTATTTGAGTGCTTTTACTAGGTTACGCCCTTATTTTGTCCCATTTTCTCATGCGGTGCCCAATGGCAGCCAGTGCAGGTTCACAGCTGCTGAGAACTGTTGACACTGACAGACCGTAGAGCTGAAGTGGTTTAAGACAATCCCAAAAAATGTCCCTACCTACTGTAGGTCGGGTTAGATTATACAGGAAGATTTAGAGGCGGAAATGAGTCTCAGGCCTCTTTTCCCTTTTGTCTGCCTCCTTTTTTTTTATTTTTTTAAACCCCCGTCTCCTCTTTTCACCGCAACCCTCTCTTTAAATTTAAGCTCTTTCTTTCCTCTGACAGCATCCTCTTCTCCTAATCATGTCATCTCCCATCACTCCTTCCATCCTGCCTCTCTCTCTCCCTCTCCTCGTCTTCTTCCCTGGCAGCAGCGGGGCTCTTCATCTGGTTCCTATCATGGTTACTGCTGCTCTTGTTTCCCATCGATCTCTCCCTCAGGTCAGCCCTCTCCTCCTCCTTTTCCCCCTCATTTCTCTCCAGCTCTTTCTGTCTGAGCCCTCACAAGACTGTCTGCTTCTTTCTGTCAGTTTGCCTCCTTTTCTATCTTCCCTCAGACTAATGAGTGACAGTCCAAAGTGTAGCCATCTGAATTTCCTCTGCTGCATGTATTCTTTGACCTCCTCTATTCTCCCATTTCTATTTTTCTATGTCCGTGCCGAGCACATGTTTGGACGACTACCGGCTTCTCCTTCATTTACGTCTACGTACAGGAAAGACAGACAGGAAGTTGTGACGCATGAATGCCACGCTCTGATTCTGTGCCCGCTCCATAGTTTGAGACAATGGTGAGGATGCACATTGTACATGCGTGAACCGTGTGCTTGTCCTGTGCTCACTGCACATACTGAATGAACTTGCACGCCTTTCTGGTGACTCAACATCCAAAGGGTGTAAATAACAATGGAGTGAAGATGCCACCCATTGGTTTGTGACAGGTAATTACAGGGCAAAAACGAACCAAAACAACCTTATAACTTTAAAATGTTGTCCTATAAGTACATTTAAAGTTGATAGTGGTATGTTTTAAAACAAACAGGCCACATGGAAACAGAACTTTATGAACTGTATGATCTCTTTCTTTTATGCTCTTAAAAAAAGTTTAGACACAATAAGTGTCTTCAAACACAAGAAACATCCAAAATGAATCTAAATGCTGAAGGTGCTGTCAAGAGTTTTTTTTTTTCCACCCTTTTTTTGGACCCGAAAACACCAGCCTTGTGTGAATTAAACGCTGATAGGATAAAAAAAACTTTTGCAAATTCTCCTAAATTTGTTTTGTATGTTTGGGCACTAAGTTGCACTCACTTTTCCTTTATGAAAACTGATTTTAGCCACTTAAAGGTCTCACCTTATTTTAAATCTATCTTAAGAAACACTTTTCTGCCTGATGTTGCTTTTTCTGACCCAAAATTGGAGTTTGTAAACTACTCACTCTCCTGCACCAAAGTCCATTGAAAGAATCTTGTGTTTTTAGCCCAAGGGACACAGAAGCTATTGCTCTACTGCTGCCACATTTGGGGAGTTTGTGTCACTTAGGTAAACCCAAACAAAGGATTTCAAACACAGAATTCACCACATAACACATATCAATTTACTGATGGAGGCAGCCATGGATCAACCACTCCTGTGTAGTGTAATGTAAAAATCACACAATTTCTCTATGGAGTTTGGTCATAGAATTGGCCCTGGCACAACTTTGGTTTCCCGTTGTCTTAACACCGACACAAAGCAGCAAATTTATTTATTTATAATTTATAAGATATCGTAGACTTACATGGGCATAAAATGTATAAAAGTACAAAAAATTAAAGTACATATTATTTTAAATTTTTAAATATAAACCCATGTAAAGGTTACACTCTTGACCTTTTTAAGGACCTTTTCTAGCGATCCTGTCTACTACAGCTCAATAAGCAGTATAATCCCCACAAAATGAGTGTTTTTCTGAAATAAAAAGCTACATATTTGAACCGGAGCGGCTGTAAATGGACAAAGATGGAATCGTATTGCAGAGGCTTTGCAGAGACGGAAAGAACCACACAGTGGGATGATAAACAAAGAGCTGATTAACACCAGCAACAAAACAGACCTGACGAGCAGGTCGGTGGACACTTTAATTTAGTGTTGTGCTGAATTAACTCAACTCGTGTGGGATGCTTTAAGCAGGCTTCAGTTTAGGAGGAAGTTCCCGCTGACTTGCCTTGGAGTTCTCCGGACCCCCCTGCTGGGATTTTTACTAGACTCAATATGTTCTGTCACTGAGCCAAAAGGCTGTTTGAACCTCTTTTACAACCACTACACCTACTACAACACGCTCCCGGGCGGACAGTTGTTTACCATAGTCTGCAACTGCAACACCTCCTCCTGTTCACATGACGGTTACATAGACCTACTAGAAATCTGAATTCAAAATATGTGTTTGTGTAGTTAAGAGTAATTCACCAATTCGCTGTTCCATAAAATGTATATGCAAAATAATAATAATACTGAAAATAATGATGTTCTTAAATGTCTTGTTTTGTCCACAAACCAAATTTCTTCACATTTAATGATTTCTTTGTTATATAGAGCAAATAAACCAGAAAATATTCATATTTAAAAAGCTGAAAAAAGTCAGAAAACCTATTTTAATAATTTAAAAAAAAAAACACTCAAATCAATTTAGTAATTGATTAATCAAGTTAATGTTGCAGTTAATCAGAAGAGTATGTCTACTTTAATACTTTTTAATGCACATTTTTCAATGTATTTCCCCATATAGTAGCTTTACAACTAATCAATCTTATGATGACATTTAATCCATCACTGTTAAACCCAGAAGCACATATTAATAAAAACAGTAAGTTTAAATTACTAAATTAAATAAAATTTAACCACAAACTTAATTTAGCCAAGTTCCTTTAAAAATAAATACTTAAACTTAATAAACATGATTCAAGGTAATCTGTTTCCTCAAACATTTCAAGTTCAACAAACTTACTAGGTTTTACAGTGTAGTATTAGTCATCACATCTTGCCTTATTTATTGGTGTCAAGGTGCACCATTGCTTTTTAAAGCAATAAATAACATGGGAATGTAGGTAAAAACATTATTTTAGCATAGAGCTGCAAAAATTAATCAATTATTATTGACAATATAATCACTTTCTTGGTAGTAATCAATCACTATTTTCTTATTTTCAGCTTCGCAAAGGTCCAGTATGTAACTATTACTTTTAATTGCTTCAAAAATACAAATAATTTGGTTTTTGTATGTACGTCAAACAAGGGCCTTACTTCACGGAGGGCGCCATCTTGTGCCACTTTGTTTCTGCAGCAGCCTGAATGGACATCTTTTCTGGTATGTGAAGGCCACCGTAGTTCCCTGATGTGTAGGGAAAGAGAGTTGTGAGCAAAAGAGTCCACCACTGGACACAATCTGAGGTCTCACATTTAGATTAGATTAGATTAGATTAGATTAGATTAGATTAGATTAGATTAGATTAGATTAATTCCTAAACACTGGAATGTGAAAAAATGTTATTTATTTTATTTCTATTTTTGGCTCCTTAATGTAAGAAAACTAAAATATCCTTGGTGGACGAGACAATACTTTTAGGACTGCCGTTATTTTGAGTTTTGTGAAATATGGTCCAACACTTTTGCAACTAATCAATAAAGTATTTGATACGTCAATTGATTAAAGATGTTCATATGATTCAGTGGTTTTGCCCGCTCAAAGACGGCGCACCGACCCCAATGTTTTGTGCTGCGCCTTGAAAACTGAGTAACATTTCTGAAAAGTTTACTCCTTTTTTCCTCTGAGTTGCTGTGTAACTTTCATCCTAAACAATTTTGTTACTACGGGGAAAATGAATCAGCAGCGAGTGAGTCTGAGTCCAGTGCCACTTTGGTGCCAGGCTGAAGTCCCGGGCGAAAAATTAGTTCTGCAGCCAAGAGAGCGGATAAGAAACAGAACCTGACGTCTCCTGAGTCCATGAACTGAACATTTAAAGTATTAGGTATATCAATGATGTTAACTCAGGTACATACAACCTAGTCATATTTCAAAAACTCAACATTAGTTACTTTTGTCTGTCACTTTTCCAGTTACTTAAAATCAGACTTTATAAAGCTCCAACTTAAATACTTAAAGAAACTTAAAATATATGGCAGCTGATTTTATTTTACCTATATTAAGGATGGCGCAAAAGAAGAATTTAAGTTTATTAAATTAAATTACGTTTTTTTAAAGCAGTCCCATCTGAAAAAAACACTGAGCTCTCAACATAAAACATTATCACCAATGTTAAAATACAAGTCAGTTACAGAGTTTTCACAGGAAGCAGATTTATTCCCAATAAGATAATCTGTTCTCTCATCATCCTCCTCTTCCTCACATATAATTCAGACACTGGTATAGTGAGATTAGATTAAGATGGAGCGAAAGATAAGGTGACTCTAATTATTATTATTTAATTAATTATTATTTCTGTTATTTGTTTAATTTTCTATGCACTCCAGTCAAAATTCCTCAGCTCCACTCCGATCACATACCCTGGTTTATAAGCCAACATATAAATAAGTTTATAAGTACCACCAGAGGAAGCTCATGTACCACCGGCGGTACACGTACCACAGTTTGAGAACCATGGTTTTAAACTAAAGTTACCAAGTTATAGGACAACTTTCAACCGCTTTCCTGTTTTCAGTCCACTCGTGTTGCGTTCCAGTTGTCGTCGGAAGTTGGAATTTACGAGTTCTTAACATCCAACATCTCAGAAAGTCGGAGTAACTACATAAACCGTGACACGGGGATTCCAAAATGGCCGCCACTTGCGTCAACAGTAAAAACACTTGGTTATTTTTTACCACTAATAGCACTTCTGCCTTATTGTCAGTCGTACAGAAAGTCTTGTTCTGTTTTCACCCGTTGACGCGTTGCTACACCGTTGATTTTTCGTACACACTTTTTTTTTCCAACTTCTCAATCGGAACACGGTCGACTCGCAGGGTGACGTCACTCCTGGTTCCAACTTGCGGCGTAAATGCAATGTAGCACATTAGCATGTAGCATGTCAGTTTCCCCATCATGTTCCTGCAGCTTCAGCTTGTTTTGTTGAATTTATTCTGTCGTCTCAGACAAACTTTGAAAAACTACAGTTTGTCTCCTGGTGTGATACTCACTCTACCCTCTTCTCTGGTGAACCACAACCCCCCTCACCCCCCCCTCACCCCCCCAGGCACAAAAACAAAAATAATTTTCAAACACTGTTGAACCCAGGTCTTTTTCCATAAACCACCAGCTCATTCTCTCCTGGCTCGCTGTCTCTCTCTCTCTCTCTCTCTCTGCAGCCGCTCTTTTCTTTTTCCGAACACTCCGTTCTCCCATTCCGGTTTTCCTCCTTTTGGATCCATCCCTTACACTTATTGTAGTCACTAAGCACAATGTGTGTGTGTGTGTGTGTGTGTGTGTGTGCAGAGAATCCCGACATAATCGTTGTCAGATGATGCCGAGAGAGTTGGATGGAGGTGAAACAAAGAGAGTTGGCTTTAGAAGAAGAAGAAGAAACTCTGGAGATGAGGGGAGAAAAGGGAGGGAGGGGGAGGCTGGAGAGGAAATCTGAAGGGGGGGAGAGTGAAAGAGAGAAGTGGGAAAATAGAGATGGGGGGGGGGGAGTTGCAGGTTGCCATGGCAATGGCCAGTGTAGAAAAATAAACATTTTTTTTTGTGTTGTGCGCTCTGTTCTGTCACCCTCCACCTCACTGGCCCTGTGTGTGTGTGTGTGTGTGTGTGTGCCTGGTATTCCTTATGTCGTGGGGACATAAATGTGTCTCCACACTCACATTATGGGGACTTGTCTTCCTTATGGGGACAAAAATCCAATCCCCATAATGTTAATGACTCATTTTAAGGTGAAGACATGTTTTAAAGTTAGGTTAATGTTAGGGTTAAGGTTGAAATAAGTCTCCAGGAAATTAATGGAAGTCAATGCAATGTCCTCTGAAGTCATGGAAACCTGTGTGTGTGTAATAATGTTGCTGGACTCTTTTGTTCTGGAGGTTTTTACGGGTTAAGGCCTTGGAGGAAATGTTTGACACTCCCCAGACCATACAACAGGAAGTTGCGAGTATAAGTATGTGTGTGTGTGTGTGTGTGTGTGTCAGCAGAAAAGCGAGACATGTTGGCTGTTAAACGCAAACACAGACATCAGAGTTGATTCAGTGTCCGGGTATGGTTTAACCCTTTCTTACCATCTCTCTATCTCAGGGTTCGGAGGCAATGGAGGATTGTGTCCAGGGGGCGCTGTCGTCACTGTATCCTCCTTTTGAGAGCACGGCTCCACCCCTTCTCTCCCAGGTAGACTTCACTATGCACACACCTTAACTTAAGACCTACGGAGACATGGGACGATACGAGCATTTCCTGTCATGACTAAATAATGGCGGTTTATGATACTATTGTTTACTCTTGCAGAAAATTCTCCGGAATTTTAAGTTTAAATATACAGACGAAAAAAATTTATTAAATCAAGTTGCAAAAAAAAAAAAAAAAAAAAAGCTAAAAAATATTGTAAAGTTATGAAAACTTATTACTAATGTTTCACAAATCACGACTTCCTCCATTTTGGGGGCAAAAATTTAAACCAGAATTCATGATATTGGTGCCATAATTGTAAAAATCTGTAATAAATGATTTAATTTCACAAAAAAATCTACAAAAAAATGTTGCATTCTTTACCAAAAGAAATGATATTTAACAAAAACATAATACTTACATCATATTATGGTGTGTTTTCGACAAGGGGCTTCACTATTATTCAGAAAACTGTAAAACTCTTAATATGCATCTGAAAACCTCAATTTTTGAAAGTTTTTTTTTTAATCTAAAATTAGCACAAATACAGACACAAAGGAAACAGATGATGTGTTATTAAAATAACACTCCAAAAAACCTGTGTTGTGGAGGCGGAGCTTCGACATGATTTGCTGTGATTCACTTTATTTTTTCCATAATTGTAAAAATGTGCTGTGAACTCTTAAATCGTCTCTTAAACACTCTGAAATCCCTTAAGCTAACATTTTGGTAAGTAAACATGTGTTAAATAAGACTCCCCCTTGTGGCACTTCAAAATAAATCACTAGAACTGTATGCTGGCAGGTGACTCACGTGAAATATTAACGACAACTACCAAGAATTCGCCATATTTTTACTTACTGTGTGTGTTTTTAATTGGAAAATGGGTTAAAATCACATATCCTCTCCTTATCCTTTACTAAGTGGACGGGGAAATAAATATAAGCAGATTTAATTGACTGATTAAGTAATGCTGGGCTATGATGTTATGTGCTGATTATGATAACAGCTAATAATAAACGAAGCCAAGGCAAACAAAATCCATGCAGCTGCTCAGTTACAGCCAACCTTTTACTTTTCCACCAAAAACTGAACAAACTGTTTATTTTAAGAAACTCTCCGTCAGCTCTAAAGTAGCTTCACAAAGTGCGATCTTATTTGCTTTCATTAATGTTAGGTTAACATGCATCAAGGTGATAAACAGAGGTGCTTCCAACATATGGCCGATCTCAGTTATCCTTCATGGGAATTTGATAATTATGTTGCTCCACAGTTTTCCATGATTCCATGAAAGCGTCTTTGTTGCTATGGAGGGAAAAAGTGTGTGATTGAATAACATGGATAAAGTGAAGCCGCCTCGGTGATTTTTCTTGTTTTAATTTCCGATTACATGCTATCGAGGCCGCGTGAATTCCTCCGCTTGTGAGCAAATGAAACCCATTGGAAACAGATACAGAGAGGAAACAGATGAACTAATGTTCACTTATGCTGCCAAAATACCAGAATTCGGAAATCACTATTGCAATAATTGTTTAAAAAAAAACAAAAAAACTTTTAAGCTTATCTGTAAACCTTCGGAAAATGTATGAAGGAATTATTATTCAAGTGAATCAATGTTACTAATGTTAGGATCATTACAAATCAAGAGAATCAAAATGAGATGCAGTGACCCCTTGTGGCACTTCAAAATAAATCACCAGAACCGTATGTTGGCAAGCTACATAGCATTTTCAAGTCACTCCTGTGAACTAATAACAGTATACAATAATTTATAATGAATGGCGATTCGCAACAATCAACTTTTTGTCTTTGCCAGTGTAAACTGTCTTTGCTCTCAAAAGTTCACAAAAGCTCGCTTTCTGACGAAGAAAGATTTCCACGAGACGGAATGTTGATGAAACTTTGCTTTCGGTGGTGTTCACAACAGGACGTTTGTCTCCTTTGTCCACTTTTGTCCAGGTCTTCTCAGTCCTGGAGTCGACGTATCAGCACGACAGTCTCCGCTACCTCCTGGACTACTTTGTTCCCGCCAAGCACCTCCTGCACAAACTGCAGCAGCACGCTTGCGTGAGTTCCTCACTGAAAAGTGTGGAGGCTAATCAGAAGCAGAACCATCTGTCATGTCCTTTAAGAGCCGTGTGAGAAATATATCAGCTGTTAGCTTTTTTGATACTTTTGGTGGAAACTCTTTCTGGAGCATCTGTTTTTGAGTGAGTTTGTGGGCGAAATTGTCCAACACAAGTCAAGGCCTAAGGCTTCATTTTGCACTGATGACTCCACAGAATGAGCTGAAACAAGCCAAATCAAGTTTCAAGTCAAGTCTGACCAAAAAGGAACGTTGGTTTTTAGCCTTTTGACTTCATTAGATAGTGATAGTGGAGATGGACAGGAAATGTAATTGGACAGGAGAGGAGTGACGGGCAGAAGATGGTCCAGATGTGTCCAGAGTTTAATCAGGGCTGTCAAATCTTACAGTTCAAAAAGTGAAGTAGGAGAAAAGTAGCAGTAATCCACAAGGGGGCGACTCCAGTGAGTGGTATGAAAAAGAACTCAGTTTGAATGAATGTCTACGGGAAAATGAGTTTCTCTTTTTCACTTGATTTATAAAATCAGTAAATGTTTTCCTGAGGAGTTAATGGTCTCAATTACTAGTTTTAGGTCTTCTTCAACAGAACATGACGCCAATTTGTATATTATAAAGTACGACACACTTTATACCATCCAGTAGGTGGGCTGGTTGCAAAAACTGTCATGACAATTCAGTCAATTTGCAAAACTCAGAGCATGTTAATTTTTATACCCTGCCTATGAGCTTTTTATTAGGGTTGCATTGATTTTTTTTAATAAACAATTACTAATAATTAATAAATTAATTGTCCACTATTATGATAATCGATTTATCTGCCTGAGTGTTTTTGTTTTTCTGATTTTCCAGCTCCGTAATGTGAATATTTTCTGGTTTCTTTGCTCCATATGTCAAAGATAATTAAAACTGAATAATTTCGGTTTATGGACAAAACAAGACATTTGAGAACATCATCATTTCCAGGTTTGATAAACACACCAATCAACAATTTTTGACATTTTATGGACCAAAAATTTGATAAATTAATTTCAACTTTATCTTATGCATGTTATTCCTAGCATATACACATCAATTTTGACTAAAAGAAATTAAGACCCAAAAAATATCTCCAGTGACCCATCTTTGGGTCGCACCCCAGTGTTTTGGAACCGCTGGTTTAAAGTATTAAGTTAACTTTTTTTTAAACCTGAACAGGACAGAACCTGGTCACATGAATACTCCTCCTGTTGAAAAGGAAAGTTCAAGGCATGCGTTATATGACACATGCGTGACCTCTTTACGAGTCACTCGGCTGCACTGCGGAGGGTCCAGTCCGCTCCAGAAACTCTGAGTGGCCGGTAAAATCAGTGAAAGTAGCTGGTGAAATGTGAGACGCTGTCACCCCACAGACAAAAGAGGTCATTTCCTGCTCGACTGAGTTGAAGGTTGAAAGAAATACAAGTGAAGTAAAATAGTTTTCAGACGCAGAGAAGCAAACGCTCGGCTTGTGGCGACTGTGTCTCGTGCTTTCTGCCTCACAGACTCTAAGAGGAAACACTTTCTTTTTGATTTTCCTTTTTTTCGCCCCTCACAAAGCAAATGCACACAAACTTTCACGACTGTCTCATATTCGCCCCCCCCACCCCCTCTTGCAGTTTTTCCCTCAGCATCACAGACAGACGTGCAAGCATTGTGCGCAAACTGTGTTTTCATTGTTGCCAAGCGGAGCTGCCTTCGGACGGCAAGACTCATGACAGTAATTCCTTCCATATGCGAGCGTGTTAGTGCTGCGAGAGAAGGAAAGAAAGAATGAGTAAGAGGAGCGGAGGAGTGGGAGTCCAAGTGGGAGTGAGAGAGTTTGCAAACATGGCTTTCATTCACGTTTGCCGGCGTGCACGCGCATGCCTGCGCAGGAAAAAAACAGAAGATGCTGGAGGTTGTGGAGATTATAGTAGACTGATTGAGGGATTTTTCTGGAGGAATGGTGGGGGGGGGGGTGGCGACGAAGGAGCAGACACTGGGGTTCATTGAGGGAGAAGCAGGCAGAGGGAGGAGGGTTCGAAGGACACACAGGCACTTACAGAATGTGGACTGACTCAAAACAGACAAACTTTTCTTTTTTTTTTTTTTTTTGGACAAGAAGAGGAAAAGTCACACATGCTTTTGTAATACACAGCTCGACACATATCAGGTTTCCCTGACGCAGAGATGAAAAAAAGGAGAAAGTCAATAAAGGGCAGAGAGAGGTGGAGAAGGCAAGATGGAGGAGGGCTTGAGTGAAGCATATAATTTGATCATGTCTCATGAGTGTGGAGGGCATGGTGGAGGGGGTCGCTGCGGCCGCGGCACTCGATTAGATGCGACTGGGAACAGCAGAGAGCGGTTCTGGACGGGTTTCGTACCTCAGAGTGTTCGGTTACTGAACACATTGCCTTGATTGGTGCGTTTGGTTTTCAGTTCAGTTGATTATTTGGGCAGAAGATACTACAAGAGGCCTTCTCTTGTGTTTGATTCCTTGAGTAAACATGTCCATGGCTTGTTGTGGGTTCCTTCTATATTTAGAGCCAGTTTAACTTTTCATGAGGTGTTTGTTGCCTCTTACAAAACACTGGACTGTTGTGAAGAGACAGTCATCTGGATGTTTCCCACTGACTCACTCCGTGCAGCAATCCAGAGACTTCTCACTCTGTCATAATGCTAAGCTAAGCAGGTTTTTTTCTTTTTTTTTTGTGCTGTGGAAAACCCGGCGCGAGTCACATGTCTGACATTTGTGTGCGGCACCGGCTCCGTGCCAGCTGAGCTTCTGAATAGTGTTGGCCGGTGCAGTATTAGTTTTCGAAATTAAACTCATCTGAGCGACCGGGGCAGAATCACAGGCGTGCAGAGCTGCAGCTGCACGGCGTGGGCTGTGGTTTGTGAAAAGGGGGTGCGAGTTTTTTTAGACTATAAAGTTTGAGAGTTGTAGGTTTCTAAGAGCAATGTTGCACAACCGAGAGGACGTACAGAGAGAATTTATGGCTCTAAATCTGGACTGGACAATGTCTTCATGAAGGGAAAAATAATAATAATAATTTTTGTAATTATCACGAGAAAATGTCAACTGCTCCTGAGTTGCAGAAACCATTGTGGTTCTAAACTTCACAAATTAATTTACCATATATTTGTAAGATTACTAATTTTTTGTTCTCTTGAGAAACTTGATATATCATGCTAAAGTGTAGATTTTTGACACATTATTTTCATTGTGCTTTTGTGAGCGTTTTGTGGATAATTTATTATGAATTGGTTAATCTGTATTTGACAAATTCCCAAATGATCCAATATTGCTATCAGCCATAGAGAAAACCCATATTGGTTGAATTCTAAACAACATTTAATAGATATTATGAAACCTTGGTTATACTGGTATTAAAGAATTGTTATCGTGTCATTACCCTGTCCCAATCAGACACACTGTCTGCTCGTCTCCTCAGTCTCAGTACCTGGGTTGCCTGTTCCTTCACTCTGGCTGGCCTCTGTGTTTGGGCGAGAAAGTGGTCGTCCAGCTCTCCACCTTAGACTGGAGGCTCCTGCGCAGCAACGACTTCTACCTGCAGGTGGTGCCCTTCTCCACGCGCTGCCCCCGGTTGGCTCTGAAATGTCTGGCCCCCGGGGGGCGCACCGTTCAGGAGGTCTTGGTGCCCGAGTCGCAGCACCCCCTTGTGTTCACCACTGAGTGGCTGCACAGCATCAACAAAGAGCGAGGCCACAAGAGAGAAGGTGAGGGACGGATGAGGAAGTGGGTCGTTAGCACGAGCATAACCTGTTATTTGGGTTGCAGCCACAGTTAAGCACCAGTGTGACCTAACAATGCATCAGTGTGGCTTTCATAAAGTGAAATTGCTTAGAGCATGTAAAAAATTAAAAAAGAAAAGAAAAATAAAGAAACTATTGTTTGAGTAAATTGTTTAATTGTTGGGTGTTTTGCCACCATTTTAAACAACGAAATAGCTAAATCAAGGTCGCCCAAGCACCATGTTTTGGGCCCAACAAATTGAAGAGGCCTGTCCTTTACTGTAATTACTGTTTTTGATCTTTTAATAAAGTAAAATAAAACATAGATAAACTTGACTATCACAAACCAATGTTTTGCAATCATAAAAAGAAAAATCTTACTGTAATTTCACTGAGATGAAATTATATAGATATTATAGTCAGAATTGGTAACAATACTGCTCCAAATCACTGGATCTGATATTGGATAAAGAGAAAAGTAAAATCCAAGAGGTTCACAGTGATCTGGTTCATTAAACTCAGGCAACGTGCTGTAAAGACAGAGGTTGATCTCTATTTCTGTGTGACAAGAACATTAGTGAGGGATTCAAATGTCTGCCATGCGGTATGAGCATGTGCTGGTTATAGCTAGGTATCGGTAACTCAGTGCTTTTATACCAGCATCGTTAATGTTTTGTTGATGTGTGACCTTTTTGAAGTAAATATTGTCGTCTCTTCTTGTGCACAGTCGGAGGAGGACTTGACACCTGCCTGGTCAGTACATGTGATGGTGTGGTTCGACTCCCATGGAAGGAGGTTGTCTACCCAAAATTCATCCACGACCCCTCTGAGGAGCTGGGGCTGATGTCCAACTGTGACGGCTCCTTAACCAGCCGCTTGCCCAGTGATGGGGGCAGCAGCCTCGGGGGCTGGGGAGGCTCATCTTCTGGAGAACTTGACTCCTGGTCTTGGGATGAGGAGGAAGATGATTTACCACCAGACGGTCTGGATCCTGAGTCCGCACTCCCTCGGCGAAGGCGCAGCGAAGATGGGCTTGGACGGACAGGGAGGCACCCTCAGCTTGACGGGGACTATGTGGAGCTGTTGGAGCCCAGAGGGGGTCCCGATGGAGGGGTTGACCCAAGGCAAAGGTACCTGGAGATGCATGGGATCTCAAAGACCAAGACATTGCCTCTGTGCAGGAGAAGTAAAGCCATCAAATTACGAAAGGGGAAAGCTTGGGGATATGGAAGAGTGGAAAGGTCAGGTAGCTTTCGTGCTGTCGCTGGTACTAAAGGAGACTCTCTGACCACCAAGTGTGGTCGGTTACCACCTCCGCCACCACCAGGAGCTGCTGAAGCTGGCATAGGGAGGCGGTCATACTCCTCCTCTGTCCATGACTCAGATGAAGGAGATAAAACAAGCAGGGACTCTGAGGGCTTAGAAAGTGGACAGCTTTATTTTGACAGCCCATTCAAAGAGAGGAGGCCCGGCGTGGGCAGGGAGAGAGACAGCACAGGCCTGACACAGCCGTGCAGAGACAATCACAGAAGTAAAGACTCAGAAAGTGGTAGCTTGGACCCAAATGAAACCCAAATGTTGAGGCAACTCAAAGTTAGGCATGTTATAGAGGGCCACTCGGATCACGGATCTCATTCAGACTCGGTATTCGAGGACATTGATAAACCAGTGAGTGGAGACAGTGACGTGACCACTCCGACATCAGATGCACCAGAGAGGCCTTTCACTGTAGCTTCAGAAAGTGGAGAGTTTACTAACAGTGGGTCGAAAGCGAAGACTTCGTCAAACTCAAAGGTGGCAGAGGTGAAGGATGAAGGAAAGACAGAGGACAGAATGTGTCCCAGAGGAAAGGAGGTTAAAACCGCAGGATTCAGAGCACCCAGGTAAAGATTTACCTTTTAAAATACACTGCACTCTTTCATCTAGTTTGCTCGCCTTTTTAACACTCGCATATGAAGGTGCAGATGGGTAACACATAGGTGAAACCTATGCCTTTAAGACCCTTCTGTACTGTTTTGTAGGAGGAAAAGGAAGGGAAAGGGGGCCAAAGGGAGGGCAAGGTCTGGTGGTCGTGCTCATCAGAGGGGCTTGAAGCTGCACGGCAAAGCTCCTCAGTCGGGTCCTACCAACCACTCTACTTCAACAAAGCTGCCAATCAAAGCAGAGATCCAGTTGGAACAAACAGAGCAGGCCAATGAAGCGGATGGAGTGTCCACTGCTGCTGGAGCCGAGAACTCCAAGAAAAGCATTGGAGGTTTGTGTAATGATTTCCAGCGTAAACGTCAGACTCTATAAGTTGCTCACTTGGATATCTCCTGATACTTTTGTTTCTCTCAGCAGAGTCAGAAGCTGAATCTTTGTCTGTCTGCAACGGACAATCAGGCACATCCCTATTTAACCACTCAAATGAAGAGCTGGCATCAGCGCAGACGGGTCCTGACCAACTGAACGGCATCGGAACCAAAGAGCCTCCACTGCTCAGGGAAGTGGACTCAGAATTTCTCCAGTCAGGGAAGCTGAAGTTGACAGGCAAGTGTCTTTCAAGCCGTGAACTTAGAGAAGATGCTGTCATTGTCTTAGCTTCTTGTCCAACTCAGGACAATTTAGCACTTACCTAAGCAAATAAAACCTGTCCCTTTCCTTTTTTTCCCCCCTTGGGTTGTTCTGGATTACCAGTAGCCAGTATTTTTTCCCTGTACTTTTTTAATCAGTGTCTTCAAGAGTGTAGACAGAGACAACTGGACTGGCTTGAGTTCTGCTGAAGACATTTCCCATCCAAAGAAGCTTCTTCAGATCTGGAACTCTGATTTTTTTGTCTATGTTTCAGCTCACAGTCCTAAAGAGAGATCCTGATTATCCCAACGCAAAACAAAAATAAACCAATGTCAACAGTCTGATTGTTGTATGTGCATTTTCAGTCTTCTTTGGCTTTCCCACTCAACGTTTATTCGACGCTTCACAGGTACTGTGGACAGACTGGGACGTGCTCTGGTCATCACAGAGACGGATGTGTTAGAGGAGGATTTCTGTGAGGAGGAGATGGCCCGGGTCCTGGCCTGTTACCACAGAATCACTCGGTAATTGCTGGACTCGTATGATTACAGAACTAGTGCTTGTAAAAGACTATAGTGCAGGAAATCTAACAAATGCCTCAGGGAAATTTCTTCAAATTTGGTACAGTCATTTACTTTTGGTGTCCAAAGCTTACACTCTGACCTGTCCACTGACCTTTGGCCATGTGAAAAACTCTAGGGAATCCTCTCAAAATCTGGGGCAAACGTTCACTTGTATTGAACATTGAACTGATAAAATTATGGTGGTTGAAAGTTCTAGTACAAGGTCACTGATGAGGTTACAAAATGTGTTTGAGCTTTTGAACACAACATCTCAGAAACATCTTGAATCTTTTTTTTTGTAAATTTGATAGAAATGCACAGTTGAACCCGAGGACGACCTGCTTAGATTTTGTTGTCCAAAGGTCAAACGGTGACCTCACACAACGCAATCTGTACCTTATGAACAGCTCTAGGGAATCCTTTCAAAATTTGGTACCAACAGAAACAATCGAGGGACTCTCTCTCCACATTTTGCGCAAACATTTCCTTGGATTTAAAGACAAACTGGTTTATTTTGGTGCTTGAAGTTGAAGTGGAGTACAAGGTCAAAGATGACCATTCAAAATGTGCTTTATCTTCTATCTATCTTCTAAACCTTATGATCTTGTGAATGTGTTATCTTGAGGACACCTTGAGAGAATTTGTTCAAATTCGGCAGACAAGTTCACTCAGACTCACGGCTAGTCAGTTAAAGTTTGGGTGAGCATAGATTAAAAGCCAAGGTCACAGTGGCCTCACAACACGAAACTCCCTGTAAGTCATTGTGTGCATGTGTCAGCAGAGACATGGTGTAATTCTAGTTCTAACTCCTGCTCCTGTCTTTATGCCATCCATCCTCATCAGGCCTGCAGCCAAAGAAAAAGGTCTCACGGTGCTAATGGACAGCAGACGCTCCTCACCGTCCGCCCGCTGCCTCTCTGCGCTAAAATCATTCCAGGTGAGGGAGGAAAAAAAGTCTTTTGTCAAATGGTTAACTGTTTGCCCATGTGCTTTTAATTCCCCTGCAGATGTGATCAAGTAGCTGAAGCACATGTGTTTTGTTTTTTTTTTGTTTTTTTATTTGTGTGCGTGTCTTCCAGTTGCTGGTTCCTGGCGGTCTTGGATCTGTTCTGGTTTTGGTGGAGGAGCAGCAGGAGACCCTTTCTCACAGTGTGGAGGGAGCAGAGGTGACTTCATACAAATCACATGTTTACAGTGTGTGGACCAAACACACACACACACACACACACACACAAACGCACACAAGAATCATAACGATGAAGTGTTTGAGGAAACATGAGCAAAATGAATGTTCCTGAAACCCGGCAACCATAAAAACACGGTCGACTTCTCACATATAAAATGCAAACAAAAGTGGAAATAACATTTTAGAAAGCATGTTTTGTTTATGCCGGTTGCTAAAAACTTGATGAACATCAGATGCTTTTCGTTGGAGCTCACTTTTGGGACCCGACTTCCCAACATTTGGCAGAATGCAAATGTTTGCAAATGACTCCCATTGTACCGGTAATTCAGCTCGTTGCTCTGCATTGATGTTAGGAGATTTTTCTTTTGCAGAGGCATGAGAAAATTCTCCTCACCATGTGTTTTGTGTTTTAAACCTGGCACCATTGGATCTTTCCATGTTAAAGGGAAACCCCGCCAAAAATGTGTTAACAATTGAATTGAAATTGCTGTTTTTAATCCTGTGATAAATTAATAAAATGGATATAATTGTAATAGCTGCGACTTTTTGGGGTTCCTTTAAAATAAAACAGATATACAGTCACTGGCTTAACACAAAATCAGATAAAAGTTGTTGTTCTGATCTGTTTGTGGTTTTTAATTAGCCTAATTGTCTCTAATCTTGTTGTTGTTTTAAACCTTCGCTGCCCTCTGTTGACTTATTGAGCCATTTCCTGTCTGTCAAATGTAAATGTCCCTGTTTTGTCCAGATCCACGCGGTACAAGGAACAGCGGTCCTTCAGCAGTACGTCGACAAGCAACAGCTGCCCACGGAGATGGACGGAGACTTTGCCCACTCCCACTCAGACTGGCTGGCCTTCAGACTAGTGAGAATTTGCTGTTAAAGTAGATTTTCCTCACTCTTCTTTTTTCTTTCACTTTTCCCCCGTTAACTTTTCACAGTTGATCGTTTCAGCTGAGGCAGCCAGATTTACTGACCCCAGTGTGAGCACTGACATGTTCTTGGGGAAACTGAGCAGGAAATGATCACTTGAGGCGTTTCAGATCGACTGATATGTGTGCGTTTGCTAAATTAATCAAATCTTTTTTAATTTGCAGGAATTATATGTCAGCGTTTCCCTCACTGAATAGTTGCCAGTCTTGCATTTTTACATATTTTTCAAGGGTATCTTTAATTATATGACATTGAAGAGTAGTTTTTTTTTAGTATTGACTGATGGAGAGTCTCCTGGAAAACCTGTAATCTAAGATGAATTTTTTGGAGTAAATTTAAAAAATTTCAGTATTGACCATTGATCAGATTTTTTTTTACCCTTCCTCTTTCATCCATTTATACATGTCATACACTCACACACGCTGAGTGTAGAATATATAAACCTTAACCCTTATGTTTTACCCTGTCAGTTTTGTTATTTAATTCCTAAAAAAGGTTTTATTCCAAGTGATTTTTGAATCAAAATATTATTCATTATTTTCTATTTTTAGTGAAAAGCAAATGTATATACAGAACAAAGAGGAATCTCTTAAATGATAGCACTTTAGAGTGGACAAAGTCTTAATTATTATGTAAAAAAAAAAAAGAGAGCGTTTTTACACGTCAAATTCACGGTATTGTGTGAACTAGGATAAGGCTACTTTGTATGTGTGCTTTAATAGTGTTCTTATATATTTATTTGAAGAAAAAGGTCAACAAAGAGGAGAAACAAAAATACTTAAAATTTGGTTTTGAACTTGCAAAATGAACAAAATGGTGGACAATAATTTAGCAAAACACTTTTATAATAACTTGTCTTACTGTCCTATAAGTAGACACATTTGAATAAAGGCTTTTAAACCTAATTTTGAGTATTTTTGTCAGAGGATAAAGCAAAGTCTGGAGAGGAGGACGCGGGGATAATAAGTTGTCTGGTGGCAGTCGGCAATTTCACAGATTCAATGTGGAGGACAAATCACAGAAAGTAGAGAGAGAGAGAAAAAAAGGACATTTAAAGACACTTAATGGGTTTTTCCCAGACAGTTTATGTTACATTATCTAAACAAGTGAAAACATTTCCCTGTCCTCTGTACTTTCTTTGACCTCTCTCATGAACTTGGCAAAAATGAAAAGGAAAGACGGGATTTGATAAGAATTCATACATGAATCTACAGCACATCTGCTGCGAGGCTTTCAAGTTCTTTTGATTGAATAAGTGAAATCGTCCTTCCAGAGTCTGGAGAGCCTAACAGAGCGTTGTGAGAGCGCCCTCACACTGCTGGATGAAGCATTGCAGTCCATGGAAAGGGAGCCAATGCCAGACAACATCAAGGTTCTTTTTGCTTTTTTTTTTTTTCTGTATTTTTAACCATTTACACTGATTTGATGGCACAAAGTATGTGCGGTTAGCTAATTGTTTCCAGAAACGTCTTCTACTCTTCTTCTTAAGGCCGTTCCTCTGAGCATCGACAAACACAGACAGCTCATGGTGAGCGTCCTCGCCGACCAGCGTTTGACGGAGCTGCAGCAAAGAGGCGGAGCCTGGCTCGCAGGACTGACCAACAGTTCGTCTGGACTGGCACACAAGTCGCCAGACTGCAGGTACAATGGAGTGGGTTTACTGATTTTGAGGTCACAAACAAAGTATTTACTTTAAACCTCTGCATGTAGCATGAAAATGACTACCAGATTTTTTTCCTTCATACTTCCATATATGTAATAATGTGTAAATCCACTACTAAATAAGAGCCATGAGCATTATTCAGAAACAGCTAACTCGCTCTTTGTTGAGCTGAAAACACTTTAAATTAACAATATCTCTGATTTCAAAACTGCTCAAATTATGCGCAAATGAATGCCTAAACTTTACTGGAAGAAAGTGACTAAAGTTCCGTTAAGTGTGTTTGTCCAAGTGTGACGTCGCTGGTTTTCGTAGATTTATAATAAGCATTTCTGCCGCCATGTTTCTACAACAGCCGGAATGGACAAACCACCCAGAGTCTAAGCTTTTACGACACAAACAAAAATAAATGACATTCTTTCTGGCATGTGAAGGCCACCGTAGTTCCCTGACACTCTTTGAAAAGTCCTTGTCACTAACCTGATCCGTATCGGAAACACGTTTTTGTTCTGCACATGCGCGGAAAAGTGGCTAGTTCCGGTCACAAAGGCTCTTTTCAGGGGTTAGAGTGTCAACAGAAAGTAGCCTCACTTCGCACATGTGTAGAACAAGTTAATATTACTGTCACTCTTAGAGGTCATTAATTCTTACACTGGACTTTAACAAGTAATGAACTGAAAACGTGTGAATAATTAAATACGTTAAAACGGATTTGAGGATTGTTTTACTCTGAATCTTTTTCGCGCTGCCTATTTGCTCATTTTTTTAAGTTTATATGAAGATGGAAACCAAAATGGAAAGTTTGAAAATTATTGTTTAAGCTTTAAGTTTAAAGGGTTATGATAAGTTTAAAAAAAATTAAATTTATTCTTATCTTAAGGGAAATGCCTTTTTATTTTACCTTAAATGCTATTTTATTGTTGTCGTTTTAAATGCTAAATAGTTCTTTGTCATTTACCTTAATTCCGGCCTTTTACTTAAAGTTTTTTCAATGCTTTTCCTTTTACTTTGGGGCGAATATAAAATTCATAAAATGTAACTAATCAATCGCTTGAAAAGAGTTGAAAGAAATTGTCCGGATATTTACAGTTGTAAGTTATCGATAATAATAGACTTCACATACGTTACACACTCTAAGAAGCTGTGACACACAAAACAATAGTAATTAGGCAAAAATGCAAACACGCACCAACCACAACACAGAAGCAGCTCGGTCTCGAGGGGCAGAAGACGAATCTCCACGCTCTATTCCTCCCACAAGTCTTCACGTTAGACTGAAGGATTATTTTTGTCAGGATGAGTTATTGGCTAAAAATATTCCTCATTGTGTGAACAAAGTTGTTTGTTTTCAGCCAAAGGAAAAAGGGGTGGGAGGTAATGAAACCCAGCTGAGGAGGGAAGAAAGGAAGCTGAACACGAAGTAGAAGATGGAGAGATGTCGCTTGTTTGTTTGTGTGCGGCTGCAGCTTAAAAATGATCCAAACTCTGTTGTATTTGCTGCTCTTCCACTGTGGTAATGAGTTTTGGCTCAGTGTAAACGTAGATCGAGGCCAATGACAAAGCAAGGCTTATTGCTGATTTGATTCTTTCCTCTTTTTTTGTGCGACAGTTGGTGGGCAGAGCCTTTTGTTTCACATAATTACATCTTTTCTTGCCGCCAACAGCCATTTGATTATTTCCTGACAGCTGATCAAAGAAGAATAAAGAAGGCATTTTATGGGCTAACCTTCGTGTTCCGACGTTTCAGGGCTGCACTTGCTGCCACCTCCAAACTCTACGACAGTGTGGACGACGCACTCCACGGGCTCGTTCGGGTGTCCAACCAGAGAGGTCGTGACCTGGAGGCCCTCGGAAGATTAGCGGGGCTGGTGGACAAACTGGAAAAGGTGCGTGTGAAGAAAAACGTTCCAATTTACGCCTCATTTCCACATAATTCTGAATCCATATGCTCACAACTTTATTAGTCACTAATACAGTCCCCTAATTTGTCTCCACAAACGTTGAAACAATTTTGCTTGCAGTGGATTTGAGACCAACCGTAGGCTACGCACTTTGTGACACAAGAAAGTTAGCGTAAAAAAACCAACTGGCTAAGAGGCTATTTTATTTATTTCATTAAATTATACGTCAGGAAGCAAGGTTAGTGTTTGCAAAAGGTGCCTCAGGATGCAATATCACGATACAACGATTCTGTGATAATCAACATAATCATAGAGTGATACGTCACGATAGCGGTCTTAACTGACGGAAACAAAATGTCTGCTCATTCACAACATAGAGAGCAAAGAGCATAGAGTCTATGTAACGAACTTGGACGGTGCATCTTTTAAAGTAACTTTCTCCGCCAACGTCCCGACGTAAAATCCCTCTTCTTCGGTCAGGTAACTTCCACGCACGTTTCACTCACCGCGCCGCCACGACGACACAAGAAGTAGCTCCACCTGGCGAGTGCAACTGTTTCGAGCACTTTAATTTGTTAGTTAAAATATCGATCCACACATTGTTTTCTATCAATATTTAATGCAAACAATATCCCATACGAATGAATGGAGAGCAAAAAATCAAAGGCAAATTCAATTGCCCAGTCAACGCATGTAGAGATCAAATTATGTGCATCAATCAACAGTAAGTTATTTGGTAGTTAGTCTAAATCAAGAAGTAAGGAGAGTAACTTTAGCCGCCAATCTTTAAAAAATAACTATCAATTTAATCAGAAATACACATTTTTCTGAATTACAGACTTGAGACAAAAATGAGGTATAAACTTGTGAGTTCAATTTGTACCATCTGTGGTATCATCAGTTTAAAAATGAAAATTTTTTTTTAAAAATTGTCAAGAGTCGGTGTGTCTGGAGGAAAGTTGAAATTTCTATTTCTTGACTCTGCTTTGATTTGCTCCCACACACTGGACACTAACGTCTTGAAAACAATACTGTCTATTAAAAGATTTCCAAAATAAAGGGATATGACCTTTTTCCTCTTTTTATTTTTGCTTTATGAACATTTCCCAACACCTTCTGCTGGGTTTCACTTCCCTCGTCTGTGTCTTTTTGTCTCTCACGTACAGTAAAGTATGTCATGTCCTCCTCCCACCAATCTCTCTCTCTGCGACATTTTTATTTCGCAGTGCGATAAGGAGATTGAGCAAGTCCAGTCCCAGCTGGAGGATTACAGAGACCCACCTCTGTCTCTCAGCAGACTCTCCCTCAAACAGCAGAAGTTTAAGACGTTCAGAGAAACGGCCAATGTGAGTAGAGTGTGAGAACTGGGTACAAACGGTCGCAATAATCATTAAAAATTCATTAATTAAACTTGGGAAATTCACTTAAAACAAAAGTTTTGGTTCACCGTTTGCAGTTAAACATGTAAAACCAGTTCCAGAGTTGTTGGAATTTAAATTGTAATAAAGGTTAAAAGCTCATATTAATAACCCTGGATGTGTCTCGTGTGATCACGTATGATCGGATTTCACTTCCCCACCCTAAACTGATGTCATGTCTGTTTGCAAGAACAAAGTTATGACTTTCCAGCTGTGTCTGACGTCGTCATCATTACATGTTTACCCAGAGTTCACTGTAGTTCAGTTACTGTTACTTAATAACTAAAGTTTAAAGAAAATAATAGCTGTTTTCCTGAAACTCTGTGTCCACTGATAGAATCTCTAAGCAACAATTAATGACTTAAACAATTGTTAGCATCCCAATCCCCAAAGACATAAGATGCGTGTAAACCCTCTAATAAAAATAATCAGGTCCTTATTCAAACTTTGCAGAAACAAAACAGTGACAATTGGCTGTTTGGAGCTAAAAATACAATGTGTCTATGCTTAACTACAGAAATAAAAAAGAAGAAGAAAAAATTTGCATTTTCACTGAGGTGTCATGTTTTATTTATCTATTTTTTGTTTTATTTATTTATTTGCTGAATTGCTGATAAAGCCAAAAAAAAAAAAAGTATTCTGCAGAGTCATATGACCTGGTAATGAATCCCATTTTTTATCCATTCCCATTGTCATAAAATTTGGTAAAAATTGGTAAATTGGTAAAAAGAAAAATCTTTCATGACAGCAACTTATGTAAAGCAGCATTTTGGTTATTTTTTAGGGGAATACAATCATGCAGATTCAAAATCACGAGTTGCCACTGCAAAGCACATGAACGCATCAAATTTTGAAAAACGTGCACAACTTGGGACACAGAATCTTCCAAGGAGCATGTGAATGCACCGTTAAAGTTGAAGTTTGCTTTCATATGACAGAGGAAATTAAGTTTTAAACACACATACTAGATCCTTAATCTACACACTGGAGTCATGTTTACTCACTCAGTGAGTAACTAAACGCTGAAAACAGATCTGGAACAAATGTAGGAGTTTTGTTGGTGGAAGCAGGAAACACTTACCATCTTTGGTCACAGTGGATCTTCTCTGAATCCTCTTAGGACCTGCACAGCGAGACTCTGTCCGTGCTCAGTGATTTGGAAGGCTGGTGCGAGCTGGACTGGGCAGGTCTCAGCGACGTCCAGATACGACTTCCTCCAGTCAGGGAGAAACTGAGAGACATGTCTCACTGTCTCTCTGACTGCTGGACCACGCTGGACAACACGCAGAGGCTGCTGTCCACGCTGACAGAGGTGATGCAGCACAGGACGGCATCTGCTAAGGACACAGGAAGTTGTTAGAACATTTGAATGGGGTTTTTGAATCCTGTTTTAAGAGAATGTTCAGACACGAGAGAAATGAAAATGTGGCTGCATCCACAAAAAACAAATTTTAGCCACTTAACAGAAGGTTCACCAAATAAAATCTACACCTGCTTAAGTCTATGATATATTTATCTCATCATTAGACAACCTTTTTTAACTGGAGAATCAAATTTGTAAACCGCTCGCTCTCCCCACACCAAAGTCCATAGTGAAAATCAGTGATTTTAGCTCACAGGGACACAGGAGCTGCTGGTCTGCTGCTGCCTCATGTGGTCAGTTTGTGTCACTGAGGCAAATCCGAACTAAAGATTTCCAACACTGAAGTCACAAAATAACACATTTGAACTGACGGATTGAGGCAGCAGTGGATCAACAACTTCTTTTGTGCCGTGATGTAAAATTTGCTGATTTTCTCTGTGGACTTTGGTGCTGGAAGGTGAGTAATTGCAATGCAACACAAACTTCAGTTCCCAGTCAGTAAAAAAAACTCTTAAACAGTGAAATAAAGTAGTGAACATATTCTTAAGATGTCATAGACTTATGCAGGTGTAGCTCCTATTAAATGCGACTTTTGATAAATGGCTAAAATCTGTTTTTTTCTTGTGTCCCTGCAAGTAGATGTGTTTCATTTTGGTTCTGGATGTCACTGCAATTAATAAAACCTGACACCAGTCACCTTTTCTCTCTTGTCTCCTCTTGTACAGGCGACTCAGTGGTGTGACGCAGTCTTCTCCACCTCCTCCTCTCCATCTTCAGCTCCTACCACCTGCCCTCTGGCCTCCTTACCGCCCATCCCTCCATCACGCTTCCAGGACGCTCGCTCTCTCGCTATCGAGCTGGGCGGCGGGGCGCTCCTGGACCTCTGGACCCAGACGGTGGAACGTTACCAGAGAACTGTGGCTCAGGTCAAACCCCGATTCCTGCAGCCCGACAGGAGCCAGAACCAGAACCAGGGGAAATCCAAGACGCCGTCGGCCAGCAGCCTGTGGGACCTGATGGGTCCTGATGGAGAGGGTGACTGGGGTCTGGGAGCCGGAGGCAGTGAAGGGGGGCTGCAGTCGTGGGGATCCCTGGCATCGCTGTTCAGGCCGCAGACTTGCTCCACACTGAAGATCGGAGAAGATAAGGGGAGCAAGAATAACGGAGCAGGGGGAGGAAGTGGAGGAGGAGCAGGAGCTGGAGGAGGGAAGTTCCTGCAGAACCTCCTGAATCCTGGGAAGAAGAGTGTGAGTGAAGTTTGTTTATTCCTGGGATTTACTTTTTATTTTTTGATCATCTCAAACATATTGACTTTAATGCAATGATCATCTACCCACCAGAAAATAGAGTCAGGTGCATTAAATACATAACTAAATCCAAGAAAATACTGTAGCCTTTAGAAAAAGGTTCAATGTGAATATGAAGTATTTTATTTTCTGGTCATTGTTTTTCTTTGAACAGTTTCTCTGAATTTCTCTTGAATTTCCAATAAATTGACTTACATGTGTGTCACATGTAAAACCACATGTAAAACCCTGGAAAACCATCTTAAAGCATTTAATTTAAACAATAACAATCTGTCTAAACTACCAAAAAGACTTTTAATATTTTTTATGTTGTCACGTCTTTTAATATTAATTGTATTTTAGGTGATTAGGCCTCATTTGTCAATATCAAGTTGCCATCTAATTCTCAACATGTTCTTAAACTGAATTGCAGGGTGTGTTTTCAGACGGAAAATGTGCTGAAAAAAGAAAAATATTGAAAATGAAAATATATATATATATATTATGGTCATATAATATTATACAATGGTAAAACCACAAAAATGTTTTTAGTTCAATGAAAGTGTGCTCTTCAGTCAGCGTAGATTATGTTCTTACTTAAGAAGAAAACCCAAAGTAAGAAAATGTAATGTGACTTTCAGAATCTGTGTAAAAACTGCATAATCGAGTTTGTGAATGAGGCCCTTTGTTTTGGTTTGCAGCGTTTACTGCCACAACAGGAAACAGTTTTCAGTTAAAAAAAACAAACAAAAACCACCTTTTCATTTTCTCAGCATTCAAAACCAGGCAGACACAGTCAGTAATTATCTGATGAAAACACTGGAGCGTTTAGCAGATAAAGAGTCAAACAGTTCCCTCTGGATGTCACTTTCTGTCTGCTGAAATGTGAAAATAGTCGTTTTCTTTCACAATTTCACAAGGTGATAAATACCGCAGCGTGTGTTTCACTGAATGCAGGTGCAAATGTTACAGTTTGGGCTTTGTTTTTGGTTTAGCTGCCAACGTCATGTATATTTTCATTTCCCTTCAGCCTACAGAGGCTCCGCCCCCTGCCAAGCCTCCCAGAAAGCGTCACCCGAGCTTCGACCTGCAGGCCCTGCTGGCGCCGCGCAGAGGCACGGCCACGCCCAAACCTGCCGAGTCACCTGTGGGCGGGGCGAGCCGTAACTCTCCCATGTCCTGGCTGGGGCGGCGGGCATTAGCCGACCCGGTCATAACGACTGGCATGGCGGCGGCTGTCCCTGGATGGGGCAGCGGCGGTGGCGGAGGAGGAGTGTTGATTCGAGGGGTGGAGGTCAGCAGCAAGGAGGTGGTGGACCACACGGGGTCGCCACGGCAACACGTGCTGCTGGGGAGGACGGAGCGGGAGACGGGCACGGACAGAGCCGGCTCAACTGCCCAAAGGTGTCCTTCTTCGATATGGCCGAGTAGAACAGTGTCAAGCGTTGGTGAACTGCACTATGGGTTAACTTTGGGTTAACTATGGGCTAACTAGCTGAGAAATGTTTAACTGTTGTTTAACAATTGGACTCCAATTGTCCAATCAAAGCACAACTACAGCAGACTAGCACAGGAGCTAACCAGTCGAATCACGTTCGTGCCTCTGTTCCCGCACAAGGTTGTTTTACACCTTTTGATTTTTGTTGGAAAAAGTGAACCCAACAATTTCAGACAAAGACATACTATCACTTTAGCAACATTAACAATGACTTGCTATGTAGTTAGCCGTAACACACATGTCTCCGCTAACCTCCATTAGCTACCTCCAGCAACAAAAATCTGACCCTTTATATAAAAATTAAATAAAAATTAAACTAAAATAACTCTTTCCCCACTGGCTGCGGTTGTTGCCTTTATGTGAAATGTGACGCCACAAAAGGAGCACAAACAAAGCACTCCGCTGGCTTTCATTCGCTCAACCAAAATATTGATTGCTGATCCAAGTTGTGACAATTCAAGTTCGCTGAAGACGTTCATGTCTGACGGCTGGTGTATGAAAGTTTGTCGTATGGCTGCCAAAAACTGAAGAAAATCTCCATTTGACTTGGAGGTGAATGCAAATGAAACACATTCCCATGAGACAAAAACCTGTAAAAAGCCAGGATTAGCTGTTTTTTTTTTTTCATTTTATTTGTTCAGTGTGAACGTGGTAACGTGGTTAGAAATGGAGGATTCCCTTTCCGAAACATTTGCTCACCAGAAAGATACTGCATCAGTCTTCTTAAAGGCGGAATGAACTTTGTAACCGATTTTCAATGTTTTAATCCGGAGAAAGCACATGTAAGACGACCCAGTCAGGACACAGGACCACACACTTGTTGTTTAATTAATCCAACAATTTCAGGGAGGAGATTCCAGGGACAGACTAATATAAACAGACCATCGGTTAATAGCCGTTGTTCTATTATCGCTGTTAATATCAAACATGTTTCATTCCTATTATTTGAAATCAGGAAGACTCTGATGCGTCTGATGACCCCTGTTAACCCCTCACACTACAGGATAATTTGGCCAGATTATCTTTTCCAATCAGCCTAAAATGGAAAGGCCCAGATCAGGAATGAAATCTGGCCTATTGTCCTCTAGTGTGGGCGCGGTGCTTTAGTTTGTGTAGTATTCTTTCACTTAAAAATGCAAAAAAAACTCAAACTCTAGCTGCTTGTAGAAACATGGCGGCTCAAGATGGTGGCCTTGACAAAGCAAGGCCCTTGTCTAAAGTAAATATAAAATACTTAAGCTTAGGCTACAATTACCAAATAAGTTTTGTTTTGAAATGATTATACACTTATGCAAACATACTTATAGGAAGTATATATTTAATTCTGCCAACAAAACTTTCTAAATGTAACACACTGGACCTTTAAAGTATTTCTTGAATTGCCCCAGTTTCTGTTGAGTGAGAAAAACTGTCTAAATTTACACCCAACTAAGGAAATCACTAACTATTTGACCTCAGTGCTGCCTTCTTACTCACCTGTCCTCTGCGTCTTCCTCCCTGTCTGTCCTTCAGTAAGTTGTACCTGCTGTGGTGCAGGATGCTCAGCTCAGAGCGACAGTTTGTGGCCGTGCTCAAAGGCGTAGAAGAGACGTACCTCCCCCTGCTGGAGCTGTCAGACACTCCACCCTCCATCAGGGGCAGAGCTGACTCCCTCTTCCCCAACTGGGCCGGCCTGAGCTCCTTCCACTCGCAGAACCTCCTCCCTGCCATGGAGGGCGCTCTTGTGCAGAGCCTGTTGCAGCAGGATTGTTTCAGTAAATACGTGAGTTGAGGAATGAGCCAAGCTTTAAGTCACGGCCTGGATTTCTTATCCCTTCACACTTTTCATCTGCTTATGTGGTGTCAGTATTTTCATTAAACGCTGGATTTACGTGAAGAAGAAGAAAGAAAGTGACCTTTTCAATAAAATCTACAACAGAGGTTCCCAACATGGGGGGCTAGATACTCATTGGGGGTCACCAAAAACTTCAGAAGGTTCCCAAGCCTTCTTTAATATTACAATTATTTTTTATTTGTAAAATATTAATGACTGAGGAAAAGGGGCTTTGGTCCAAAACTTCACATGAATGAGCAACAATCTGTCGCTCTTTTTTTTTGCTAATTCTTATACGCTGATGACTCCGCATTTATTGAAGAAAACAAATACACTTGACAGCTATGTAAAAGGAAAACAAAGCTCATCAAATGTCACTTTTTGTCACAAAATAGCATTATATTTTATATTTTAAAGCATAATTAGCACAAGGCATTTTCCCCAAATTGTGCAGCTACGTTTCCCAGTTTATTTTTGGCCTGAATTAAATTAAAGTCTCTTCTCGTAACTGATTCCAGGTTTAAAACTGGAATTATAAGTAACTTCAAAGGCAAAACTTTGTCTGGAATGAGAGATGTTCTAAAAATAGGCACCGTTACGCTCGACAGGAAGAGGAAAATATCAAACAACTTATTTTTAAACAGCCTAAACATTGATATTGTTGAATATCAACTTGTCAAATGTTATTATATTTTTATTTCTTCCACACAGCGGGAGCAGTTTCTACAATATTCCCACTACATCAGGACTAAACCAGAACTGGACTCTCCACTGGTCACTCAGGCCGCTGAATTCTTTAAGGTAGGTTTCGTTCATGAGGCGTTTTAAATGTCTTTATGTGATTTTTCAACAAGATTTCTGCAACTTTTTAAATATGTGCACAAAACAACAGGAAATCTGTGAGCGTGAGATCATGGTTAAGAGCAAAAAAAAAAAAAAAAAAAAAGCACAAACCAATTAAAGTTACAGTGGCAGTAATTAAAAATGCGGCACGTACAGTAAAGTTAATTACATGTTTAACGTTCACGAGAAAAACCAATTAAAGGCGGATTATTGAGGAGGTAATCTGAGCTCACCAGCGACAATTAACTAAAATGGCATTGTAAGATGAGCAAAAACTATGTTAATGATCTTTGAGGCTTCATGTGAGGAGGAGGAGGAGGAGGAAGAGTACTCAGAAATGTCCACCAGGTGGCAGTGTGAGCTGATGCAGCCGCAGGAACAGCAGCTTGTAGATTATGGCTGAGGGTTAATGGCTTCACTGATGGTGATGAATGTGAGAATCAGGTTAAATGATGATGATGATGATTGTTATAGTCGTGAAAGCAGGAACAGCATGTGCTTGATTGAAGTGATTTTCACATCTTTGTGCTTTTTTGACCAGTAAATTGTAAAATAAAATTGGGGTCCTTTAAGATTTAAGGGTAATAAATTAATTATACAAATTAAAGTGGTATGAAATTAAAACAGAGCAAGAAGAAGAAAAAAAGGAAAACAAAACTTCCACATGGGAAACATGGGAATTTCCCATATACTGAAATATTTTGCCTCTATGAACCACATGTGGCTATAAATGAGCACATTTGAAGAATGGAGGGGAAACATGCATTGTTCTGGTTTTAATGGTTTTAAATGAATAAATTCAAGCATTTCTCATAAGCTAATGCATAAAAACTCAAAAAAAGAGAAGTACAACATATGAATGGAGACAAATTCTTGCCATTTTAATTTGATCTTAATGTAAAGCAATGAGTGAAAACACCAAAATTAACTTCACAAAAAAATGTCCTTTTGTGATTTGTATTTTTGAACTTTGTACTTTATATGAATTTACAGTTTATGCACATACATATATAACATATTAAATAAGTCATATAGGTTTCTGGTCCCTGATTTAATCGTATAGATTATAAAATTAATGTGTAATTTATTTTAAATGCTGTTTCTAATTTCTTATTTACTTTTACTTAAATTTAACCCTTAAATTTAAATTAAATAATTAATAAAAGAGTAATAGTGTTTTAACATTTCCCATAATGATGTGCCTAATATTGTGTCTGAAGGCAAAATTTCTAATTACGTGACAATTTGTCACTTATATTGTGTCTAAATGTACTTTTTTTCCGCGATGCATGATGGGAAATATGTAAATACTGACTACTGACCTTTGAGTGTTTTTGATATAAACTTTAGCTCATATATTTACATAAAAACTGTGCTAATATTAGTAATAATAGTTAGTAATAATAATAGTTTTGAGGCGATTGGTCAATGTACAGCAAAGTTACCAGGCATTTCCTGTTTCGTTGCGAATGGTCGAAAGTCGCCAAAAATTCTGATGCTTGCCGTGGCCACGCCCTTTTGAATCTGCAAGACCTTTTGATAACTTTTCATCTTTGTTTCCCGCCAAGTTTCCTGAACTTTGGTGCAACTTAGTTTTGGCGTTGTCCTACAGGGTTTCACATTTGAGGAGGCGCTACTGAGCCATTCTGCACAGCTTTTACATATTCCCCTTATTTTATAAAAATTTTTCACCCGTTTACACGCCGATTTTCACCAGCGTCCGTACGTTTTTTTGATGTCAGTACGTCAAATGCGATCCTTTCAGAATTACACTGTCAATTTGACTCTAAATATTGGAGGAGTCGAGTTTACGAGTTTACCACAGGTCTTTTACGTTTATATTCCATATTCCTTCTCCAGGTCACACGGCAGAGTAGTGGATAGCAATGTTGCCTCACAGCAAGGAGGGCCTTTCTGTGTGCGCGTGGGTTTTCCCCAGGTTCACTAGTTTCCTCCTACAGTCCAATAGCATGCAGTGGTTAATTGGACACTGTAAAATGGCCGTAGGTGGTGAATGGTTGTTAGTTTGGACTGCGGTTCACCCGCCTTTCGCCCTGTGTCAGCTGGGATAGTCTCCAGCCCCCTTCAAGACCCTCATGTGGAGGCTAAAGTGTTAGAAAATGAATGACTATATCCCTTGACTGTGACATCTTCTCTTTCCTCAGTCCAAACTCCCGGCCTCCTCCCCGCTCTCCCCCCTCGCCTTCCCTCACTGTCTTCACGCTCCCACTCAGCGGCTCGATCAGTACTGCGAGGCCCTCGAGGAGCTGGGAGGGATAAACCCCGCCTCAGACTCCGCCCTCTCCATCCTGAGACACGCCCAGCGGCACGGCGAGGACCTCAGGGCCAGTGACCTCATCACAGGATGTCCGGTGAGGACACCGTCCCTGTTTATGGAGAATGAGCTGAGTCATGTCAGACAATAATGATGATTATTTACAGTTTCAGATTTTAAAGAAACAAATGATAATAGGGAGTTTAATAAGGTTAAACTTCAAGCTTCCAATTCAGAATCTCATTCACATTTTCCCTAATTTTCTCTCTTCTACTGGAGGAAGTGATGTAGTTTTTTTCATTAAAACCAGCTTCGTACAGATAAAAATCCAAACACTATTTGTTTAGGTTTTGGAAAGTTCAGCATGCCGAATTTACTGTTAGTAGTTTCTGATTATGTTACATCTTTAGATACATGGACAGCTGTTTATTATTTACTTCGAGACAGAGTTAAAATTTGAAAATCAATGATTCGCAGGCAAGTTTTACAATCACAAGGATCTAACAATTATTTTCATAATTGATTAATTTGTTGATTATTTTCTCGATTCACAGAGTACAGAGTACAATATGGATTGGCGTTTACCAAACCTGGAAATGATGATTGTTCTCAAAGGTCTTGTTTTGTCCACAAACAAAAGTTTTCTGTTTAAATGATTTCTTTGTGATACGGAGCAAAGACACCAGAAAATATTCACATTTAAGGAGCTGAAAACTTGTTTTAATTATTAAAAAAAACACTGATACCGATTCAAAATATCAAAATAGTTGACGATTAATTTAATAATCAATAAATAAACGTTTATAATAAATAACCTCAGTCCCATGTCACCTTAAAAATATAATACTGATATATTGCCCAGCCCTACTTTTAAGTGTTTCTTTAAAAAACAAAAAAAAGCAGTTTTAGGGTATTAAATGTAAATATTTCCTGGTTTCTTTGTTTCTGTTTGACGGTAACATGAATATGTTTGGTCTGTGGACAAAACAAACCACTTTCTAAGATTTAATGCCACAAACAACTACCAAGGATGTAACTGACAGATTAGCTGATGATAACAAAAACTATTGTTAGTTAAGGAAAGAAAAAGGACGAGGGAGGAATGACGGTGGTCTTTGTCCGCCCGATGTTTGTTGATGTGGATTTGAAAAGCCGTTTTCAACGTTTATCTTTTGGGCGAGAGGTGAGATCACAGCAGCAAAAACACTCGGTGAGCCACTTCAGATGATGCTGCAACCGCTTTAAAATACAGTGCGGTGAAATAAAGTGTGTGTGTGTGTGTGTTTGTGTGTGTAGGTGTGGATGTGGGTGTTCATGAAGCATCACTTACATCATGACCCACTCGTCTCTAGAGGTGTAAAAATAAAGTCGTGTCACCAGCAGCTGGTAAAGTTGATTTCGCAGTTTAATTTCACAGTTGGAGTGAGTTTGACGTTCATCGTCATCCAGTTTGTTTGTCCTCGTCTTCAGTCTTTGTATTGCCCGTTACGTAACCGTGGACTTTTATCAACCGCTTTCTACTTGTGGTAGGAGCCGCGGCAGCCTCACAAAGTCTCAACCCTGTAATTGACATGAACAATAAAGTCCCGATTTTACAAAAGGCGTGAGTCAGTCGGTTAATTAGAGCCGAGATCCGACAGAAGAGAAGGAATGTGTCACCATGGAAGACATAATGTCATAATAAACCCGTCTTTGTCCTTCCTTTGACTGAACTGGGACTAAAGTTTTATTTTTCTCTTTTTTTCAGTTTCTGCAAACTCAAAATTTGAATAAGTGAAAGGAGGAGGTTTGACTCTATAACAAAAGCACATACAGCTCACGTCAAAAGCTAAATGTGTTTTTGTGTTTCAAAAATTCATATGCAATAAAGTTTAGATGATTTCTCAAAGGAAATATGATTGCCAGATGTTCTGTCACAAATGTTCACTTGGTCTCAAGAGAGAACGTAACAGATTTTCAAATACCTTGAGGGAATCCTTTGTTAATTTGTAACAAAGGCTCACTGGGACTCAAAGATGAACTGAAAAGACTTTGGTTGTTGAAGGTAAAAGGTCAAGGTCAGTGCTGCTCTCACAGAACATTTGTATTATCTTGTAAGAGCAACATCTCAAGAAACGCTGTAGGGAATTTCTTCAAAATCTGGTACAAAAACGCTCATTGGACTCAAGAAAGAAAACAGATTTTAGTGGTAAAAGGTCAAAAACAAGCTGAGTGTGACCTCACAAATGACCTTTTTCACCTGTGAACACAATCTCACATATAACTCGAGGGAATCCTCTGACAATTTGGTACAGAGGTTCACTTGGACTCAAAGATGGACTGAAAAGAATTTGGTAAAAGGTCAAGGTCAGTGCTGATCCCACCGAATAGTTGAATTATCTTTTAAGAGAAACACCTCAGTGAGGAATTTCTTCAAAATCTGGTACAAAAACATTCACTTGGACACCAAGAGGTAACAGGCAGATTTTGGTCTTGGAATTTCATCACATGTTGCACAAACATTCACTTGAACTTGAACTACAATGTGTTGTGTGAAGAACACCATGAAATAATCCTTTCAAATTAGCACCAAATGTTCATCCAGACTCATGGCTTTCTTCAAATTTGAAGTTGCAACAATAAGGTACCAATGACCTTGAGTTTAATGAACCTCATATATGAAGAACATCCGTCTGAAATGTCATCATATCTGGCACAAACATTCACTTAGCCTGGATGCCACTTGAATGTGTTCTTTGAAGAACACCATGAGAGGATCCTTCTTTAATTTGGTACAAACGTTCATCTGGGCTCTTGGAAGAACTGATCATGCTGAGAGTGTTTGGATTGCTTGTCCAATCCTTGTGAACTCAGCATTTCAAGAACACCTTGAGGGAATTTGATCAAATTTGGTAGACACATTCACTTGGACTCAAGACACATTCACTTGGCTGTCCAACAGATTGGGACAGCCAAAGATCGTAGATCAAGTTAGCGGTGACCTCACAAGCCTCTTTTTTGCTTTATGGATGCATTACCACAAGATAATTCTTAAATGTTTATATATGGGTGACTAAAGGCCAAATATCAAAGTGACTATAAACATGTTTATAGCGTCTTGAACATGAATTTTCCTTTGTTATACGAGTTCTGCACTGGTCAGCAGAACCACGCAATCACAAGTCGGTAATTCCAGTTTTTCTACTTGTCTCAGCTCCATAGATAAATCAAATAAAAACAGACTGGAAACAAGGGTAACTTCTTTTTAACCCACTGGAAATAAAACACAATTTGAACTCAGTTCCAGGATATATGGCCTATTAATGCCAACATTAGTCCTCATCCTCATGTGTGTGTGTTACATTTGATTCCAGATCCCTGTGGCGGAGCGCGGTGAGCTGGTGCGACAGGGTGAGCTGATGGTGTGCGGCGGCGCGAGGAGGAAGCGGGCCGGCGCGAGGAACGTTTTTCTCTACCAGCACGTTGTCATCTTCACCAAACAGAAGAGCCCTGGGCCGGGACGCATCGCCTACAGCTACAAACACAGCATCAAAGTGAGAGGCTCCCACACACCGACGCACACAGTGTCACACTCTCTATTCAAGCTTATATTTTCACTTTTGCTTACATTTTCAGTTGCGTCCCCATCAAATTGTGTCATATTGGTTTCACCTAGGTTCAGATCCAGATTATGGACATCTTAAGGCAGAGTTATGCAGCATTCTTTACAGCTTTAAAGTCATTGTGATGGTTAAATGTCTTGTTGGGGAGAGATTAGAGGCTGTCTCCACTGCCCCCTACTGTACGTTGGTGGGAAAACCAGCCTTGCTAACCTGGAGTCCTCAGAACCAGGAGGTCTCGCAAAGTTTGGGTCTTGGGAGAAACATGAATTGCTTCACTGCACGACGCACACCCACACCCCGTAGCCAAGTACCGGCTATGAAATCAAGGCAGCGATAGCGTTGTTTTAGACGAAAAAGAAGCAGAGAAAACCGTTATCAGAGGAAGAGGAAATGGTCTGACCGAGCGAGGGGCCACACACGAGTAAACATCAGACCCGGATTTTTTCAAATGTTGACAATTGAAAAACACAGAAGTCGCATGGACATGGCCCCACGACTTGTGTTCGCCGGCTTCTTTGAAAACAAATACACATGGCCAGGAGACAGGAAGTGAGGATAAAGAGGTAGACAATGGGTGAATGGATGTTTACAGTGGTGTCGTAAAAGGATGTACCCCGAAACTGTAGGGGTATTTAAGTGGTAATTTAAGTGGTTCACCTTATCTGTAGAGATAAGGTGAAAAAGTGAGCCGACTTGCAAAGTTCTGCGTTGAGATGAGGGTGAATTTTGTCATGTTTGTGTAAAATGGCAATAGCTATGAGCAGCTAAAGTTCTATACTCTCCGAGTGACCTTGTTCGTTGCCGTTTCCATATTTTCCCTCTGCAGACCGGTGAAATGGGTCTGACTCAGAGTGTCGGAGAGGACGGTTTAAAGTTTGAAGTCTGGGTGCGTCAGGCACCGCGAACCAAAGACTGCGTCACGCTGCAAGCGCGCAACAGGGACGACAAGGAGGCGTGGACTCACGACATCGCACATCTGCTGTGGACGCACGCCATCAACAACACAGGTACAGCGTGACCTCTGACCCCCCAAAGGTCTCAACATGGCTGGAGAATCCACATCACTAATATTTAACAAGTTATAAAGGAAGTGTGCAACTTGGACGTAACTGATGCATTGTGGGATTTCTGATACTCATATTTAAAGTAATATATACAGTATTTTTTTTAAAAAAACAATAACTGTTAATATTTTACAAAAAATTAAATATAGCAGGTTTGATATTTTACAGTTTATCCATACATTTAATATTAATGACTTAAAAATATATATATAATTATAAGCAAATAGGCAGAACAGCAACAACATATGCCAACATTTCTGATATCTACATATGGATGTGATTCATTTGACAAAGAAATAATGTTTAGGTTTGAAACTGTAAATTAAATTATGATAAATGAAAAAAATATGACTAATTACAACCAAATATGCAGATCTTGAAGAAACGTAGTCTTTTCTGGACTGAAAGCATCTTTGCAAACATTATATTCATCACTTAAAATATTTAGAAAATTAATAATTACAAAAACAAAGATAACATTATCTAGAGCTGCATTTTCTGCAGTCATTCTGCATTGTTTATTGTATGAAATAAAAAAACTTAATGTCTCTGAATTGATAAAAAAATCATTTAAGCTCTAATTATATTATATTTAAATTATAAAATAAATTTCAACACTACAAATAACAGCTTAATCCTCTACTTGTGTTGTCAAGCAAACAGTGACGTTCCCATATTGCCAGCTCCGTTTGACCTTTGACCCCACTCATTTTCCAGCTCTCAGTCATCGCAAAGCAGGACGTTAAAAGGCCACTTTCCAAAAATTCCAGCCCAAATGTCAACAACGTTGTCAAAACATGAGTCAAAACACACTGGAGCTTCTGTTAAACCAGTGCTTCAGCTCTTGAAACTTGTCTTACTTTGGTTTTAAAGTATGAAAAAGCAGCTTCTTCTAATCTTAGTTCAGGAGATAAAAATAACAGCAGCGGTCCGGTCCGCTGTTTGATTTTTAGACGTCTTTCCAAGCACAAGGTCCGTGCATCGGTATCACATGTCACAGAGTATAATCCATCGCCGTGTGTCTATGAAAGCTCACATCTCAGCAGCGCTTCTTTCTGCATTTGGCTTAGATTACAGTGTCGCACTGTGGCTGCACTGCAGCTGGAGGAGAGTGAGGCACAGACACGGTTACTCTGCCTTTAAAACAGTCGCTCTCATCTCGCTGAACGATAAACAAACCGTATATGTTTTCCCAGTTGGAGCGGGTTCTTGCTTGCCCTTTTCAAAATAAAAGCGCATGAAATCACGCATAGTCCTGGATCAATAAATTAAAATGTATTTATTTATTTATTTTTAACTCCAGAATTGTGCCTGAAGGAGTCTCTCTGCATGGGCATCTCAAGTAAACTGCTGCTGGATGCAACGGGGAGTCCAGGCTCAGAGCTGGACTCCATCTACAGCCTCAATGACAGAGGTAAAAGTCACGTCCGAGAGTAACACCTGTACATGAGCCCCAGGAAGCAGAGGGACTGCCTGCATTAGTTTCGTGATACTTACTGATAACAGCCGCCGGCAGGGACATAAGAAAGGGCAAATTATAGCAACTTAACAAAAGGCTCACCTAATAAAACCTATGTCTATGACGTCTCAAGAAAGTTCTCACCACTTTTTTCCTGCCTTGCAAAGTCTTTTCTAAACCGAAAGTGAAGATTTAAAACTGCTCTCTCACCTGCTCCAAAGTCCACAGAGGGAAAATTAGCAATTTTATATCACTGCACAAAGGAGTTGTCGATCCACTGCTGCCTACATTATTAAGCTCCAGTGTACCTAAGTGACAAAAAACGTACAACAAAAGGCAGCAGCAGAGCAGCAGCTCCAGTGTTTCAACGGGCTAAAAATGTTGTTTTTCCCTATGGAGTTTGGTGTGAGCGGTTTGCAAATGTCATTTTCCAATTAGAAAAAGGCTTTTTCTCAAGAAATGGAAAACATATGCTTTCTTCCTTTTTCAATTAATATATATTATATATATATATATATATATATATATATAACAAAATAAAAGGCAGGATTGTGAACATATCTTGTAGTCCTGTTCTTGAAAAGTAACTGTGTCAAGTTGTGTCTAGTCACAAAAATCCATCATTAAAAAAAATCATTGTAATTTGGAAGGATTTTCAGGCAGCAAAAGGAGCAGACCAGGTTGTAAAAAGAAGCAGATTGAGAAAAAAGTCAGGATCTTTGACTTCCTATAATTACACAACTCCTTTCAAAGGAAACCTGGTATATATATATATATGGAGCAGAAACACTCGCTTCTGCTCTTCTGCTTTTTACAGGCCACAGTTTGTTGCCTTGGAGCCAAAGTGAGTTTCCATTCATGTATGGATGTAACTGCACATACTGGTCACCAGGTGGCTCATTGAGCAGCAGCTCAGCATTTCAATGCATGAATTGTCCTGTGGGACTGAACATGGTGTGAGAAATCCATTGAACGGGATGAGGAAAAAGAGAGAGAGAGAGAGAGAGAGAGAGAGAGAGAGAAGAAGCCTTCTCATGCTGACTTTCTCTCTCTTTTTGTCGCTTTCATTTCAAGAAGGCATTATGACACAGTGGTTTTTACATTATTAAAGAAGATTTCATACATGTATGTACAGTGTTAATGTATATGGGGAAACAATCCTTGCATGAGAAATGGGAATCACGCCTGAGTGCAGGATGGCGTCGTTACTGGAACGCAGTGAAGCATAAAGAGATGTGTCTGTCTTTACACTGCTAGTTACGCTGTCTGTTGACCTATAACACACACACACACACACACACACGACTACTCTTTCTGTCTTACTCACACACACACACACACTTCTGTGTGTCTCTCTCTCAGTCCACAGTAGCTGCTCAGACTCCTCCTCCGTGGGGAGTCAGAAGGAGGGGGGATCCCCAGCGTCTGGGAGGGACCTCGGGAGAAGCTCCGGCTCGACGAGCTTCTCACAGGTGGGTTCAAAAAAATAGAAACACATGTCTCCTCACTCGAACCCTTCTCAACACAGCCCGGTGAATTCACACTTCTGTTATATGACTGTTTTAAAGGTGAGAATAAACCACGTACTGTTCCACTCAGTGGAAACGCCGCACAAATGTCACCAGAAAACAGAGGTGTCCTCTCCGCTGTGTGTGTCTCTATCATAGACTGTATAGAAAATTGGACATAGTCTTCCAGGTTTCTCACTTACTCATTTTCTACCGCTTTATCCACTGAGGGTTGTGGGGGGCGCTGGTGCCTAACTCCAGCTAACATGGGGCGAGAGGCAGGGTACACCCTGGACAGGTTGCCAGTCCATCTCATAGAGACAGACAACCATTCACTCTCACATTCATACCTACGGGCAATTTTGAGTGTCCAATTAACCTGATCCCCAAATCTGCATGTTTTTGGACTGTGGGAGGACAACCAGGTTGTGAACCCGGGACTTGCCGCAAAGGCAAGAGTGCTAACCACTACACCAACCGTGGGCCCCTCTTCCAGGTTTCTCCTGAAGCTTAAAATGATGCTTAAATATAAATTAAATGGACACCAGGGGGGCAAATCCAGTTAAAATGGAAATGTTTGGGGAAAATAGATGATTAAGTATGGGACATATGAGTGGACACAGTGTGATTGACAGCTGGTATCATTCAATAGGAGTCTGTAAACCCAGCTGTCAACACGGCGCCTGCTAATTAGCGAATCTTAAGGATTTAAAAGGCCTATTAATGACGACATTACTGGTTACCACTTAAGGATCATTTCTACTCCATTTTCGTCCATTTTACATCCGTCTGTCCCAACACTACCATAAATACTTTGTCGTTTGCGTTGGTATGGACGTTTACACAATACTTCTTTGCTGAGTGTCAAGTTGCAAATGTCAACAAACATGGCAACCAGTGAAGAGGTTATTTTAAGACTCTTCTTTGTTGTTTTCCTCAGGATTTCCTGACTGATTGGACTATTGACTCTATACTGCCCCCCCTGTGTTTTCTGGTGGTACTGCTTTGTTTTGTCCGTCATCGTAAGCTCCCCTGCTTGGTGCACAATGACGGACGAAATTAACTCAAAGTACGGGCCAAAGGCTCCACACGCCTTCGTCTTTTTTTGCGTGATGAGCCTTTAATCTCGACCATGGAAAGCTGGAAATGCTAGTATAGATCACATGAAAAATAAAAGGTGGAAAAGCTGACTACACACCAAAATAGAAGGCACACACCTGTCTCTATTCATCTTCAGTGGGAAGAAATAAAGAAATTTGGAGTTTTTGAGCATGTTGACACAAAATGACAAGAATGAATGGTTTTGTGGGGGGGAATTATATATATATATATATAGTGTGAGACAGTAGAGTCAAACAAAGATTGGACATTGTGCAACAAAAGGTTCCCAGCTGGACTCAGACTGGTGATGTTGCACTCACATGGTCACTGACCTCAGATTCCTGAAATATTTCACTTTATCGTCAACAGTAATTTGCCTGATCTGCAGACGTGATGTCTTTTCAAAGCATATACACTCCCCAACCACTTTATTAGGTACACTAGCTGCTCCATGCATTAACAGATTCACAGATTCATACCTTGGCTGTTTTTTTTTAAATCTGAATTTCTGTTGCTTCTCCATCATTTTTGAAACAGTCCGCTCATTCTTCTCTGTCCTCTGGCATTTTCACCCATTGAACTGCTTCTGCTCATTGGATATTTTCTTCTTTTTTTTTCTCACCAGGCCATTCTCTGTAAACACTAGAGATGGCTGTGTGTGAAAATTCCAGTAGATCAGCAGTTTCTGAAATATTCCGAACAACCACCACTGCCACGTTAGAAGAAAGTCAAAGATGTACCTAATAAAATGGCCACTGAACTTAAATTAAAAATATTATATGATTATTTCTTACTTTGCATTATATACAGTATATATATATAAAACCTGAGTTATTGTGATGAAACTGATACAACTGAATTGAGGTGATTTTATATAAAGACAACATTAAATGCATTTCTATATGTTAGTAAAGAATGTGTGCATCTTCCTAGCTGTAAGCAAACAGCAATACCTGAATGGCATGTGCATGATAGAGTTTAAATGAATTTGCTCTGCCTGCACACACACACACACACACACACACACACACACACACACACACACACAATCCCTCAATCTCCTTATCTAGCAAACAGAAAATGACAGATTGGCAAACAGACTGTGCAGTGAGCAGATTGACAGACAGACGGACACACGCAGCACAAACAGATAGGGCAAACACACAGACAGCGATATGCACATATTCAACAACAGAGGGAGGCTTCGCCCGCACATGAACACACACACACACACACACACACACACACACACACACACACACACACACACGCTGGTTATGTTCGCATGCTTAAGCACGGAATCTACAATGTGACTGTTTCTGTTTCCTCAGAGTCAGTCTCCCTCTACAGCCGTGTAACAGTCATCACCACCAAAAGTGAGTTACTTTGTTCGGTACATCATGCTTTTTCCTTTTTTTTCTTTTTTTTTTGTCTCTTATATAATTTATTGCAATATGTGGATTTACAAATAGTCCCACAGCAGGGCCATGCAGTGTTTTAAAAAAAAGGTCAGTTAAATCAAAGAGGTCAAACAAAACGAGTAAGATTTTCAGTCCCATGACTGAGCTACAGGACAAAATTCTTTCTTTGTTACTTGAGTTTGCCGATGTAAGTTAAACACAAATTTCCCACTCACGAACCACCAAATTTCAGTCTCCTTGATCGGTTTTACCTTCGCCAACTTTCGCCTCTAGGTGTCATAGGTTGATTTCCTAATGTGACAATGACTCTTATTGTAGTTCAACACTCTCAGTTTAAGAAAGAATGGTTTACACTCATTTTCCAGCTCGTTTAATCAATTAACTTCTCTTTTACACAGATGATACTCTCCTCTTCTTCATCACCTGGTCATTCTATAATTATTTAGTCGGTCAGAATTTTAATTTAGCGGCAATTCCTGAATATTTTTCATTCATGTTGCAATGCTGGTTTTATCAATGCTGCGACGATTAACCGATCATTATTGATTAAGTGTGAATGTTTTTCATAATTATATCATAATATTTTCGGGTTTCTTTGCTCCACATACAAACAATCAGGTCATTTTTAAACATCATTTCCAGGTTTGCGAAATACCGATCAACCTTTTTCTGACATTATTTTTTAACAGTTAATCATTTAGTAAAACAATTGTTAGTTTAGTTTTATAATACAGTCAGTTTGTCCCTATTATCTCCTTTCAGATTTTTCTCATTTTCCTGTTCCTCATGTTTTTGTGCATTCATTTTTCTCCCTACAACTTTTGTCACAATCAGAAACTGGACCTTCTGATTCAAGCATCTCTATTCCACCTGTGGGAGGGCCAAACTGGACTTCAGGGAGCAAGAGGACAAAAAAAGGAAACCCTGGGACTCTATTTGAACTTCTCCCACATGCTTGCTCTCCTTCCTCCCTTTTCCTCCCCCTCCACTTCACCTCTTAAAACAAACAAAATGCCGGCAGATTAGTCGAAAGCAGCGCTGCACCGACTTCTTTCTCCAACTTCTTCTTTTTCAGCCCTCCCAGCTCTGATAGGAAAGAAAACGCTGCGTCCAGAAAGGATCAAAAAATGCCCCGTTCAAAGGCATGACAAGCACCAGCAGGGCTCTCTGCACTCCGCCATTTTGGATCTGCCAGACTCAGTTTCTGGCAGAGTCATTGACACCAAAGGCACTTCAGCCACACAGAGCTGCCATTGTCTGCCCCGCGGCTTCCCACTAGGCCAAACCACTTGGTCTGAACCACTGACTGCCTGGCTGGCTGAGTGAAAGCATCACATGCTCCAGCATCTGATAATAAACAGGAAGTAATATGCAGAGCGTAAATCCATTGTAGGATTGCAGATTCAGAATGTATTATGTACTTTGTCATTCTCACATCGTCAAACGGACGACTGGAGATTTGTTTTTCCTGCCTGTAGGTTAAAACAAAAAAGAGTGGCACAGCCTAGGTGTGATTGCATCTATGTAAATGAGGCAGGGGTGGTGTGAGCACACACACAGTGTCTCTCAACACATGCAGTCATTCTTATTGTTAGTGGACAGTGGAGACACTGTTCACATCCACATGCTCGCACATTCTCACTGTGGCCATTCCAGAGGTCGGTACAGTGGCTAAACCAACGACGGGCAAAGGTTACAGCCGAGCACGTACAGTAAGCATTGCCTCGATGATGAACGGGAAACACACAGTATCATAACCTACTGCTAAGGGAAAACAAATTTGTATTTAGTCTTCTTTAAAGTGTAACTTATGCCACTGATTGGTGTCCTTTGAGTTCTATAAATGACTTTAACACGATACCTTTCAGTATAAGATGCTATATTCTGTATGCCAAAGGTATAAAATGGGTGTCTGTGCAATGTAGATTTGTGTACAAAGAGGTATTGTCGTTACATTTAGCTCTCGTTTGCGAGGGCACCCTGTACAACGGACAAAGGTGGATCTGTTTAGGTGCTACATACAGAGCATAATCCGGTTTTACTGGTTCTGTCCTTGTCGCCAGAAAACTTGAATCGCGTCCGATTGTCCTTCATGAAATCTGATCAAATCTGACTTCTGGGTTGTTTCATAAGGAAAATACCCAATTCCTCACCCCACAGTTTTACTGTTGGATTTTGTATTTTGAGATAAGCATTTTGACAGAATAGTGTGCACAAGTGTAATGGCACTTTTCTAATATACAGTTCTAGCACTACTCGGCTCAGCTGGACTCTATTAGGGATAGTGCACCTGGTTATTTTTCAGTACCTGCTCTGGCAAGGTTCCAAGAGAGCTGAACCAATACTAAAATCTGACGTGGACAGACTGCCGGCCACTGATTGGTCAGAGAGTGTCGTCACTGGAAGAGTCACGAGCGCGACGTCGGACACAAGAATCAAAGCGAACAATGCCGAACAGTAGATCAGTTAAAAAGTCTTAAAAATCCTGAAAACTTGCGTTAATCTCCAACATTTAACAAGGACATTTCTAAAATCTCAATATTTAACAGAGGAGTCTGATGTATTTTGCGACAGCGCTGCTGAAAGACGGAGATCGTGAGCCGAATCACAACCCATTGTTTCAGTTCAGTGACTGTGTCAGACGAAGTCTGTGTTGAGCACAAATATTTTAGTGAACTGATTCTAATGATTCAGTACAAAGAAAGGTTTGTATCACGTATAAAACAACATCACCACAGTTTCGTGCAGCCATGCTATGACGAACCCACCCACACTGAAGTACAATAGTAATGGAAAACAATGTGTCTGATACCAAACCAAGTAGAGCCAAGGAGTGCTAAAACTGTATAGTGGAAAGCACCATAAGAGGAGAAGCTTGTTATCACCTGACAAGTGAAACTATAGCAAACAGCTAGTTAGCATAGCTTAGCATTAAGACTGGAAGCAGATGGAAACTGTAATATGCCCAAAGATAAAAAAAACCACCAGCTAGCACCTACACCACACTCTTAAACATGCTATATCATGTTTGCTAATCTGTGCAAACATTAAATGAATTGTTGTTGACCAAAGATATCTGCTAACATTAGCTTAGTACTAAAAACACTGATACTGTGTTGTTGTTGTTTTTTTTTTACCTTGTTTAACGTTTTATAAATTCTTTTATAAATTCCTTTTATAAATGTTAGCCTAACCTAGCATAAAGCTGGCTTAATCTGAATATAAGGTAAAATCCTAATGTTTTGAAGATGCCTAACTAAAGAGAGATTTTTTTTTTTTTTTAAAAGCAGAGCTGGTCAGCGGATTTTGTGACTTTCATAAAGCTAGCTAGCTGTTTACTCCACTTTCACTTATTGGGCTAAGCTGAAGGCAAAATCATAGTTTTTGCGTCTGTGAGTTCATAGTGGTCTCTGTAATGTAAATCATGTTGACTGCACAGGTTCCAGGCAAAACAGTATTGAAATGGATTAGGTACGCATATTTAGCATGTAGCCTCATTTTAGCATGTACGGTAAAAATAAGCAGAACATGCTTAACTGTCTGCAGGAGTGAGTCGCCTTTAACTGTCACTTCCCATAAGCAGTAAAGAGATATCTGCTTCTCTAATACGTGGTAAGCGTAAAATCCCTCTTTTTCTTAAATATCTCAAAATTAATGGAGCAAAAGATAAAAATAACTTCCACTTCTGTTGCAACAGTCACAAAACAAATTCCAACAGTCACAAAAATATATATATATACATACACAGTACTGTGCATAAGTCTTAGGCCACCATTAGATATGTTGTTTTAGCAATGCTATAATGACAACACTGTACAATTATTTCTCAATCACTTTATTGGGACACATCCTGAAAATATGGAGAAACACATGTGCAGTTTGAAAATAACATCTTTTTCAGAAAAAAACAAACAAACAAAAATGCTTGTATAATATCAAATATTCAGTGTGACCTACATTTCCACTTGAACAATAACACAACCATGGCTCTTTAAAACCTGGAATGGAACCCTAATGTTATTGGTCAAACCTGTGTTTCTCCTACTATTTCATGGCAACAAATAGCTGCTGTGAAAAAGGTCTATTATACCTGGTTTACTCCAGACATGTTGGAGCATTACATACACATGTTGCACAAGTTCAACTCACTGACAGGTTGATCATATAGTAGAAGACGCCAACGATCACAAAACAACAAAGCTGGTGGTGGCATAAGACTTATGCACAGTACTGTATGTATATATATATATATATACACACACACAACAGTACCACATATGAAGGCAAGGCTTTGTTTGCTAAAAGCAATCAACATCCACTTATGGACTTGATTGTATAGCACAAGCATCAAACAGTTATCATGCTTAAGGTACAAAATGAAAGCATCAGATAGTGAAAGTCGGCGGCGGCGGGAGGGTCACGCTCGCGTCTGCAGACGGCAGCAGTTTGTCACCGTGATCAGATTTAGCACGTCTCATATCTGCATCCAAATTCAGAAATTGCAAATGGCTATTGAGCCGTTTTTGAATCAATATGTAATTTGTTGGCTCGCAGAACTACCATCCCCTCCCCTCTCCACCACCACCATCACCCCCTCTGCCCGTATACTTCATCGCCTTTAGCTGTTTGGTACATTGCGTTATATTGGAAGTGATGTAATGAACACCATCTTTCATTCTTACTGCGGTATAGATTGTCATATGCAGGATCCCTCACTTTTTTTATGGCAGTATTAATGTATGGAAACTTTTCTCCTGCTCCTTTTTTCCAATCATGAAGCTCAGCCTGATGTTTACATTTGTTTTCCTTTTGAAGGAATGTTAAAAATGCATGTCATGCTTACTTGATAACTGTCCTCTTGACTGTTCTGTTTGACTTTTGTTTTATTTGGTGTTGAATTATAACTGGATGGAAACAGTTCAAGGTTAAAGGTGCCATATGTAAGAAATGTATTATGTTTAGTCATTATGTGACAAAGAAAAAAACATGTTAAATTTGAAATACTGGCTTTGCGGATAACGGTATTTGCAGCCGGTATATTCACAAATTAAACTTTGCTGAAAAGTCTGTTTATGTTTTGGTTTGGAGTTTCGGCCACCAATAATACAGGCAGTAGCACTTTGACTGTGGGGGGGGGGGGGGGGGGGGGGGGGGTATCAATTTGGTATATATATATATATATCGTCATTTTTCCTCATGCGATATGATAATCAAGACTCCAGGGAAAATATCGATATATTAATGAACAAATTAAGGCGCTGTAAAGTAAACTGTCCCAGCGAGCTTTATGCGCCGGGCGTTGCTGTGGCGCTGCTCAAATGAAAAGCAGATTTGTTTCTTGCGAGACCCGAGTCTGAGGACTCCGAATATAAGGCTGCTTTTCCGCTAACAGACAGTAGGGGGCAGTGCAGACATCTCACAGTCTCCTCGAGACATTTAACCATCACAGTGACTCTGAAGCTGTTAAGATCGGGTAAAATCCTGCTTTAAAAGTTCTGCTTTAAATTGAATGACAATTGAAATTCTGATTTTTTTTAGGTTTAATTGCTGCGACGCATATTTCAGAAACTAAAAAAAAAAAAAAAAAAAAATTTGCTGAGCTTTGTAACTCGCTAAAGTGGAGTTGGACACAACAGATCATTTAAATGGGTTGTAAATATTTGCCTTTTTTTTTATACATATATATCGCTTTTGAGGGCCGCGCTCCAAACATGTGACAGGGGGTCAAACTTTAAAACGAGGCCTGTAACCTCGCAACCTCTCACGGGACGTAACGAGTGGGGTCTCGACTCTGAAGAGCCAGCTGTGCCGCCGCCTCCACCGCGCCTCACACACACACACACACAAAAAAAAGTGGAATGATTAGATAACTACAGTGCAGCGCCATATCAAATAGTTCCAGGGATCAAATTCTCTAAAGGAGGGAAGGGGAAGAAGAAGGGAGGAGGAGGAGGAGGAGGAGGACACCATGAGTGTGTGTGTGTGTGTCCATCTGTGCATGTGAGCGACATGGAGAGCGGAATGAGAGATAAAGGGTGGGCAAAAAGGACGGAGGGAGGAAGAGGAGGGGGCAACAGGAAGGGGCAGGAGAGAGAGAGGGAGAGAGACAGAGGAGAAGGGCAGGAGACAGTAGGTGGGAATGATGGGAAATGAGTGAGGGTGAAGGGGCAGACAGACAGAGAGGCACAGTCAAGGGGAGAGAAAATGAGAGAATAAGAATGGAGAGGGGGCTTAGGGAAAGAGAGAGAGAGACACAAAGTAGACTTAGAACTTTTCTTTCTTTTTTTTCCAATGGAGAGAACTAAGAGAAGGCTGAGAGAGCTGCAGAATGGATGAAGGAGGGAGGGAGAGAGAGAGAGAGAGAGAGAGAGAGAGAGAGAGTGGGGTAAAAAGGGGGGATGTTGACAAAGCAGCGAGACTGTGGCGAACAAAGAGAACGTGAAGAGAATGAGTCGGGGGAAACATCAAAGGGATTTTTCAGGCCTGGTTACCGGGACAACAGACATTTGCATGCGATTAGCTTTTTACATCATATTAAGAAGGGTTAGGGTGAGGGAGGGAGGAAGGGAGGGAGGGAGGGAGGGAGGGAGGGAGCTAAAGATCATACAAACACACACACACACTGTATGAGATAGAGAAGGACGTTGGTCATCTCACGCGGATAAACTGACTTATAGGCAGCCAGCCAAGCGTTTCTTTTGTAAATCAGAGAGCGTGTTGCGGGGAGATACAGTAATACAGCGGCACAGACATTTTCACCGAAAACGTCGTGTTTTTATTTCTGTTTCTATTTATCTGCTTTGTATTCCACTCATTTAAACCCAACGAGAACAAATGACATCATACACCAGCGCAGGCACCGATTTATTTGTTTTAAATTTATAGCCCAATTTGTGTTTGTGTTTAATCAAAGTATGCGTTTTGTCCCCTCCACTTTATTTCAGTATTTTAGTTACAGATATTAGGCGCGGAAACATGTTTTAATAACAAGTTTGTTGTTGACTCTTTGTTGACAGCCACATTTTCATTTATTTTGGTTGGTTTTTCAGCACAAAAAGATTTTTATTTGCCATTTTATTGATATGTAACCTTTTATTTTGTTTTTATTTTTTTCGACCAACTGCAATAATATTGCAATATATTTGCCTTTTTTTTTTTTTTACCATTTTTGAAATACTTTGTGACATTTAGTGAGATGGCCTTACTGTAATTAGTTTTGCAATAATGCAGAGGTTTTTTTTTTAGTTCATTTTCAGGTTGTGTTTAAGCTATGAATTTGAGATTTTTCTTGTTTGTTTTATGACATTTTGTACTTCTGCCAATAGATAATAATATAATAGGAATATTGCAATGTATTTAACATCTTTAGGCGATGGTTTTGTGGAAAAAATGCTGCATTATGTAGGTTTTGGTGTTTTTTTGACATTTTGTCCTGTGGCACTTTTGTGACACTTTGATGACAGGTGCATTTTTATTCACTTATTTTGTTGTTTTCCGTAATAATGTTGTTTTTATTGCATTTTTGTTACTTTTTTTTACTTCACACCTTGTCAACAGATGTCTTTTTACTTTAGTTTGCTTTTGTGACCAACTGTAAGTTTGCATTTTTACAAAATATTAGTTTACGGCGTTGTGGTTTCATGGTAAGTTTAGTAACATGGTTTTGCCATGAGAGTTTTTTTTTTATCACTTTGACGACATATGGCAGGATGATCAAAGTAGTTGACCGTTAATTCAGCAACTGATTAATCGATTGATCAGTGCAGCCGTACAAGAAATGGACTAGATATGTTTTGTTTTTTTGTTTGTTTGTTTTTGACAACATACCCTGAAAATTCCAACACAGCCTTTAACTCAAAAACCCGACAGGTGAATTTCAGTGTGCGAGTCTAAAAATACAGGTGTGTAAATATAAATACATCTGGATCCATGTTAGACACATTTGTTATCCAACATGGATTCTCATAAACACCTTGTTGTTTGCACACATGCCGCGCGTACATCACTCACACAACCTTTGCTGCCATCATGAAAGCCATTCAACATGTTTAACAAACACACACACACGTTTGTGCTTCTATCAAAGTGAGGACCCTCATAGACATAATGCATTTCCTAGCCCCTTACCCCAACCTTAACCGTCTCAGGTTAAGACCCTAAAACCGGGTCTTAACCCTGAAAAAGCCCTTTTGAGGGGTGGAAAAAGTGAGGACCAGCCAAAATGTCCTCACTTTGTCAAAATGTCCTCACTCTGTAGGTGTTTATATACGATTTTTGGTCCTCACTGTGCAGCAAGAACAATTACACACACACACACAGAGCCTGCAGGCATTTTACACATGTAATATTATCCTGCTATATCTCTCTCCTCCTTCACCTCTCTTCCTTCCTTCCTTCCTTCCTTCCTTCCTCTCCATCAGTCCTCATCTTCTACCTCTTCTTTCTCACTCCAATTCTATCCTCCTCCCTTAATCTACACTCCCCCTTTTTTTTCAATCCCTCCTTCCTTTTTTTCCTGGCCTTCCCCCCTCTCTCTCTCTCTCTCTCTCTCTCTCTCTCTCTCTCTCTGTCTGTGTGTGTGTGTGTGTGATGCTTCAGTGCCCTCAGTATTATGGCTGCATTGTGCCAGTAGGCGTCGCCTCGACAGCCGTTGTCACGGCAGCATTGTGATGGGGGTGAGAGTGGTGGTGACTCTGTGTGTGTGTGTGTGTGTGTGTGTGTGAGGGTGGGAGTGTATTACAGTATCAATACCCTGACACTGCGACAAAAAGGACAGCAGCCGTAGCCACATATCACTCCACCTCTGCACTCCTCCTCCTCCTCCTCCTCTGTCGTCTCCTCCCTCCCCACCTCCACCCAGATCAATTCCTCCCTCCCTCCCTCCCCCCGATTGATTTCCCACCATATCTCACTGAATATGTACATATTGATCCCTCTCTTCCTCCTCCCTCACCTCAGCCTCATCCCTCACTCTCTTCTCTTTCTCCCCATCTCGTTGTTACTCAAACATCTATCAGATTTCATCCCCTCCCCTCCACCCTCACCCCTTATCTCACTCCATCTCACACACACACAGTCACTTCCCCTCATCTTTCATTTCATCTCCCCTATTCTTTCTCTCTCTGTACCATCTCCCCCCCCCCCCCCCCACCCACCCCCACTCCCCCCTTCACCCCCCCCCCCCCTCCCTCCTTGTCTCCCTCCCTCACGGCTGTTTTTTTTTTTTTTTGTTTGTGTGCGTTGTGTGTTAGTGTATAAGTGTGTGTGTGCGTCTGTCTCACTCACTCTCTGCATATTAATTGGTGCATTTCTGCTGCGGCGGAGAAAACAATCAAAGCGTCAGGGGCGGGTGATGATGCCACTGTGGCAGCCGCAAAAAAAAAACAAAAAAAAACAAAACACGTACACATATGTGACCGTGTGTGTGCACATAAACACAAACACACAGGTTTGTGCAGCTATCCTTTTTTTGGACAGTCTAAACAAAGCTTCATCTCAATCCTTAACCACAACCACAAATCTTAGCCACTTCCTCAGAACTGAGGTTCTAGTTCCTTGGGAACCAGGTTTTGGTCTCTAGAGGACTACTGGTCCTATCAGAAAAGGTCCTAAAGAGACAACAAATACACACAGACACACAAACAGGGTTCTACAGCTATTCTTTTTAAGGACTTCCTTTCATTTGGAAAGTCTAAACAATGCCTTATCCCTAACCTTAACTTAACCACAATTCAAATCTTATCCAGTTCCTCCAAAATGAGGCTCTGCATCCTTAGGACCAAGCCTTGGTCTCCATGAGGACTACTGGTCCTGAGAAGGCCGATGTTTATGCCAGTAAAGGTCCCATAGAGGTAACAAATACACACACACACACACACACACACACACACACACATTGTGCAGCTACTCTTCTTAGGAATCTGCATTTACTTCCATTCATTTGGACGCTTTAAAAAAAAAAGCCTTATCCCAAACCTAAACCAGTTCCTCAGAAATGAAGTTCTGCTTCATTAGGACCAGATTTTGGTGTCCATGAAGACTACTGGTGCTGATAAGATGAATGTTTGTTTATGCCATAAAAGGTAACTTTTATCTTCTTAGGACACTGCGTTGACTTCATTCATTAGGACAACTTACAAAAAGACTTATCCTTAACCTAATCACAATTCAAATCTTAGGTCAAAACTTAACCAGCTCCTCAGAAATGAATTTCTGCTTCATTAGGACCAGGTTTTGGTCTCCTTGAGGACTACTGGTCCTGACAAGGACAGTGTTTATGCCAGGAAAAAAAGCCCTGAGGTGGTAACAAACACAGGAATATACACACACGGGTTTGTGCAGCTATTCTTCTTAGGACTCTGCATTGACTTCCATTCACTTGAACAGCCTTAACTATAACCAGTTTTTGCTTTACTGTTACCAGATCCTAACCACGATTCACATCTTACCTCTAACCCTCAGCCAGTTCCTCAGAAATGAGATTCTGCCTCATTAGGACCAGGTTTTGGTCTCCATGAGGACTGTACTGGCCCTGACAAGGACAGAAAAGGTCCTAAAGAGATAACAAATGCAAGAACACACACTGAGTACAGTCGCACGGACACGTCAGCAGACATGGCGTGCACTCATACATACATGCACTTATACACACACACACACACACAAGCTGCTGACATGCAAAATGTCTCTCTCTCACACACACACACACACGCACACGCACACACACAGTCAATCTCACATCCACAATAGCAGCCTCACAATGGCTGATCCACGAGATATGTTCTGCATCAGCAAAGACATTTGAATTTTCCTCCACCATTTACCTTCACACATCATCATCATCATCATCATCATCATCACATTTTACATGCTAATAAAGAACAAAAAAAGAACCAAGGCCTTTCACTCCTTCACATTCACACTTCCACTAATCTGATATTTTTATAAACCAGGAGAAAAAAACACACACACACACACAAAGGCAGAGTTTGCACCCGAGCTCGGCTCGGATTAGAGAGAAAACGAGCGAAATCAAAGCGTTTAAAAGTGAGAGGATGAGGCAAACAAAATATGAAAAGGTAATTTTTTTCCTCTCCCTTCCTTCCTCTCAGCTGCTTCTTTTCGTCGCTGCGTCTCACTCTCTTTGATGGAGGCTGAGAGGTGAAGGAAGAGGCGCGTGGGCTTCTCCACTCCACTCACATCGCCGGCCCACGTTTGCCGAGTTCACACTCTCACCCCCCTTTTTTTTTCTCTTCTTCCTTTTCTCTTTAACATTGTTGTCGTTTGCCCTTGTGAAAAAGAAAAACGCTCACTCATGCGAGTTCCTCGCAGAGCTCGAGTCGACTCGTGCATTCTGAGGGGAACGCAGCCTTTTCTTGGGTTTCCATTGGTGCTGATGATGGAGCAGATAAGGCCTCGATGGCAAAGGTCTGATTCAAGGGATCGGCGTTCGTCCTCTCATCGCGATAAAACCCACGCAGAGTCGCTGCCAGCGAATATCAGCGGCGTGTCCCAAATCAAGATCAGTCCGATCAAGATCGAGGAGAAATCATGCAGATTCACTTTGAGCCAGACATTCGCACAATCACTGAATTGTTTTAAACATAATGTTGTAATAAACTGTCAGCATTGAGAGAAAACAACTGTGTTTTCAGTCCTGGAGAAATCTGACCCATGACAGGAGACTTTGACCAATCACGGACCACTTCAGAGAGGCCGCCTCCGACTGGTTCCTTCAGTGGAAATTTTGATATTTCAATATTCGCAAAAACTGCCAACTGGGCAAAGAAATCATAAAATGTAAACAAAGATGGACAAAACACTTATTTTGCGATTAATTGATTAGTTGTCTGGTCGATAACGATGTTCACAAACAAATGTTTGTTTTGTCCACAAACTTTTACTGATTTATTTGTTATTTGGAGCAAAGAAAACAGAAAATATTCACATTGAAGTAGCTGTGAAATCTGATAACTTGTTTACTTAAATACTTAAAAAAAAAAAAAAAAAAAACATTCAAAATTGATTGTCAAAATAGTTGGTGATTAATTCAGTTATCAATTAATCGTTGTAGCCGTAGAATAAACACATGTCAACATGAGCAAAAATGTCATCGGTGGCATTTAAAGTGCATTAAAATTGTATTGTCTGATTTTTAAACATAAACAAATGTAGGTTAAATCCAAACCATTGTCTTTCTGTGAAATTTTATAGCATGTTTAGACCTCCTGCACACAGGAAGTGATTCATTTTATGTCAAGACAGCAAAATTGTGACACGTTTGCAGACCAAAAACACAAACAAATGTCCAGGAAAAGTTTTCAGAAGTGAACTCTACTGCTCAAAAAAAAAACCCGGTCCTTCAGAAGTTTGACAATATAAAGGCTTCTTGTCTCCACCCGCCCCCCGCTCTGCTGCCGTATACACACAAACCAAACGCTCCCTCAGCCAGGTTCAGACATTTTGGGTTGACAGAGTTTGTTTTCTGATGAAGGATGCTGCATCACAACAAAAGCAAAAAGGGTTACACACCAAGAGATCTACTGAACTACCAACAGCCGTTTTTAACAGTCCCGTGCGCGGCTGCTTTAATTTACTCCAGTTAAAGTCCCACTCCTCGATGAGTGAGCAGCACACTTTCACTGCCAATTTGTCAACTTTGACACGTCATGACAGGACGTGTTAAGACTGAGTATTTTCACACGACCAGACGGACTGAAACTTGGTGGAGGAGGGAAAAAAACAAAACAAAAAAAAACACCAACAGCAGTGCAACTTAAAACTGTATTCATCATTTTTATTCAGTTGATTTTTTTTTTTTTTTACCAGTCATTTTATTTTAACCACCATCACCATGACAAAAAGCAAACATGATGTCGTCACATACACAGGTACAGTAAAGTATCGGGACACCTGACCATTAAACCAACAGGGACTGTAATGACATATTTAAATACATATACTGGACTTTAATATGGACTTGGTCCCTTTTGCAGCCAAAACGGCTTCTACTCTTCTTGGAAGACTTTACCTCAAGATTTTGAAGTGATTTAATGGGAATTTGTGCCCATTCATTCTGCAGAGCATTGATGAGGTCAGGCACTGATGTTGGACAAGAAGGTCTGTCTCACAAACTCACAATCCAAAAGCTGCTTGATGGGGTTGGGGTCAGGTCTCTGTGTGGACCAGTCAAGTTCTTCCAAACCAAACTCAACGTCAAACCATGTCTTTATTGTCCTTGCTTTGTCCACTGGGACACAGTCATGTGGGAACAGAAAAGGACCGTCCTCAAACAGTTGCCACAAAGTTGGAAGCCTAGCATTGTCCTAAACGTCCTGGTATGCTGAAGCGTCAAGACTGTCCTGCATTGGGGATAAAGGGGCCGAGTCCAAAGCCTGACAGAAACACCTGAATTCAGTTAACAGGTGAGGCCAAATTTGTCCATACAGTGTGGGAAGAGGGTCAAACTATCGATTTGGTGATATATCGTCGTCCTTCCTCCTGCAATATGATAAACGATACGCATGGGCAAATATTGATAATTTAATTCACAAATTAAAGCGCTCTTAAAGTAAACAGTCGCTGCCAGTTTCACCCACCAGACGTTGCTACTTCATGTCTCCTCATGGTGGCGCTGCTCAAATGAATGAGGGAAACTCATTCAGCCGAAAAAGAGGGAGTTTACAGAAAAAGCTACGTTAATAGATGCCCCATCCACGTTCAATAGTAGACTTTATGTGCTTTGTTCTCTATGTTGGGAATAAATCCTGCACTTTTAACTTTTTTCCCTGACTTTTTTCCTTCAGTTTGACGGATGTATTGCAATATGATTGTCTTGCAATATAACGATGATCACACGATCACTGTATCGTAATATTATTGGTCTGTTAGGACCATGTGTTACATCTTGTATCGGGAGGTACCCTGTGATTCCGAAGCCCCAAAAACATCCTGTCCACTCATGCCAGCCAAAATGTCCTGTTGTGAAAAATAGTGCAGAAACACACTAGTTAGAGCAAGTCAAACCAACAAGAGGAGATATACCCCGAACCTTTTTAACTTAAGTTATTTCCTTAATTTCATAAACAGACGGACATCTCTGCTTCTCAGAATAACTACAAATTTATTCTTGGGTGCTAATTAGTAGATTCAACTAATTATGGTCACTTCAAACCACAACCATTAGCCGTCATTTGTTCACATCACAGTAAACAAACCATAACCTATGACCTTTACCACATATGGTAGCTCTGCTTTGTTCATTTTGTCTTGCTGCTGATTATATTCAACTATTTTGGCTTCATCAGCTGAGGATGCCCAAAATGGACTCATGTGAACAAAAGAGATTTTACAAAGTGTCTACTCAGAAAGAGAAACTAACAAAAGTCATTTATGCTCAGTGAAAAGTACAATTTTAGTGATGTAAACTGACGTTTGCATTGAAATCTGTCTTTGCGTGCAGACAACCATTGAGTTCAGACATCAAACTGTAAAATTGGTATGAATTAATTAATTTTCTACTTAAACTTTTGATTTAAAGGGACATATGGATGTTCACAGTTGAAGAAAAAGTTGATTCACTTTCACCTCTTGCTTCATTTTTACAATTTCAGACCAAAAAACTATTCAATGCAGATTATTTTCCTATTGAACTGTGGGTGATGGAGCTCCTGCAGCCTGTCCAGCAGCACCAGCACATACAGTATAGTAAGTGATTAGTTGGTGAAGAGGATAAGGGAAAACACTTGTTTTTTTAGGTGCTGCTGAAACAAAGTGAAGCCTTGACTTCATCAGGCGGTGAGGGACAGTTGGATTACTTGTATAATCTCACTCTGGGTCAGCAGAATGTGAAACAAGCTTGAGATTTGTGTATGATAGCTTGTTTTCTTCAGCCAAAACCTGCATCCTCCACCATGAAGGTTATGCTTTGACTCAGGTCTATTTGTTTCCAGGATTTAGCAAAAACTAGACCACTTTTACTTAACTCAGATGGTGGGTCCAATATATGTGGATGTGGAGTACGGGGGTTGTACCTGCTACACTAAACCAATATCTACTGACCTTGTGCAAAAGTACTTCTATTTTTTAAATCTACTTAAAGTTTGTAAACTGCTCACTCTCCTGCACCAAAGTCCATAGAGAAAATCTGCATTTTTAGCTCACATGGACAAAGAAGCTGCTGGTCAACTGCTGCCTCTTTGGTAAGTTTGTGTCATTTAGGTAAATGCAAAAACATTATTTTAAAACATCAAATTCAAAAGAATAATACATTTTACCTCAGCGATGGAGGCAGCAGTGTGTCAACAACTTCTGTGTGCTGTGATGTTAAATCTGTCATTTTCTCTATTGGCTTTGGTGCAGGAGAATAAATGTTTCCGAACTACAAACACTGCTACGTTTTTGTGAATTGCACAATAAATAGTTTGGCTCCCTGTCACACTACTCTAGTCTTACTGTTATTTTTGTAACTTTTGACTCATTTGTTTCACATTAAGTTAGCCATACACATAGTACTGTTCAATTTGTATGCATGGACATTTTTAGCTTAACAGCAGTAGGAGCAGTTTTGGTACAAATGCCACCCCAATACTTGGAATACCATGTTCAGGTTGGGAAGGTTGCCACAACTTTCCGGGTTAGAAACCTGAACACCCAAATACTACACAACACTAGTGGTGGCATTCCAATTGCAGTTGGAAGTCTAAATTTCTTAGTTGAGGCATTCTTTCAACTGGTACAACTCGGAAAGTCGGAGCAAGATGGCTTTCCATCACATCTGTAGTAAAAATACAATGCTGGTCTTACTGTTACTATTTGTTTCATAGTAAGTTAGTCGTACACATGGACATGTTTGTATCCGATATTGCTAACAATGGCGGTGCATTCCAGTTGAAGTCGGAAGTTCGAAATAGCAACAGTGTTTCTGCAAGCGGCAGCCATCTTGGAATCCCATGTTTTGGGGTTCTGTGAGGTTGCCTCGACTTTCCGATTTGGAAATCCCGCTCGGAAATTCCGACAATTCCGACAAACGTCAGACTACAACTGGAACGTACCATTCCAGTCATCCGCTGTGTGACTCCATGTGCTTCCGGGGTATCCCAATCCCCACCATAACATCCAACCTCCTCCTCCCCTTTCTGTCACCACTTCTTTTCGGTATAAAACTTTCTCTTCCCCCTCTTTTCCTTAAATTTGAAAAAAAAAATGTCTCTCTGAAGTGAAGTGTCACCCCTCTCTCCCTCCCTCCCTTCCCCTCCCCTCCACCACAGATGCCATATTTAGGCTACAAATGTGAGGAGATGACAGCGTTGTAAAATGGTGCCCGTGCTGAGATTATAATTAACATTTCCAACCTACATCACTCTCCCTCCTACTCTCCCCTGCCTTTCTCTCTCTATTCACTCACTCACTCCTGTACAATAAATGGGAGGAAAAAAAATTGCAAGAAGAAGAAAGAAGAGAAAGAAAAGGAGGAGGAGAGAGAGAGAGAGAGAGAGGGTGACCAAACAGAGGGAGGGAGGGGGAAGCGGCGTATGCTTGTATACAACCCTGATTTCCATTTTTTTCCCAACTCGTAATGTATTTAATTCAAGTGAAACGTAATCATGACGTGTCGTGTCATTAATCTCCTCGCCGCCTCTCCCGTAAGTACACTGAGTCTTTACTTTCAACATATATATCTCCCTTTAAATCTTCATCTATCTACTCACAATTTTTATCCAACACTTGTGTTTCCGTGCGCACTTTTGTGCACCGCGCGCGTGGTTGTCAAACATTTTCACGCGTTGTTGATTTTGAGTGTCCTTTTTTTTTTTTTTTTTTCCTCCACGAGGAAGACGCAGGATAATGGACAATGTAGTAGTAGTAGTTGTTGTTGTTGCTTTATTTCTCAGTTTGGGTGTTTGTGGAGGTTTTATGGCGTAGATGTGTGCGTACGCGCACGCACTTGCATGTGGAGTGACTGGCATGATGCATGTATGTAATGTAACCTGCACCGCGCGCTCCGGACCACTTTACGTATGTGTCATGTATGTGAAAGCCGGTGTATGTGCGCGCGTGGTCGACATGGATGGAGCTCCCCGCGAGCCCTCGTACATCCGTGACAGGACAAAAAAAAATTATATATATAATATAAATACGATGAAGCAAAAAAATAAATGACGCGATTCATCCGCAAGAAATATGATATGTAACGTTTTTTTATCAAGTCAATCAAAAGTGTGAGTTAAAAATCACCGCGAGCGCATGAAAAGTCACTCAAGAGTCGTTAAATGTGTATAATCTTTTATTTGCGTAACTTTGAAAGTTGCGTTCGCGGGGAAAAGCAGCCTTTTCTGTCAAACGTCGTGTTTGTAGCAGGTTAGAGAAGACGAGGAGGTCACAGTGTTTCCTTGTTTCGAACCTGAGAGGTGAAAGAGTCGCTTTTATTGGAGAAAAAAGAGGCACAAGTTGTCGGTGCGTAACGGAGCATATTTCGTTACGTATTGTCCGGACGTTAAAAAGTGGATTTTTCTTGCGTGTTGGCAAGTTTAATTCAGAAACAGCGTAATTTGCAGATTGATGCGATTAGCTGGACTAATTCTTTTGTCGGGCACACATTGGGGCATTGTGTGTGTGTCGCGCATTGTTTTCGAGATAAGCCCACCGTCACTTTCATGTGCGCAAAAACAACGCACCCGCAGGCTGTTACGCCGCGAAATAAAACCTTGTTTTCCCCGACTTCCTTTACTACAACGGTTACTAGTTGTCCTAACATCACCTCAAAGCTCACAAAGTAGCGTAGTAAGTCTACGTTGTTGCGTTGTTGCACGCATGTCTCTGTTCGTGTGTGTGTGTGCGCGCGCGCAGAACGCACGCTGCCAAATCTGTGCTAAGTTTGCTTTAAAAATGTGTGTTTTCTCGGACACTGGTGTGTGTTTTCTTTTTCCTGGGAGTGATGTCGGTTCATGGCTGGATTGGCAAGATGAAATCCATGATGGCACTTTTTCTTTTTCCTCTCCTCTCCCCTCTTGCTCGCTCACTCGTCTTTTTCCCCTCCCTTAATCTTTTGTATAGAAAATTTAAGAACAAAATGGAGCAGGGGAGAGAGAGAGTGAGAGAGGGAGGGAGGGAGAGAGAGATACGCTGACATGACACTCAAACACGACTTCACCTCCCCAAAAAAACAACTATCCGCCACTGTTTGTGGCTCTGAATGGCGATTTTTGGAGACATCCGCAGCATCTGCGCGCAGGTTTTTCTTTCTTTTCTTTTTTTTTGGGTGTACGCGGGGTTTGTTTTCGCGAGTGCATTGTTTGTTGACGGTTATTTGTTTCATTAGCGTGCCTCTAATTGAGATGGCCGCGAGAGAGAAGAGGGGGGAAAGAGCGACTGAAAATGGTTGCACGTTATTGACGCACATCACAGGGGCTGAAGGAGGAAATTCCTCTTGAGATAAGGCGCAGACGTGTCATCTGCTCTGACCACAGACACTCCCGTCGCCTTCTCCACAGCCGCTGGAACACGTTTAAAGACCCCGAAATGCCCTATTTTTAACACCACATCCCAAAAATGTCACACTTTTCTGAGCGTGTGGAAGTAGGTTGACATCGCTGCCTCGTCCTGAAATCCTGCAGAGCCCATTAAACTCACTTTAATTCAATTTCACACACGTTTGTACGAGTTTTTCTGAGGTGAAACTACATTATATCTTTTAAAATATCACAAACAAATGAAAGGGATCAAGAGGAGACAGGTTTTTTCGAACACTATTTCCTCTAGGCTAGGCGGCAATTCAGTAACAATATGTATCATGATGTAATTTTGTTTAATAGAAATCGATCAAAACAAACTTTGAAAATAGAGTCATACACTGCCGATAGAGTCAAACATTGCCAATGTTTTACCTCAGTTTGACAAACCACAACTAAGTGGTTTCTTCAAATTTCACTCAACATTAATATTTGTCATGATAATTATTGATATTGACTGATTTGAATGGATTGTTTTAGTCGAGATTTTCGGGCCGTACTGTATCATCCAGCTTTTACAAGGTGAGGGGAAAAAAGTTTAAGGAGCAGCTTGATAGTCAAGTCAAAAATAACTAAATAAATCTAAAAAATACAAAACAATACAATATCCTGTCCATTGCAAACAGTGCCCACCAGTATCATTTGCTGTTAATTATGTCAGAGGAAAGTCTTTACCTTTTGATTAAAGATATAATGATGTCCTGTTGTTCGCATCTGAACGCATCTGAAATCACTCCTTTTTCTGATTAATGTGTCATTTAATTTAGTGACTGTGATCGTCCAATGTTGTTCTCAGAAACGTGATGAAGGCTAAAGCTTCATGTTTTGTCAGCCAAAAGTTTATTTAACAAAGTTTAGCACGTTTTTTTTTATTTAGTTCCCCGACCTGTGTGTGTAAATGTTTCGACCGGAAAAATCAAAATACAAAGAAGACAGAAAAATGGACAAAATGGCAGTAAAGAATTCACTTAAAATGATGAGACAAACAAAGAAAATCAACATCAGATTTCGACCATTTTGTGCGTTTCCATCATCCTGTTTATTTTCAAACTACACGTAAAAACACGTAATTGGAAACGCAAAATTCGGAAATGTCTGGAAATATTGCGTTAAAGGTTTTTACGCTTAAGTGTTGGCGAATCGTAAAACGGCAGATGTGAGAGTGAGCGTAATGGTAAGAGAATAAAAGAAGATATTTAGAAATCACATGATTTCCTTGCATCGGAAACATTCCTCCACTAAGAGCATTAATTAAAACAGCAACAAAAATGCCACCATTTATTAACGGCTACGGATGATGTAGACTTTGGCGCCACCTACAGATTATCATTGGGAGTGACTTCACAAATTTAATCTGTAGGTGGCGCAATTAATAGTAAATGTTGCGTTAATGGAAATCCTAAAAAAAAAAACACCATCAGTCGACGTCTAGAAGTGAACACCAAACGCTGACCAAATGTTAAAGGTCCAGTGTGAAAAATTAAGGTTAATTTTCTTTTTATTTCACATGAAATTAAAGATAAAATAACGTAATGTTCATTTTAAGTTTACAATAACCCGACTATGAATTTTTGTTGTTTGTTACCCAAGAAATGTCTATATCAGGAGCTGGGGTCAATTTGTTTTTTTTGTAACAAGTATTTTGAGTTTTGAAGCTAACGTACGGCCACATATGTTCTCCAACACACTTTGGAGAAAGCGAGGGATGTTCAGCTGTGAAATCTTACACACTGTTCCTTTAAACAAGTTCCTCATTCAGACTTCTCTTTTATTTGTCTTCAAGTAGCATCCTCCTCCTCCTCCTCCTCCTCCCACATCTTTGTACATACTGTACCACACTTAAGGGGCAAACAGGCGCGCACACCCCCCGTCCAGGTGGCTCTTGGGGAAGAGGTTGTGTGTTGACAGGAAAAAAGAGAAAGACTGTAGGAAGAGAGAGAGATTAAAAGAGAGAAAGAGAGAGGAGTGTAGCACCAATCAAGGCTTCTGATTGATATAATTGGGTCATTAGTGCGCTGTGGGAGAGGCACCTGCTTGCCCTCAGTTAGGCAGAATCTACTGCACGGTGACATTTTCAGACTGTGGAGAGTTCTTGCTGGCTGCTCGGGATTAGCCTGCATTTAGAGCATTAGCGTCTCACTTAAATAGTAGGCCACTTGTGACTGTTGCATTTAGTTTTACAGTAGGCCACACACACAGGCGGAGGGTCGGTTTATATATGTCAGATGGTGAATTTGGGCAAGTTGCTGCTGAAACAACTTTTTAAAAACTGGAAAAGACACTTTTCTGGCTTCAAGTTGTCATTATGGTGTTAAAAGTGACTGCACACATGTAAAACGTCAAAGGAAAAACCACAATATCATATATTGTTTTTTTCTGCTTCCCTCCATCTGCCAATTTATTAGATATACCTGTTCAATCTCGTGGCAGCAAGTCAACACAATTGGCCCGCTGAAGTTCAATGTGAGTGTCAGAATGAAGGTGGCATGGTTGCTGATCTGAGTATTTCAGAAACTTCTGATCTACTGGGATTTCCAGGCACAGCCATCTCAAGAATTTACAGAGAATGTTCCAGAAAAAAAAGAGAAAATACCCAGTGAGCAGCAGTTCACTGGACGAAAATACCTTGTTGATGCCAAAACAAAGGTTTCAAGAAGACTATGTCTGAACACACAACAACAGGCACCATCCTGTGTGCCTAATAAAGTGGCCAGTGAGTCTATTCTGGCTCTGAGGAAAAGTAAGTTGCACCTTAACTGCTACATATTTACAACAGTGACTGAACAGGAACTGCTGCACACACAAAAGTTGTCTCTTACTAATCCCTAACCAGCCTCCTTACCCTGTGTAAAGCAGATAAACTCGAGGAAATGTCCAGGATTTTGGGCTTGGACATCCTTCGGAGTTTGACGTTTGTGTTTGATGAATGCAGTGGCATAATTGTCAGGCACGTTCACAGCAGAGGAATGTCATAAACATCCAGAGGAGACATGGTTTGAGCACTGTCCCACATGCTCATTGTTAATTAGCTGGAACTTTTCGTGCTTGGACTCTGACATTATCCTGGACCAGGAGAAGTTCCAGAGAATGTCTGGAGTGCTTTACAAACAACTTGGACCTCAGTGTATGTCTGAACGTTTGTCGAGCAGGTAGGAACACTTTAAAGACGGTCAGTGACTCATACTGTCGGTCAGAAAGACTTGGAAATCATCAAATATCTGCTTTCATCATGGCATCTTTGCCTTAGTGATGGCACTATTTTCTCCCTTCCCCAAAGGTCGCCACATCTGCAAATTTTAATTTGGCAGAGATTTTTATGTTGGATGTTCCTCCTGATGCAACCCTCCCATTTATCTGGGCTTGGGACCAGGACTAGGAGTTCACTGTATGTTGTGTCATCTTATTTTCAGCTCAAATACTGCCATATACACGTGATCTGAACATTACAATGAGTTACCATTTAAGCGCCGACGCTCCTTATATATGAATATATACGTTATATTTAACCGTGTGTGTTTCTAAGTAGGAGAGCACACACTCTGCATATTTCCCCTGGGCTGAATAAAGAATCAGCCTGTGTTAACAGTTACTATTTTTTCCTGGATTAAGGTTCTTGTAGGTGCCCACATGTCTGATATAATATGTGATATTCCACAAGGAGGTCACAGTGAGGGGTCAGCGTCCCTGGGGTTTGTGGGTAGTGGGTGTCTTAGTGGTTTTTTTTCCTGTAATAGAACATAAATTGACTTTTTTTATTACAAATATAGATTTGTGAAGAAGTAGGCAGGTGTTTGTCCTCTTTCAGCTCCTGCAGGTGATCTTCACCGTGCGCTGTTAAGAGCCTTTTAGGAATTATTCATCCAATGGTCAGCCACAGACAAATGCATCCAAAAGCCATTCTCGTTTTTGCAGCCCTGAAGTCAGTCAGCCTCTCCCCTCATTGGTTCAGTCTCAGTGCGGCCCGTGTGACTCGGAGCAAGAGTCTTGCCTTGCTGCCGCGATGCTGTGATGTTTCCAACGCTCGCCCTCGCTCGCTCAGATCTGGCAGCTCCACCGCGTGACTCCCAATTTCAGCGTGCTGCTACTGCTTATGTTTCTCCGCTGGAGGAGGAATTCATTGAGTAAGAGCTCAAGCAACAGCTTGACAGTTAAGGAGGGCAGGAAGAGGTAGAGCAGGATAAATTAAGTGGAAAGGTTGGAGGGCAGAAGCAGGAAGTGGCATCAGTGGAACAGGGAATGCTACTCTTTCACCTTTCTTTTGGTAAATTTTGCTTTTGGATCCAGCATGGATCCAACGTGAAAGAGCTGAAGGGAATAATCAAGTCAAAGGCTGCATAACTACTACTTTCACAGTATTATTACTAAAATCAACGACTTATCAATCTATTTCCATTTGATAAACACCTTTACCCCAACAGTACCATGAATTACAGCCATGTTATATAGTCAAAGAATCATATTGCTATTATTGCGACATATTGCGATTGTGATACAATTCATAGTTGGTACGACTGACCATCTTCATGAAAACAAAAGTTAAAAAACATGATCATTTGACTGTTAACAAACATATTGTCTCATTATAAGTGAAGAGATTGGCTTCTTTATCGCAGTGCCTTTCCATTTGCCTGCTAGTTTTGTGCAGTTCTACCGCAAATATCTGTCATGTATGAGGTTGGCCCCTGGATTAAACTTGAAAATTGAAAATACAAGAATTAGTTTATGACAATCCGCAAATGTTTTATATTACATTGGCTTTTTATGAATACAGAACCAGTGTTTTGGGGAGCGCCAAAACACTTTCAAAAAAATGCAATTTAAACATGCAATTTAAGGATACTGTCATAGCCCTAACCACATGCAGGCCTAGACAGGTATATTCACAATATATGGGGGGTTTGTGTGTATGAAGGAATTCCTTGAAACAATGCCATGTTTACAAAAAATGAATGAAAACTGTAAGAAAAGGATAAAAGTTTGAATGAGGAAAATTGGGCAGCCCATGGCCGAGTGGGAAGGGAACGGAAGGGTTGCTAGTTTGAGTCTCCGCCAGGTCAAGGGCTGGGCTACCCCTGAGCAAGGCACTCAAACCCCATTGCTCATTGTTAATTGGACACTCTGTGGTTTGCGCGTCAGTAAGGGAATCTCTGCCACACCATGTGTGCGGATCATCTGCTTTGGTGACCGAGAAGCCAAAAGCAAATGTGTACGGAAAGTTGTGTTTTCATGTGGATAAGGACTAAGGCCACCTAGTTTCCCACAGTGACAAAACAATCAAATTACCAAAATTTAGTAATTTCATCCCTGGGCCATGGCCCACTTCCCAGACAGACAGACAGACAGACAGGCAGACAAAAGCAGACAAGAACATAACCTCCTAAATGGAGGTTAAAAAAAAAATGAATGAAGCCAAGTTTTCTGTTCAAAGAATCCACCAGACACTTCTTCACAGTTAAGTGTCGGGCACACAGTGGGAGGTTTCCCCCCTCATCACTGCCGGAGCTGGAGATGAGAGCGCAGACCAAGCTGGAAGTGAAGCAGCGAGTGAAGCAGGGGGTTCAGGGAAAGGTGAAGTAAAGGAAATGAATACCGTCTGTGGGGAAGTTCACCACGTGACCATGCGATAAAAAAAAAAAAAAAAAACACAGGTCCAAATTATACTGTACTGTATCGCACAGAGAGCGGAGAGAAGTCCCTTCTCCTGTCCTCACCACTCGGTGATTCATCCCCTTTTTCTTCATATGAACTTTTTTGCAGTCAGTCTCCACATTCACCCATTCATACCTCATCAACACTTCACCACAAGAGAGTCCGAGGAGTGTAGTAGAAGTATTATCCCTAACCTTAACCACAAATCAAATCTAAACCCGAAACTCTTCCTCATTAGGAGCAGTTTTTGGTTTTGATGAGAACCACTGATCATGATCGTCAGTGTTCATGCCAGAAAAAGATCCTAAAGAGGCAACAAACACAAGAACAAAGACACACTGCTGTCAGATACCCACTTTTCTTAGGTTAATGGAGGAGGATGTGTACAACACACACACACCAATGCAGGCATAAATGAAAACAACCATTACCAAGTGCTACGAGAGGTCAAAGTCTAAGAATAGGGATTTTTGATGCCCCCATGAGATGAATTTAGCAGAACAGCTCCGTGAATTAGCTTTTTTCTTTGCGTAATACACGAAACATTTACTTCTTCAAGTCTATAATTATCATTAACACGAAAGAATCTATGGATACTGCGCTGGTAAAAGCTCATGGACGTAATTATGCTAACTTTAACGGCGGGCTGGCAAGTCCATATCCTGCTGCTATCAAGGCATAAAGGTTAACATCCAGTATACAGCGTGTATTTACACTCAGATCATTAACATTAAGCTGAGCAGCTATAGCACTCCCTGCCCACACATACACACTGGTACAAGCACTAAATGAAAGCTGTTCACGCCCTCACATTTACAATTATGATGTGTAGTGTGGCGGCGTGCACAGGCCTGCGCTGACTGCCTTTCACAATAAAGCTCAGTGGATATTTACACAATGATATCAGAAACCCCCCCCCAAATATAAACTTGTCTGAACATATTGTGCACTTACTCCCTTGGCAACTATTTATCAGGGATTGTGATGCATCACAATGTGTGTGTGCATTAAGTGGGGGCTGCTTAGTCATACAAGTGTTGGAGTGGTTATCAGTGTTTAAAAAATGCTTTTGGGGAGGGAGGGGGGGGTTGTTTTGTAATTCAGGTTATCGGAAAAACACACAATTACCGTAATGTCAACATCATGGTGAAGCTTCAACAGTAAAGTTTACTTTGAAGCAGGTTTTTACTGTATAAAGTAATTTGTGGGTTTTTTTTTTTAAATACTCCGTTAAATTATGTGTGGGAACAAAAGTGCAAATATGACGAAGGCGGGAATCACATTGTACCTCATGATACAATATCATACGTGGCCCACGATACCAATAATATCATGATACAAAAGATTCTGTGATAATCAGACAGTCACAGAACGATTCATCACGATATCGAACTGATGGAAAAAAAAAAGTCAGTGAAAAAGTTAAAAGTGCAGGATATTTGCCCCTGGCATATGGATTATCGTATTGCACAAGGAAGGATGGCCATATATAACCAAATCGATATTTGACCCACCCATAAAATATGACTATATTAAATACTAAATATATATTTTCATATCTGGTATCAACACGCAGCAATCAGCAACAACAAAATTCGAATAATAATAATAATAATACAATAAAAATGGATGCTATGTCTGTATCTGCATACGCCTATTGAAATGAACATAATGCTAGCATATGTCCATGTTTACTATGGGTTAGGGGGGAAAATTGATAAAGTGAAGCATTTTTGTGTGACAATATTATACTGCATATATATATTATTATGTTTTTATTATTATTATTTTTATTTTATTTTTTTACGGATGTTACAAATTAATTTAAGACTTTTTGTGGATTAGCATTAAAAAAATCAATTGACATTTCAGTCCACTAGATGGTGCCAAGTGCTTACTCTCAGTAGAGCTGTCGTGTGATTATATCGTAAAATATCGTCTTAATATCGTATCGTGATGTCTCTGGCGATTCTCACCCCTAATGCTTACGTATTCTTGTAATGGTGATCATGCTAGCATACATCCACGTGTGCTTGTCGGGACAATGATCATGCTAGCATCCCTGAGGCTTTTGTGTAAGCCACGTGCTAACAGAGACCTAACCACAATGCTAATGTGTTGATTGTAGGAGCCAGGGTTACAACTCATGAAGTATGTTAGCATTATGCCAAATGGTGCCAAGCAATAAGCAAGCAGTAGTTTTTAAGACGCAAAAAAAAACTCAGTTGAAATGTTTTCTTGAATGTGTCCAAATTTACATTTTTGTCAAGAGGCAAAAGACAATGTTCGTCTTCCGACTAGTTCCAGTTGTTATTGCTTAGTCACTGTCGTAAACATGCAGCATTAGCAAAAGATGCTGGTGAGGAGTCGGTGTTGTTTCATAATAAATACCCCCAAAAAAAACACAATGGATATCAGGCGAACGCTATAGCTTTCTTTGCTTTGGATGCAGAGTGACACATTTTATTTGCTCTGTAAAACAAAACGTGCATCTTCAAGTGTCAAAAGAATACCACAGCGAAAGCACGACTTCAAACAGATCATCATAACCGCAGATTATATTGTTTTTCTAGTGTGCGATTCGGTTTTTTTTCCCCATCACAACAACACATTTAAGCCAAAAACGTTGCTATTTAAGCTTTAAAATCCGCCCCCCGTCTCCCATATTGCATCACATCGTCAAAGTCTCATTGTTTGACTGTTCTGTCAAGTTCTGTGTAATTTCTGATCATTAATGATGTGGACAAACACGTCACCAGCCATGTCTGGACACGGATGATTGAAGTAGCCCCCCCCCCCCACCCCCAAATTTCCCTGCATCCTTTTCTGCACCTCATCTCCTTATCTAACCAAATTTTTTTTTTATTGGCTGGAGATATTTGGTGGTTGACGGGCCCGGTGAACAATGCACAGCGATGGTGATTCATATGATAATGCAATCAGACTCAACAATGCCTCACATACGTTTTAATTTCTTCTCATTCTCTCTGTGCGTCCGCTGGTATATTTTCAGTGTGTTGACTTTTTTTTTTTTTTAATGTTTCTTGTTCTCTCTCTCTCTCCATGTCATACCACTCTTGTTCCTCCCCGACTCCATGTTCCAGCACGTCTGCCTCTTTACCCTCTTTTATTCCCCCCCCCCCTCGTCTCAACACCATGTTGGCAATCACGTTAAATCATTTTCAGTCTCATGGCTTCTGACAGTATTTTTTTCATGCTCACTGCTCAGTTTGTAACCGCACTGTATCTTTCTCTCTGTCTCTGCTGTCGTTCTTTCTTTCCCCTCTGTCTGCCTTTTTTTTTTTTTTTTTTTTTTTTTTTTCCTCGCCATGTTGGCAGGGCCCAATCTACCAAACACGGGGGGGGGGAAAGAGGGGGGGGTGGGGGGGGCGGGGGGGGGGGGGGAGAATGAAAGAAAATTAGTGAATAATAGACGGAGGGAGGGAGCAAGAGAATGAGAGGGGGATGGGAGGAGTATGAATCAGGGGGAGAAAAGAAAGAAAGACAGAAAGGCAAAGGAAGACAGGGAGAGACGAGCAATAATGGTGGATTAAGAAAGGACTCAATGCATGTGTGTGTGTGTGTCTGTTTATGTGATTGATATGGCGTGATATCCCTGTGAGTCATAGCTGAGCTAAAATGTCAACTGGCTACATGAGAATCTCTTTGTCATCCAGGCACAGTGACACACAAACGCACACACTAATCTAACAGATCATATAAACACTTAAGTGACCGTGCCACCGCGCCGACACAAATGTGGGCGACACACCTGCGAACACAGATGTTCCATTGTTTTGCCTCAATGACTGATGACCTTTTGTTTTTTTTGTTTCAACTCCTCAAAAAAAAATGAATAAATAAATAAATAAATAAATAAAAGGTGGACAGACCCAGCGCCATGTGCCTAAATCCAGTCTAACACAAATGTGTGATACAAACTGCTGTGCTCTCAGAATATTCAGGAGTGTGTGCTTGCCAAAAAAAAAAAATGCCTGTTTACTCAGTTTGCTGTATATCATAACACACATAACATTTTTTTTTGCTCTCAGAATATTCAGGAGTGTGTGCTTGCCAAAAAAAAAAAATGCCTGTTTACTCAGTTTGCTGTATATCATAACACACATAACATTTTTTTTTGCTGACTCTTGTTATTCCGGGGGGGTTACAATACAGAAAAGACAACAAGAAGAAGAATAAGAAGCCGTTATTTTGTATATCACCTCAAACGAGTTACCATGACTAAGCACTGCATAAGGTCAGAGCCACCACCACACCCAGACTGAAGGAATAATGTTGTGCACGTCAACATGCAGGCTGTATGTGACTTGCACTGTGTGTGTGTACAATCCTGATATAAGCAAAAAAAACAAAAAAGCTGCTACTGTATGAGTGCACAGGAAGGGTGTGAGGGGAAGTCAAAACATTGCGCACCCATCCTGTTTGGGACAGTCCATGTCCTGTGGTGGTGGTGGTGGTGGTGCCCTTAACTCCTAAAACACGCAGACAGACACTGATGCGTGTTCATCCTCGCAATCATCGTCCCATAATAGTGCGCTAGAGTGCTGTGTGAACACGTGAACAGGTGTGCACCTGTTACACTGTGAAGCGCGTGCACATTATCTTCACCTACTAATGTAAAAATCTTGAATTCGTACCTGCAGATTTGCTTTTTTTTTTTTTTTTAACGTACAGTTAAAAAACAAATTCACTGTGATAATTTAAAATTATTTGATTCTCTGTTATTAACATTTGTCATGAAGGCTCTTGGTGTGCAACTGCTTTTAAATCAAAAAAAATCCCACACCTGTGGTTCATCACTAAATACTACAAAAGCGTTTACGCCTACAGTGATACTAATATTGCTTATGTAACCCATGTATTTAGTTAAATGGCAGCCTATTTAATGCACCTCATATTAAAGTTTAGTCAAGCATTCACTTGTTTTTCTTTCTTTCTTTCTTATTTTTGTCCCTAGAAAATCCAAGGAGGAGGCCGCCGCAGAAGTGTGTCCCCCATCAGCCGAGACAACAAAGAATGGCATAATATCACACATGCTGCTGGTAATTCTTCACTGTTTCCACACACACACACACACACACACACACACACACACTGCAGGTGTATGAATAATTCAACTTGATTATGTCTATTTTTTCAGCTATTTTTGGAACTGTCAATATGTGGTTAAGAATGCAAATTTAAGTGAACCATCTGGTTCTCGTCAGTGAAACCTCTCTAAATTATGTATCTTGTCTGTGTTTTGCGGTGACAGAGGATGGATTCTCCACCAGAGTGTGTGTTGTCGCTTTCCTGTGAGCAGCCCCAGTCTCCCCCAACACTGCCGTCCCTGGACCACAGCCCCCAGGCGTCGTCTCCTCACACCCAGCTCTCTCTGCCCGACAGCCCCATTCTCCTGCCTGTTCACAGCCCTGAAAGCCCTCAGAGCCCGGACACCACGCCCTATTTCCCTCTCTCGCCCTCCCCTCTTCATGAGGACGACATTATTAATCACCATAATGTTAAAGAAGAGGATGACGAGGAAGGGCTGGATGGAGTTCCACCATCCCCGACCCCAGCGGTGGCTTTGTTTCCAGGAAGTGGGGGACAAGAAGCTGGATGCAGCCCTTGCTTGGATACCTCTCCTCCAGCCACTCCATCAGCGCCGCTCCTTGGGTTCGGAGCCCTGGAGCTGGCTCTCTCTTCTGGACAGAGTGGAAACTCTAGCGAAGAGCTAGATCTCCAGCTGTTCCAAAAGGAAACTGTTACCAGGGCAATACCTGGAGTGGGAGGGGCCTCATCAGGGCCTGCGCTCAGGTTTCCCTGTCATGTATGTGGGAAGAGATTTAGATTCCAAAGTATTTTGTCTCTTCATGCCCGAGCTCATAGTCTCGACAGAGACCGCAGGGCTACAGCCCTCTACCGGTCTGGACTGCCCTCAGCGCCACTAAAGCAGCACCTCAAGATCCAACAGAACCACAAAGACATAATCCAGAATCACAGAAGTCACACAAACCAGCGTTTACTGCCAGGGACACTCATCCAGCATCTCACAGAAGGAGAGAATGTTGAAGGTGGGGTCAAAGGTTTTGATGAAGGCCTACAGACAGACAACAACCCAAACTTTTTACTGGATGATAGCACACCACTGACCCCTCCACTTACAGAGGATCCCGTCTCTGTGACCTCTCCCTATTCTTCCACCACAGGGGAGGGTGCATCTACTCCCACAGCAACGACATTTCGCTGTCATGCCTGCAAAGGCAAATTCCGTACAGCCTCAGAGTTGGCACGCCACGTCCGCATTCTCCATAACCCGTATAAATGCACTCTTTGTCCTTTCTCTGCCAGCCAAGAAGAGAGCCTGGCATCACATTTGCAGGAGTGCCACCCTTCTCCCGAGGTACCTGCCCTGCCACTGGCCTTCAATTCGAGGCCCATTATCGCAACCCCTGACACTCCTGTTCCCACCCCATCTCACACCCCAGCCCCAACCCCAAACACCCCACAGGTGACGTCAGCTGCCACAGTGGCTGCATCCTCTTCACTGCCAGCATTTCGCTGTGATACCTGTGGACAGCGGTTTACCCAGTCTTGGTTCCTCAAGGGACATATGCGAAAGCACAAAGACTCCCTGGACCATAAGTGCAAGGTTTGTGGCCGTGGCTTCAAGGAGCCTTGGTTCCTCAAAAACCACATGAAAGTGCACCTCAACAAGCTTGGGCTCAAAGCTGGGCTGGGAATTCTTGGGGGACCAGGGACTGCTGAGCAGCAGGCCAAAGGCTCTGGAAGTAATCACTCCCTCAATGCTCTCTACTCCAGTCTCCTGATGGCTCAGCGAGGAGGTGGCAGAGGAGGACGGTCAGAGAGGGGCACTGGAGGCAGACTAGACATGGGCTCAAGTAAGTCAGCCATCCTAGGCTACCTTGGGATTCCCAGTGATGGCAGTGGGGCCAGCTGTATGGAGAGACTTCAAGCAGTGGCTCAGGTGGCAGAGATGGGAAATGGTGGTGGGGGGCTTGTTGGCCAAGGAGGAGGAGACCCAGGGAGACGAGGAGGAGCAGCTAGAGGCTCAAGTGACACTACAGCATCAGTATCTGAAGGAGGGGAACAGGCAACATGGTGGCAACTGGTGGCTCGCAGCCTAGCAGTTGCTCAGCAGCAGCAGCAGCAACAGCAGGGTCAGCGAGGCCAAGGTCGGACCTCAGTGATCACCGAGTCTGACCAAGTCAGAGCCTACCTTGCAGGCCTGGATACAAGAGAGGAGTCTGGAGCAGCGGCAGGGCCATGGGAATGTCCGGACTGTGGAAAGCTTTTCCGCAGTTTCCAGCAAGTTGTGGTTCATGCTCGAGTCCACGCTCACAGACCCCAGAAAGGAGCTGGTGGAGAGGAGGAGGGAAGCAGTAGTCGTAGAGGAGCAGGGCTAGGAAGAGGAGGCAGCAGCGAAGCGAGACAGGAGTCTCAGCTACACACTAGTGGATCCCAACGTGCCGGAGAAGTGAGACAGGAATCAAAACTACACGGTGGTGGATCACAACAACCAAGTGCAGCTACAGGGTTTCACTCTGTCATCTCAAGCTTCAAAGGTACAAATCACCTCTACTTTTCCTATTTGGTCTGTTGAGTTGTGTTTATTTGCGCTCAACTACAGGTGCTATTCTCACAAGAGTAAATTATTTTTCTATTGCTTCTCTGTTGTCAATATAAGCTCTCAAAGGGGCCCTTAACACCAGCTATTATCTTTACATTTTTTTCTAACTCCACTCGCAGGAGAAAATGGCTTGACGGCAGTCTCCTCGATACCTTCAGTTCCCATCAGGGAGCGAGTGCGTGGTAGAGGAATAAAAGACTGCCCCTACTGTGGTAAAGCCTTCCGCTCGTCACACCACCTTAAAGTGCACCTAAGAGTTCACACAGGTGAGAAACTGCTGTGAGTTTAATAAGCCACATGGACTTTTTTTTAAACCTTTACAAATCCTCAGAACGGTTTTCTTTTTTAACACATCACCTCAGAGAGATGGCCAGAGCTAATCATAGCCTTCCACTGCTCGCAAATGAGCAGCTCCAGTGGAGCAACTCCTGCTTAAGTGCCTTGCTTGAGGGAATATTAAAATTATTTTTTGAGGGGTGAAAAATATCAAGTCCCTCCAGGGAAGAAAACTGGTAAAATCCCTATAAAGACTCACTTCTGTCTTTTCTAGTAACCTCAGCACTCGAAGAGGAATAAAAGTCTGGTTTGAGTAAAGTGAATACAGCTTGGCAGATCAGTATATATGCTCACAGATTTCTCCATAATAACACATAATCCCCTGTATCTTTCTGGGATTCACATCTCCTGACCTGGTCTTTCAAGCAAGACGATCTGTAACTGTTCCAATTAAATTCACCTCAGATAATTTCTAAATTATTCTGACTGCAGGGTAGAATGATTTTCAACCAGAAAGATTTTAAAAAACTAAACATAAAAGCAATATCTGATCATTTTGCGACAGCGAGTGGGACTATAAAGAAAAATGGAGACTCTCAGAGCACTTACACTCGTAAATTAATGATCCATACTCATAATTCTTCATCAGCATGAGTCACTGTCTTTTATTATTTGCCTATGCTTGATGTATTTGATCAAAAACACAACCCCTCTCCCATTTCCAATCTCCAGCTTTTGGAAAATGGGGCTCATCCAAGTATTTTCAGCGAGACTGTGCCCAAAAATGCATTAAATGAAACCTATTTAGTATTTCCATCATGAGTGCTCATCTACAGTTGGCAGGGTCCATCATAGCACAATTGCATTATTCACAATAGAGTACAGCTCTTTTTCCTCACATACTACTGCAACTCATTGCCATCAAGTGATTACCACATGATCAGTAATTTAAATGAAAGCATCAAAATATAATAATGCTCTTGATATTACTGTCCTCTTGAAATACCATCACCCCATCAGGACTTTCATGCCATGATAGTATTTTACTTCTGAAAGGAAATTTAACAGCTCATTCTGCCACATCTACACCTAATAAATCTTCATTCTTCTGTTTTTTTGTTCCTGTGAATAAGATAATTTATGCTTTTCTAATGCAGTGTACATTCTGGTGTTGATTTGCCTCCAGCATGATGCCCCCTCCTCCTTTTCCCAGCAGTACAATTGTTAATTCAGTGATGGAATACTGCCATCTCCCTATGAAATGTGTAACTACATCCCTCACTCAACATTGCTTCAATGACAATGCATGAATTAGCAAAATGCAGCTCTTTAAATACTACTCTTGCTCTCGCTATGGACTAGAATATGTTGTTGACTGGATAAAAAATCTTCAAGAGGCAGTATTTTATTCATAATATGGCATCAAAACCAACTGGTAAACTTTCCTCATAACTGTTACTTGTCTCACATTTCTAAAGGTAGTTTTCTTAATCCTATCGTTTCCAGGTGAGAGACCCTACAAATGTCCACACTGTGACTATGCGGGAACCCAATCAGGCTCACTGAAGTATCACCTCCAGCGGCACCACAGGGAGCAACGCAATGCCCTGTCAGCCTCATCCAACTCCTCCACCAGCCTCACCTCCACCATCAACAGTTTGACCTCTGGAACCTCTGGTCTGGTCAAACAGCGCCGATCCCAAATAAACCATGGTCCACTCAACCGGGGTCCAGCAGACCAAGTGTCATCTCGGCCGAGTCAACAGTCCTGGCTCCTGGGGCTTCCAGACCAACGGGAGCATCAAAAAGCCTTGGCAGCTCTAAGAGATGTTGACTTGGAGACCCAGTACAGGTATCTGTCTGGGGTGATGGGAGCTCTTTACCAGGGAGGAATGGAAGGTGGCTGGATTAGAGAGTCTCCCCCACCAAAGGCCCCTAAAGTGTCCCGTCGTAAACCCCTTACTACAAGCCGAATGGTCCAACCCTCAAATGACAAGGAAGGGCCTGCACCTTCAACTCAAGGTGGAGGGTTTGAACCCTTGGATCTCTCCCGTCGTCCCTCACCAGGCCTTGGAGAAATGGAAGAAGATGGTGTCATGAGTGTCGGGGAAGGAGGAGTTGTTGATGGTGGTGATAGCTCATCGGGGGTGAAACTGAGCCAGTGTTTGTTCTGCTCTTTTCGTACATCTTCAGCAGAGCTGATGGCCATGCACCTGCAGGTCAACCACACCAGTAAGTCTAGACGTAAAAGAAGCTCTTCCACTATCAGAGAAAATGATGGGACACCAAAGGCCACCAAGCCCAGAATGGATCACTCTGAACTGGATTCCTTGGGGATATGGAGGCATGAAAGAGAAGTCGGGTCCCAGGCACCACTGGGGGAATGGTCCTCAACCCAGACCCAGACTTCCAATGGGGTCTCTGAGGATAAAACGGAACATCTGGATCAAGTTGTTGACCTCCCAGACTACAACATAGCTTCAGCATCCAAGAATGTAATGGACAGTTTGGGGCTTAATGAGAAGTTGGAAGAGGAGGAGGAAGAGGACCAAGAGGAGGAACTGGAAGAAAACTTGGAAAACAGCAGTTTGGAAGATTTGCAGGATCAGGATCTGAGGATGTCCCTTGCTCTTTCACCAATCCTTAGCTCCAACCACATGATGGAAGAGGAGGAAAGAGTTTGAACAGGAATTTGGACGACTGCATCTACATGCTACATGGAGGTTTTGGTTTATTGTCTTCATCTATATTTAAAATATAACTGAAGTATCAGCAGGAGGCCTTGCAAAGAGAAAGGGGTATTTAGGTCAAATGAAGAATTCCCCCCTTTATGCTTTTGTTTCTGAAGAAGTTGCAGAGAGTTTTGGAAAAGATGGAAGTATCACAGCTGTTACATTCCCTCCTAAAGTTTTGTCTTCAGTTTTGACAGTTTGGTCCACCTCAAAATAAGGTAAACTTCCTGTGAAAAGAAGAGCATGGCTGCACCTTTTCAGGATTTCTAGACCACTTATTTTATTTTTTTTTCCTTTTGTGCTCCAAGTCAGATGACCTCATATTTGATGAGTAAAAGCAGTGAACCTCGGGCAGAGGCTGCATCATTCCAGAGTGCACTGCGATGCATTCATTTCACAATTATAAAAGACTGTTTATCCCAAAATACTCTAGACATACTAATGAAGTTGACTGTGAAGAGACGCTCTCCTGACTGACCACTGAACAGTTTGAAAACCTTAAGCTTCATCTTCCTCTTCTAAGTGTAAAGATGTGGAGGAACTGGCGTTTCAAGCTGTGAACCTCAGCTAAGCTATTTGGTATTAATTTAAGGCGTGAGGTAACTGTTGCAGGCCGTGTGCTTTCTCTCAACTGTGTATCACTGCCTTGTTTGTTTGAAAAGTGTTCCTAGATGATTGTCTTCAACAAAAACTGAAAGAATTCATTTTTTTTGGTTTCCTTTTCATTTAGTGCCTGTTCACGTACTGTATGTTATCAAGAGAGTCTCTGTTTTTTCCCCTCAGCTCACAATAGGTCATTTTGTTTTATCTGAATATACAAGTTTAAAACAATTTAAGTACAGTATATTTGTTAAAAAGTGGTTCTAGATTGTTGTGAATAGTGACGTAAAAGAAATGCTACATGGCAGTGCGATGTCTTGACGCAGTCGGCGGCTGTTTGTGGCTTGAAAAGAACAAACAAAAAAAAAAAAGATATACAAGATGTACAATGCAATGAAAGAGGTCAAAGGCCCAGTGATTTAAAAAAGGGGGAGGTTGTGGTTAAAAATTTAGTGTTTACAATGGTGCTGAATGTGGGCTAGGGTTGCCAAGACAACTTGAGGTCAGCGTAGCTGCGCGTCAAAGAAAAACGATACCACAAAAAGCGGGAGTCTATTTGAGGGCTGTAGGGACGTCGCTCGAGCCCTAGAACACAATCAACTGACACGTTGTTTTTAAAGAGACTGTGACTCCGCAACTGTGTCAAGAAAAAAACATTTTTTTCCCTCCAGGAGAGAAGATACAAGGTAGAGAACGAAAAAGAAAAGCAGCATCCCTGCCAAACAGGACTAAACCTGAGAAACAGACAGTACTCTCTGGGTACAATGTCTTTTAGATGAGTAGATTCCCTCTCTTCTTCTTCTTCTTCTTTTTTGAATAAGAAAAGAAAAGACAATGGTAGGAGTAATAATTAAAACACTAACAAATGCATAGACATCCCAGTAGAATGTGTAGCTTTTGTAAAGACAAGAAGAAAAAAAAAAATGTGTGTGTTTATTTTCATTTCAAGATTCTTACAGAAAAAGGTTATCAATATAGGTAATATTGATTATAATGTTCCTGAGCTAAGACTAGTTGGAATGTCTACATTACAGAGCACTGTGCAAGGTTTGAGTTCCCAAAGTAGTTGTCTTTATTTTGACTTTATCAATAGACCAAACATTTTTGCTCAACAGAAGTCGTCACTTTTGTTTGTTTGCTTGTTTGTTTGTTTGATTTTGAACGTGTAAAGTTGTGGTTTCAGTAGATTTACCCCTATTGATTTGCAAAAGTCTGTCTAGACAGTGCATCAAAGATCAGACCACTGAGCTGGTCTTTAAGGAGATCGATTCTCTTTTGTTTTTGATGAAAAATCAAAATCAATTTGCTGTTATAAACTTTAAAAAAAAAAACCCGCCAAATTCATTAATTAGCCTTCCTTCAGTGTTTGGTCAATTCAGACCCATTTCTAAAGCATAAATGTCGTGTTTTTCATTATATTGCTTAAAGACCTTCATGTGACCCTCCACACTGAGCATGTGAATGGATGCAAATGCTGAATTTTGAGTCCAAACTTGTGGAAGTACCGGTTGTGGATGACGTAAGATCAAGATGCGCACATGTGCTGTTTAAGAGAACAGTCATGTTCATAAAGCCAGACGTAAAACCACCTGTAGTTATGAATGTGAACCATCAAATCCCCATAGGTCTTAGAACCTTGAAGTTACAACTGTTAACAAGTAGGTGGTGCACAATATTGTGACATAGTTTTAAAAGGTATAAACAAATACACAGATCTTTTTATGGCTGTTGTGTTAAAATACGTTAGTCACAGCAAAAACACAAATAAGGGGAAGCTAAAGGAACCGTAAAGGCAGAATAATGGTCCGATCCAGTTGGAAGTTTGAACTGGAAACTTTCTGCTACTTTTACTGTTAATTCCACTTCTGTCCTTTTTTTTTGTTTGACATAAGTCAGTTGTACACATAGTACTGTTCAATTTTTATTTGTAAATATATTGCTACGCCTTTTTGTGTGCAAAATACCAACTGTTATTGCTAACACTGGCCAGCCCGAGATATTTTCAGTGGTTAGCCACAGGCAACTGGACTCACTTGAAACTTCTGTAAAAATCCAAGTTTTAATCTCTTCAAACTTAACTCAAAAAAGTCCAGTTGCCTGCAGCTCGTCGCTGAAGATGACTACGACCTTGACGACCACGGACCTTCACAAACCTGGCCGAGATACGTTTGCTTTCAGTTTTTCTTCCAACTTCAAAACTGGAACGTGGTCAACTCGGGGTGGGGAGGTAACAGTCCACTCAAGACTACTTTTCAATGGGGCATCTCTCAACTGAAACCACGCCTTATTGTGCATTGATGTGTTTAAGTTCCATTTTCTTAGAGCACCTTGTGAGTTCTGTAGTCAAAGTCCCTTAGTGGTGTCTCCGTAACAACTACTGTCAACGCCACCGTGCCTTCTGTCTCAAGCACTTCCTGGTGTATTTTGTAAAAACTCACCAAAAGCACTTAGCACATGTCAACATTCTCTCATTCATCCTCTTCTCCTTCATCACCTTGGCACATTTTCGCGATCCTTCACCCTTCCGACTCTTCCTCCCTCCCTCCCTCCCTCCCTCCCTCCTTCTCTTCAGGCCCGTTCGGCCTTAAACAAGGTCACTAGACCTAATTTACAACCTAGCGTAGCTAGACTTTTTGAAAGAAATGACTACCTAACCTTAAACGAGTAAAAGAAAAAAATATATATAAATATATATATATTGATGTAGGGTTAGAACACGTTTTGGTCTTCACACTAACCCTCTGTAAACCAAAGCCCAAGTCTAAGACTAACTAATACTTAATCTCATGAGGTGCCAAAACACGTCCGATGTGACACTAAAGTTCGTAGCAACGTCAAAAGAAAAAACTCAATCATTCACCCGTCGTCTCTTCTTCTTCTTCTTCCTCCTCCTCCTCCCTCGTTTTTTCCCGCTCTCTCGCTTGCTCCTCCCTCCATGTCCCTCGTTCGTCTGTAAAACTTTGTCGATCTTCTCTAGCACCACTTGAAGGTGACGCGTACTATCTGGTATTGAGGCCTTTATTATTATTATAATTATTATTATTATTATTATTATTATTATTAGACTTTTATTTCAGTTTTTTGTGGTGTTTGTTCGATGCCGTCGAGATGGAAAAATGCTCTTCTTATAATGATGACAATTATTATTATTATTGTTTTTGGCTTTATGGTTAAAAAACAGAGTTAAAAAAAAAAAAGAAGTGAAATGTGTTGTTGAATGTTGTACAGATAGCACTAGAGATGTTGTGTTTTTTTGTTTTTTTAAAGAGAGCACAAACCTGAGTGATGGTCCCTTCTACTCCTCCCGGTGGCAGACGGGAATAAAACAACCTGCCGTATATTTTGCTTGTTTAACGGTGAAAAATAACTTTGTGGTGACAGATTTTTGTCTACGTAACATTTGAATGTAAAAGACATTCCTAAATTTTGTTTTGCACAGGAATTTACTGTATTCAAAGTAAAACTAACAATGTCCTACTTTTTCCCCCTCGTAATATTTCATAATAAGTGATTTGAACATATTTAAAAGGATAGTTCAGGTTTTTCTAAATGGGTGTTATATAAGGTCAGTGCATTATAAAGAGGACAATGTTCTATAAAACAATCTTACTGCTTATTTATTGATTTTGGGGCTGCAACTAACGACTCATAGTTTGTTCTCTGGTCCCTGAAGTGTTGAAAAATTCCATCTAAAATCTAAATTATGATGATGTCAAATGCCCTGAAATAAAAGTAGTTAATTTTTCATTAATTATATGTTGTTTGGAGCAAAGAAACCAGAATTAATTCAATTTTATGAAGCTGAAAAGTTAGAGACATTGCTTTAATCATTTAAAAAAAACATTCAGACAGGTTAATCAATTACTGATTAATTTAGCAACTGGTTATTAGTCAATTAAAGGTCGCAGCCCTAATATTCTTGATTTACCATGATTTGTAACCCAAACAGACGATCTGCAGCAGTGTAACTTTCTGAGCTCTTTGCGATTATGCATTAAATAAAATATTAAGTAAAAAAAAAAAGGGCAAGAATATTTAAAATACAGGGCTACAACATGTTTCTTTGCTGTTGCCGTTCTCATCAAAGCAGTGACTCGTTTGTTATCGGATTTTCCTCCTAAAAGGCAGGTCATGTAACACATAATACTTCATACACCCCGACTTCTGAAAGCCTGAACTGTCCCTTTAAACTTTGAACCCTCTTTAAAATGTATCAGATTCCTGCTTCTTTAAATTTGCACTCATCTCAACACAATGTGGCGCCCTAAAGAATTTTCAGATGTGGAAAATTGCTTTTAATCATTTTGACCAAAAGGATACGATTCTAATGTCATCACAGCATTAATGGGTGATTATCCTTTTGTTTTGTTGGTGTCGTTTGTTGTTGTTTGTTTTGTTGTTTGTTTTGTTTTGAATGATGACTCTCGGTGAGTCGAGGGGGCCGCGCTGGGTTTGGGCTCTTGTGTAGTTGACTGCCATTGCAGTGAGGGAAACCTGATCTAACATAGTAGTGACTAATATGACTTTGTGGACAGATTTGAAAAATTAAATTAAAAAAAAAAAAAAAAAAAAAAAAAATTGAAATAAAAATAAAACACATTAGAAATAAATAAACACAAACAAAAAAAAAGGTGATAGTGTTGTTTTCTTATGTCTCTGCATGAAAACTCCACATGTGAGTGTTGGTGTTGAGCAGGAAATGATGTTGACGCCCTCTTGTGGCTTTGTGGGGAATTGGCGGAACATGTGAAACCCCATTGCCTCCTCTTTTTAAACTTCTCACCGCTTCAAATTGGTTTCAATTTTATGAGAAACGTTCGTTCTGATAAAAACAAAAATCAAATCCTCTTACGTTTCACTTCAGAGAAGAACATATTCCAAAAAAGATCGCACTGCTACTATACCATTGTTTTTGACGCTGCAGTAAATGACTGAAACTTTCCCAGAGCTTTTAGAAAAGAACATTAACATTGTCGTGTGGCTTTAAAAAGTTTTAACGTTAGAAATCGTTCAAAACTTTACACTTTTTTTTACCTGATCTGAGGAAAAAGGTACTGTAAAAGCCAGTTATTCATTACGTGTAAAGTTAGGAATTAAAGAATGGTGACCTAATAAATCAACATTTAACCAAAAGCAGTTTGAAATTATTTGGGTTTAACTGAGGCTGGTAAAAAAAAAAAAAAAAAAAAAAAGGAATGAATTTATATTGTCTGGTCATTTATTCAGGAAGAAAACATTACTGCAAAAAAGAATTACATCTTATGAGTCTAAAATTTTTGAATAAGTTAAAAAAAAATATAAAATATTCTTTATATCTAAAGTTAGTCATTTGAGAATATGAAGTCATCAATCAACATTTAAATAAAAACAGTTCCCGATGTTTTTGGTTTATGTTAAAAACTAAATTTTTAACTTTTAAATAATGTATTAATCAGTTTAGAAGCAAATGTAACCAAAAATTACAGCGATTATTTCTTATGTTTTGGAAACAAATTATATCACTTTTTTTTTGTTTGTTTGCAGCAGTAAATGACTCAATTTTCCTGATTTTAGAAAAGGACTTTAGCGCCCTCCTGTGGCTCAATAAGGAATTGTTCTTTTTTTTCTAGCATTTGTTACAAACTGTTGAATAATGTGTGACATTTGTGTGAGTGAAAGTTCCGCAGAGCTTTTACAGAAAGACGTTAATGCCCTCTAGTGGCTCACCCAATTTTTGGAAACGGAAAGTTCATTTTGACAGTTACTCGAGGAAAAATAAAAAAAAAAAGACAGAACTACAGAATTTATCAGTTGACATATATGACATAATATGAGCTCATTTGATCAACATTTAAACCAAAACAGTGGCCAGAACGTTTGGTTTAATTCTGAATAAGAGACAGAGAGAAATGATTTTAGATCAAATGTATCAAACAACATGAGATGAAACAACCAACAAACACAGCGAGAGAGAGAGAGAGAGAGAGGGAGGGAGGGATGAAAGGATGAAGAACAGAGAGAGAGAGAGAGAGAGAAGGATGAAAGGATGAAGAACAGAGAGAGAGAGAGAGAAGGATGAAAGGATGAAGAACAGAGAGAGAGAGAGAGAGAGAAGGATGAAAGGATGAAGAACAGAGAGAGAGAGAGAAGGATGAAAGGATGAAGAACAGAGAGAAAGAGAGAAGGAAGGATGAAGAACAGAGAGAGAGAGAGAGAAGGATGAAAGGATGAAGAACAAAGAGAGAGAGAGAGAAGAATGAAAGGATGAAGAACAGAGAGAGAGAGAGAGAGAAGGATGAAAGGATGAAGAACAGAGAGAGAGAGAAGGATGAAGAGCAGAGAGAGAGAGAAGGATGAAAGGATGAAGAGCAGAGAGAGAGAGAAGGATGAAAGGATGAAGAACAGAGAGAAAGAGAGAAGGATGAAAGGATGAAGAACAGAGAGAGAGAGAAGGATGAAAGGATGAAGAACAGAGAGAGAGAGAAGGATGAAGAGCAGAGAGAGAGAGAAGGATGAAAGGATGAAGAGCAGAGAGAGAGAGAAGGATGAAAGGATGAAGAGCAGAGAGAGAGAGAGAAGAATGAAAGGATGAAGAACAGAGAGAAAGAAAGAGATGAAAACAAAGTTAAATGCAGGCGCTGAAATTTGACAAACAGACAGACCTGAGAGACAGACAGACAGACCTTTGACCTATAACAAGTCATTTATTGGTCAATATCGGCCGATACTGGTATCCTGCCGAGAATATCGATCATTCCTACCATTAACTGTCCTCAACTTCCACTCACAAGCAAAAACTCGGTCTTAATTTACTCGACATATATCTTTAATTATTGATATGAACCGGGAGACATGTCCCTTATATCGGGGAGACATGTCCCTTATATCGGGACAAAACATGCCGAGATATTGAAAATCTATACCAACAGTGAAATGAAAGCAATGGCTTGAATGTTTGGTTTAATTCTGAATAAGAGACAGAGAGGAAGGATTTTCTGTTTTTCAGAGAGAGAGAGAGAGAGAGGATAAGAGAGGGGGAGACTAAGAAAGAGAGACAGAGGCGGAAAGAGAGAGCGAGACAGTCAGAGAGAGAGAGAGAGACTAAAAAAGAGAGAGAGAGAGAGAAAGAGGGAGGGAGAGAGAGAGAAAGAAAAAGGGAGAGAGAGAGAGGGAGAGAGAGAAAGAAAGAGGGAGAGAGACTAAAACAGAGGGGGAGAGAGAGAGAGAGACAGTCAAAGAGAGGGAGAGAGAGAGAGAGAAACTAAGAAAGAGAGAGAGAGAGAGAGAGAGAGGGAGAGAGAGCATCATAAAGACAGCCAGAAGGAGAGAGAGCGCGCGCAGATCATCACTTCACTCTGTCACTTCACTGCTTCACTCTCTCTCTCTCTCTCGGAGCCTCCACTCACTCACTCACTCACTCGCTCACTCTCTCATAAAAACGCGGACTCCTGTTTCTTCCTCCTCCTCTTCATCATCGCCACCATCATCACCACCGTCAGTCCAGTTCCCTCCGCAGTTTCCCGCCTCGCGGTTCTGGTTCTGACACCGGGACACTGAGCACGGACTCAGGAGGAGAAGACTTAAGTCCACGTCAGCTGCTCTGAACTCCCGCAGCGCACGCATCCAAAGATGAGCGAGGTGAGTGAATGTGGCGTACGTCAACAGCGTAAACCTCTGTGTGCGCGCGATTTCCCTCTCTATGCTCCATATGTAGATATATATACACTTTTTTAACAACATTATGCACCTGTTTGGACTCAGCTTCGGTTCCCTCAAGTCCAGCAGCAGCAGCAGCAGCAGCAGGGACTTCATCACCCTCCTCACCCTCCTCCCCCCTTCAAAAACCCGCAAAGGAAGGAAGGAAGGAAGGTGGAGAACCAGAACAAGATGTTTTAGCGCTGCGCGCTCTTGACTCTCGCTTGGTTTGGCTTTGATCCCAAGTGTGACAGCAAGTGTGCAGCAGCAGCAGCAGCAGCAGCAGCAGCGTTACTGCAATGAGCATCAGCAGCAGTGACACCAGCTCACACCATCTGCAGGAGGCTGCTGCTGCTGCTGCTGCTGCTGCTGCTGCGGGAGGGTTTCCCCGATGCCTGGGAACTTCCAGAGGGTTGGAGGGTGGAGAAACGTCTGGATCCACAAAATGGAGGATTTTTTCTTTCCTTTCTCAAATTTACTCTGCAGTGCATTTTCTGCTGCTACACGTCTGGACAATAAACTACTTGTATAGAGGGACATGTCCCCCGATATAAGTTCACACAATAAAACTCTTTCACATCCGTCCATATCAATAATTAAAGATAAGTAAGACTGAGTTTTGCTTGAGAGCGAAAGTTGAGGACAGTTAATGGTAGGGATGATCGATATTCTCGGCAGGATACCAGTATCGGCCGATATTGACTTTTAAATGTATTATGGGATGTCTAAACACCGGATATGCCAAGTATGTCTAATGACTAAACAAGTAGGCAGAATAAGCTGCTACTTCCTTGACTTCACAGAAAAATGTATATCTACGGCAGTTGTAAAATTAGTACACAAAATATGCAGTATATCGGTTACAGTTGTCGACCAAAGCACTCCTGATATATCGACATATTGCATATTGGCAGAAATTCCGATATCGTGAACCCCTTGTTAATGGTTGTTTAAGAAATCTTCATAACCAGAAATAACAAATGCTTGTTAAAGTACAAATCTAAAGCAAAACTTTCCTTGCAATTATAGTTTTTTTTTGTCGTATAATATGTTTGCAAGGCGCATGAATATTAAATCGATCTATACTGATTCACCGATTTATATATCTGAGATACTCAACCCATTTTCTTGATTAATCCATAGGTTGTTTGGTCCGTAAAATATCAAAAAATGTTAATCGTTGTTCCAAAATATGGAGAGAATTTGCTTAATTTATTAAGAAAAAAATACTCAAAACAATGAAATGATTATCAAAACAGTTGCCAGTTAATTAAGTAATTCATTAATAATCAATCTAATCATTGTAGCTCTATATTGAACGCAATATTAGGACTGTTGTTTTTTTTTTATCCGGCAATTGTTTTTTTCTTAATAAACCGATAAGTTGTTTGGTCCAGAAAACATCAGAAAACGTTCCTCAAAAATGATGTTCTCAAATGTTTGGTTTTGACCAAAAACCTGCATGAAAACCGTCGTCAGAGAGATGAAAGAATATCTATTGCATGTTGCAATATAGTGCGGACGTGGCCACTGAAATGATTAATTCCACATCGATAAAAGTACGGTCACGGAACTTCCCATAGTACGGTTATTTTCTCTTAGTACGGTTATTTTCCCATAGTACGGTTATTTTCCCATAGTACGGTTATTTTCCCTTAGCACGGTTATTTTCTCTTAGTACGGTTATTTTCTCTTAGTACGGTTATTTTCCTATAGTACGGTTATTTTCCCTTCTCCTGTTACAGAAGTAGAACATGGCTCCACTGTGACCTTTGGGTCCTTGTCGGTTCCTCTTCGTCTCTCGGGCTGATGAGAGAAATCTATGACTTTACTGATAAAATCAGACAGAAAACGTGGGCCGTCCTTATTGTTTTGTGTCTATAACCAATACACACATTTGTGGAAGTGATGATGTCATAGCCCCACCTCTTGCTCTTGTTTTTATTGTCGCCATCTTTGTCGTCATCTTCTTGTGTCTGGAGTTTGTTCACAGCGCACGTGCTTTATGCGCGTGATCCACGTGTTCTCCTACATTTTTGGTGTATTTCTGTGGCGTTACAGCGCCACATACAGGCCCGAGAGCAGGGGTCTCAAACTCAAGTGACCCAAGAACCACCGAGGGTCTCGTCTGGTCAGGAGGGGCCAATATATACACAATAACGATATTCGAATTTCAAAATAAAAGTGTTTGACTTGAAACATAGCTACAATCGATTCAGGCCTTGTCCACACGGAATCGGGACTTTCCTGATCTGAGCTGTTTTCCCTAAACATGACTTTGTTTCGAGAAATGTCTTCATACGCATGAAACACATGAAATATGAAGTCTGAAACACGTGGTCCATGGGCCACTTGTGGCCCGCCAACACAATATCATGCGGCCCAACGCTATAATCATCATTTAATCAGATTGATTATCAAAGCTAAATTTCTCACAGCTTAAATTGTGATTGCTTTTTATATTTTATGTGAAAACGAATGTAAATATGGACTGACTCATTGACAGATGTTTAACTGGAATAAATTGTTTTAAAAGAATCGTCAATAGAGAATTATGATTTCACTATGTACATTTATGCATTTTTGTTTTCAAAATATTGTAAATTTTTGTAAACAAAAACTTTTATCCAAAAGTGTATTTTACCTTAAGCTTAGTTTTTTGATGACCTGTTTTCATGAATTTAACATTTAGACACAAAATGCAGATTAGAGGGACAAAAACTGGCCTAACCCTAACCCACAGTTATGCTATGTTTTGCATATTTTATGATTAAACCGTTATATTTTATTAGATGGAGGAAAAAAGAAAACCTGCTGACACTGTGAACGATCGGTATTGATCTTAGAAAAGTCAAATTAATCAACGTCTTCGAGGTTTCGCAGTGTGTATCGTCGTTTCCCCCTTTTTTTTCCCCGCACATTTCATTTGCTCAAACATTTGAACTAATATTTGTGAGATGAATTCCACTCATACATTTCTGCTAAAATCGCTTTGAAAACCAACAGAATCTAAGTCCCTGGCAGAACATCCATATAGGGCCTTAAATGGTGAATCTCTCATGCACGAACAACGTGCCTGTTGTTTAGCGGCTTGCTTGAAAGGCTGTAATCTCTGGCGGCCGTCCATGCATGCTGCCCTATACCTCTAATGCACGCCATTTGGACGGGAGATGAGCTGAACCCATGACCTCGCGCATTAGACTGCTGCCATGACACAATCCCACTGGACGGGCCACTAAGTGGAGTAAAAAGCCTTCTCCTGTGTCGTAGAACACACATGTACAGGTACACGTTTGCGTCATATGGACTCAGACATACTTCAACTCTTTAAAAAGCAATTTTGGCGAACAATATCACAATTCAAACGAGAGCCGGTTCGAGCTTGAACGTGAAAGTGATACCGTTTTCGTCCATCTCTTCTCCCTTCATATTGTTTTTAAATAGAAAAATTAAACTTGACATGAATCGTCTGCCATCTCACCCACTTAGTAGCGTTGAACAGTTTAAGGGAAATTATCTAATCGCGATATAACTAATATTGTGATTGCAATTTCATTCACTCCATTAAAATAGTAACTAGTATAAGTCTAATTCAAGAAACCTTAATAAACTGATCCCAACAAAAAAGTATTTTGAATCGTCGGGACAGAACACAAAATTAAGCCATTCCTTTGTTTTGCGATTTGAAAATGGTTTATTGTTCAGCCCCATTGTTGTGTTTTCTTCTCATTGTTTTGCCTCCTCTTCCTTCCTTCTTCTTCTACTAAAAATAATGACGACTGGCAGCTTCAGTGTAGGCATTGTATTCTTCTCCGATGCTCCCACAATTGCTGTTATCAGCTTTAGGTTAAGAAGCATGTGATGAGCAAACTTCTCACTGGTATTTAGGTCTCCCTTTTTATGTAGCGAATACAGACTCCTGCCTCCTGCTGTTTGGAGAAGGTACTGCAACTCTCACATTGTCAGAATGTGTTCCATGCAACCTCATGCGCTCAATCATCAACTACTGCTCCATCCACCACATGAGGAGCGCTGGTGCCAATCCCAGCTGACATAGGGCAAAATGTGGGCTGCACCCTGGACAGGTTGCCAGTCCATCACAGGGCCACATAGAGACCGACAACCATTCACACTGACATTCACACTTAGGGTCAATTCAGAGTGTCCAATTTGCCTAATCCACAAATCTGCATGTTTTTGGACTGTGGGACAAAACCCACACACACAATTAAAGAACATGCAAACTCCATACGGAAAGGCTCTGGTCCCAACTGGGCCATGAACCAGGTCTTCTTGCTACATAGGCCAGAGTGCCAACCACTACACCAACCATGTGGCCGCCATATTAAGTTTTTGGTCAAAAGACAGAGGTGGAACAATAAGTGGAGAAGATCCTAGTTTTCCCTCACTCTTCTTTGGACAACAGGTTAATTTAACATCAGGATTATCCAGACTAAAATGTTGAAAATATACAGTATTATTTCAATAAATATGAAGGCTCTCAGACCCTTGTGGCACTTTAAAGTGAATCACAAGGACTGTACATTGGCGAGCTACATAGAATTTTCATGTCACTCACATGAAGCATGAACAATTTTCCACCTTCAAATTCACCATTATCAAGTTACTCTAAGTGGGTTTTCTTCTGCAACGCACAAGAAAATTTGGGTAACCCATGGGAACAAGTGTATATTAGAAGACCAGATTTTATGAATCGCTGATGGAATATTGATCAATTATTAAGTAATCGGAAAGCAGTAATACAGCAATAGCAAAGAATCTACATTCTCTTGTTTCAAGTGAGTTGTGGCTTCTTGTGTGAATTCAGCCGTAGCCATGACTAACAGTACATACTGTACACACGGCTGGATGAGCTGTCATACCACTGCACCTTATCACTGCTTTAACAGTGTGTATCCTCAGCTGAGTTCTTGTTATCCACGGTCTTTTCACAAGCTTCTATTCAAACCCACCCCCCCAATCTTTCTTTCCATCTCACTTAGTCGCTGTGCTTCTTCTTTTTTTTCCCCCTCTATTGGCTTCACTGTATTCTCCTTAGCAACAGCGAGGGGCTCGGGCAGGGTATTGACACTTGTACGAGCACATCCGGGAGCAAACATCTGCACAGCGTGAGGCGTAGAAGAAGTCAAAAAGACAAGAGAGAGGAAACGGAGACGGGGAGGGGGCTTTAATTTGTAAGTGCATGAATGGAATATGTAAGGACCGAAATGAGTTCAGAGATGTTATGCAATTCATATTTGGCAGTGGCTTCACTTTTGACAGCTGCTTGGTGGATTTTCCCTTTGTCCTTGTTTGCTCCCTAAATGCAGGAAGGGCTTTAGTAATAATAAAAAAAAAAAAAAAAGAAAAAAAAAAAAAGTAATTTCTTCAATACTTTTAGAATAAGCCCAGTAATCCAAACATGTCTTCACATAGTATAAGCAGAGGTAGCTTTCTCATTATGCCAGTAATTAACACTTAGCAGGCTTCCACCCTCACTAAAACCTGCCCTATTCCAAGTGAGCTGGCAGGGTATAATTACCAAGGTCTGACGAAGCTTTGAGGCCAATCTGAAAGTGGTGCAGTAAAAGTGAGAAAGTGCCAGCCCTTGTTCCTCTTTGTCAGTCCGTCTCTATGAATCTGTCAGTCTCTCTCTCTCTTCGCATCCTTCTTCCCACCCTCGCTTTCCCTCCAACTGAGATCGCACAGCATCTGGCATGTCTGGAAATCACTCCCCCCACCACCACCACCACCACCACCACCACTCCTTCATGGAGGTATAATCCTTTTATTTTCGTCTATAAATACATTTCTGCTGAGCTTTTAGAGGGTTTTCTGCTGCCTCTTCCTCTTTGCTCGCTCCGACAGCAAGTGCAGCACTAAGCCCAGCACGAGTGTGTGGCTGAAGGAATGTGTTTTTTCAAGACACCTTTGAAAGGCGGACAGAAACATGCATGAGCCGAGAGAAGGAGTGAGCACAGGATGTGTTTTTTCCATTAATATGTGCTGTCAGAACATAGGAGCTGTTGCACCATCATTATCACAATCTTGCCCCCCCCCATCCCTCTCTTCTGTCTTCTACCCAATCATTTGCTCACGTTTTCAAAAAGGTTTGAGACTGTATCCGCTATCAAAGACTCAAATGTGAATATTTGATGACAGGGGTTTGTGGGGGTCTGAATATTAATGACTAATTACTACATATGTCAAAGCTAGCACTGGACTTCCTCTTTATTACCACACCTTAGACTAATGTGTCCCCTATGAATCGAGAGAATGCCTTTGAAAAGGAAAATGCACCTTAAAACCCTCCGCTTTAGCCTACAAACTGGGATTTAGCATATGTTCATGATGCTTACACAAGACTGTACCTTTTTTTACACTTAAAGGTTTATGTGCTGTCGCACAAAAAGACAAGCCAAAAGTTATTTACCAAATAAACACAGACAGAGAGAACATACAAATACAAATGTTTGAGAAACTGGAACCAGCAGACATCTAACATTATAGCCAACCTCAAACTCTCGTCTTTCCTTTAGCTGGGTTTGGATTGGTTAATTGGTTTAGTTTGGTTAGTTTATTTACTTGGGTTTGGTTATGTTGATTCATATGGTTTTTGGTGGGTGGGATGGTTGCTTTAGTTTGGCTCATCATTTTAACTTGGTTGTTTGGTTTAGTTGGTTGGGTTTGTTTGATTTGTTGAGTTTGGTTGGTTAGCTGGATGCCTTATCGGTTTGGCTTGTTGGTTTAGTTGGATTTTATACTTGGATTTGGTCAGATTGGTTGGTTTGGGGGATTTGGAATTTGGTTGGTAACTCGGTTGGCTCAGTTTGATTTGGTTGGATTAGTTGGGATTGACTAGATGTTGTTGGACTATTTGGTCTAGTTAGTAAGTTGAGTAGTTGGGTTTGGTTGGTTAGCAGGATGCTTGATCGGTTTGGTTTGGCTTGTTGGCTGAGTTGGTTTGATCACGTTGATGGGTTGGTTCAATTTGGTTGGAAACCCGGTTGGTTGTTTAGTTGGGCTTGGTTGGTTTTGATTGGGCTAGATGGGTTAGTCTACTTTTTTCGGTGACTGACGTGATTATGGTGACACTCGAAGATGGAACCTCATAACATTATAGAGCTGCTGTGAAGTTCTCTGTTGTTTCATGTGAATGTTCTTAAAAAGAAGAGGGTAAATTCTTGGTAATTGGACATTTATCACATCTCAGGGCTAATTACTAACATTTTAATTTAGCTCTATAATCAAATCTCAATGCCCAATGCTTTAAGTTTAGAGTAGATACACACTAAACTAAACAATATATCAATAAAACAGGAAGACTTGTGTGTTTCTTAACTGTACATTCTATACTTAGGTGCATCCTTTCATGCTCTTTCACTGTTGCCAAGTTGCGTCACACAAAACCTGCTATTATCCCCATCTACCCTCAGGAGTCATTTCTGAATCATTCTCACCGCGCAGACCCACACCCACTGACTTATATAAAGCCATTAACCGGTGTTGTGCTATTTTTAGTGGGCAGGTACAGTGTGTTTCAGCATGAAGAGACTGCTGTGGCTTGAGAAGTGAGGCTGAGGGAAGCAGAGCGGCCATAACAGATGGAAGAATGGGCACGGGTTTAAAAAATTAAAGTGGTCACACGGTCAAAGGAGCAGCAGGGATACGAGGGGCTAAATGCACCAGAAGCGAAGCTGTTCTCTTTCTTTTTGTGTTGGCGGAGGATTGAATGTTAGCCGGTGTTATGTTGATCTCACACTTGGATGCAAATGTTGAGATTTAGGAAAATTAATGGAGAATATTTCAGTGGACCTAAAGAGTAGATGCACGCAGCACTTTGGTTGTCATTTAGCTCTGCAGCTGAAGGTGCACTAAACAATACACTATATCCAGGATTAAAACTTAATCTTATGACCATTGTGTCCATTATAGCCCTGCTCTGTCCATCAGATTGGATCAGCCTCCATTACAGGTCAAAGTCCAGTCCAGCTCTAACTCGAATTACATTAGAGTGTAAAGATCACGAGAACCTCAATCCCATCGTAGTCCATTAGAAACTCTAACTTTGGTTCTGAAAGTGGCGGTTTGAATGAACGAGAATCTAGAGCGTGTAGTAACAGCTTGATCCACTTAAAGTACAGTAAAGGCAGCGTTGCGAGCAGATGTTCAAACTCAGCGGTGACGCACATGTGGCCCGCCAAGGCCAAACAAACAGAGAGCTGGATAGAGGAGCGAGAAGGAGGAGGTGGACAGTGACTGGGTAAACACAGCGCGGATGAGACGGCTTCAACAACAGGGTGGGTGTAAAATTGAAGGGTAGCGTGTGCAGCAGAGGAGATAAGGGGCGAAGAGCACGAGTCCACCCGGGCTAAAAATGTAAGCACTTGTGAAACCTATGGTGGATACGGCAGATAAAATGTTATGTAAAAATAACACCCAATATTGTCCCTTTCCGAATAATGCTTCGTCCCTGTTAACCAATCCGTAATGAGTACAGAACCTTGCGTTGACGCGTATTTATTGCTGCATAATCTCCTCATTGTCCCCTTTAATGCTGCACATGAATCTTGTTGTCTGGCGTTCATTGTGGAGACGTTTTACTTAGCAATTAAAAAAACCTCATTAGGACCAGTTCATCACTCACAGTTTAAATTTACTGTGTGTCTGTGTGAGCAAAGACAAAAAAGATAATAATAATGATAATACGGACATTTTTCCAATCCCCCCCCACTACAGTAAATGGGGTTAATCGTTGATAATGCTATCATCCGTTAGCCATTTCTGTTGACAGCATTCAGTATTCATCATACATAAGTTCTGCATCTTTTTGTACTTGTACTTTCTATGTTTTTGTTGTTGTTGTTGTTTTGCGTCTCTTCACCATTGTTTCTATGCGACAGCCATTTTCAATCTCGTTGAAGTTGTTTTGTAGTTGTATTTCTGTCTTTTTTGTTGTAATTTTTGGTACATTCTGTAGTTAAGTATTTTCTTAGTCGTTCTGACAATTTTGTCCCTCTTCTTATACTAGTTTTATCTGCACATACTTATTTTCTATCTATTTGTGTTTGTTTTGTATCTTTTTTGTACTTGGTTTCCATGTTTCTTGTCGTTTTGTAGATCTTTTGTGTCTTTTCATAGTTCTTTTTTTAGCCGTCTTGTGTTTTTTTGTCTTCGACTTGCATCTTTTTGCATTTGTTTTGTAGTTCTTTATGCATTTATTGTTGTTTTCTAGCTTCTTATAGACGTTTTGTGACTTTTCTTAGTCGTTTTGTATAGTTTTTTTTGTCAAAGGTTGACTTTTAGTGTATCACATTTGTCTACTTGTTTTGCAATTGCAATTAACAGATATGCAATAACTTTTGTTTCAAGGACCGATTAGTATTGTCCAATTTTTTTACTAGTGTCTTTCAGTTTACACCCCAAATATTAATCATGTGATCAAGAAAAATTGTCCATTAATACTTACAAGTAAAAAAAAAATACAACAAATCAACCCCAGTACTCATAAATGTAGATTGTGTAAGACAATGGAAGAGTGGGTTGCCTGAGGATTTTAATCATCACTGATATATTACAAACTGCTCTCTGGGACCATGTGTGAAAAATATTTATTCAGTGAAAACTCGGCTCTGAGATCAGGGGGAGGCGACGGCTGTGAACGCAGAGAGAGAAAATGTGACAGAAGTGTGAGGAAAACAGCTTGGAGAGGTGAATTCCCCCAAAGGAAAACCTTGTTGTAAATGAAGTGCATCACACTGTGTGAGAAGAAGATGAAGAGGATGAGGAGGAGGCGGCGGCGGCGTGTGTTTGCAGTTTGTGCGTATGTGTGTGTACAGTGCGAGCATGTGTGTGTCCATCTGGACTCCATTGCTGCCTGCAGAGTCTTTCCTGAATAGACCGTGTACGTTCCAATGTTTCTCACCGTGGCACTGTGGGATTTTTTTTTTTTTTTTTTTTTTTTTAAATCATTGTCCTCTCGCTACAGTGTATGTCTCTTTCTCTCTATTTTGCCTCCCTCTCCTTCCATATGTGCCTTTCTCTCTCTCTATCACCTTCAGCGACTCCCCAGGGTGGCCTGTTAAATGCTGCAATCTGTCTCTGTCTCCCATCCTGTCCCTCCCTCCATCCTTCTCTTTTTCTCTCAGCTTCCCTCCGAGGCTCTCCGCTCATGAATCACAGCGCTAACTACTACATGTAAAAGAGGGAAATCCCTGGCTAAAAGCAGACAGTGGAGGGAGGAAGGCGATAAGGGCGGGTTAATGCCCGCAAGTCATTTGTGATTAAGAGCCAGAGAGTGAAAAGGACAAGAGAGCAAGAACAAAGTGGGACAAACGGACAGACAGATGATATAAAGATTATTATGCGAGGACGTCGGGGTCGGAGTTTGACTTCTAATTCCATTTAGATCAACTCGCAAAGTTAATTTGTGGCATCATTAGTGGAATCGCATAGGTAATAATGTGAAAATTTTTAAGTTATATGAAGAATTTCTCACGTCGTGACGACATTAGGGCTGCAACTTGTGAATATTTTCATAATGGATTAATCTGACGGTTATGTTCCCTATTAATTGTTGAGTGGCCCAAAGAAATGTCACAAAAAATGTAGACAAACTAAAACTATTTAGTTTTAATACATTTTTTTTTGTCATATGGAGAAAAGAAACCAGAAAATATTTACATTTAAGAAGCTGAAAAATCAGACAAACATGTCTTAATTATTGAACACTCAAAACCAAATAATTGACGATTAAGTAGGTAATCGATTAATATTGGAGTAATTGTTTTAACTGTGCCATAAAGTGAAATATTTCATGTTATTACAGGATATGTAACGTGATAAATCATTTAAATATCACATTATAAAATGATGGATTTGTAATTACATGTCGAATTATCTTAATAAAAAATGTTTGACATTATCATGTGATAAATATAACGTGATAAATTAGCAATTACAACATAAGACTTCTCACTTTTACGACTAGAAATGTTTTGCGTTGTATAGGAAGTCATTTTATTTACATGCTACATTATCTGAAAATGTGAAATGCTTCCCCCTATAATGTGATAAATTTGATATTACGTGATAAATTATCTGTCACAAGAAGAAATGTTTCACTTTTAGTGAAAAATGACTTGTTGAATTTATAACTTGTAACGTGAAAACATTTCACGTTATCTGATAGGGCAACTCTCAATTATTTGCACAATGGATACATTTTTTTCTCGATGATTTGATTAGTTGTTTGGTCCATAAAATGTTGAAAAAAACTGATCAGTGTTTACCAAACCTGGAAATGATGATGTTCTCAAATATCTTGTTCTGTTAACAAACCAAAATGATTCAGAGTTAATGATTTCTTTGTTACGTGGAGCAAAGAAACCAGGAAATCTGAAATCTCTCAAACCGATTAATCAATTAGTGAAATAGTTGACGATTGATTTAGCAATCGATTAATCGTTGATGCCCTAGATTACATACGACCTTATCATAGAATAACAAGGAATTGTCTCGTTTTAGCCTGACATATTTGACATTATAGTGTAAGAGATTTGATATTACGGGATAAATTATCAAATTAAAATGTGAACTGCTTCATAATATTACTTGAGAAACTATAATGCTGAATTTTTTTTGCCTTACAATGCGATAAATGATCGAATCATAATGTGATAACGAATGTTGTATGTCACAAAAACAAAGAAAAGAAACATTATCACATGATACCGATTCATTCATGCTTTTGTTTGTACAGAATATTGTGTGAAATTGATGTATAAATAGTCAAACATTCACACAAATTGTTATACCTGGTTATTAATAATTTATAATTTATAAAGTAAACTCATGTCGTATCATCTTCTAGTTTGCTGGCACGGCAGCGTTGCGCTTCGGTAAAAAAAGTGAGGCTGCTCGTCGTGTCATTAAAGCACGGACTTTCTTACAGGAAGCAGCTCCGCACTGTAACATTAACCTCCTGTCGATCACACACAGCAGCTCCACTGGAGCAAAAGGGGGTTAAGTGCCCTTCAAAACTAATGACACACAAGCAATTTTCAAGCTGCAAGAGTTTCCCCAGCAGGTCTGAATCACTGCTGCTGCTACATGCCGGTTTCTTTAACCCCACAGGGATTTAGATTAAAGATGGAGGAGAAGTGGTGGCTGCTGTGCACCGATTGAAAAAGACATGAGAGAAGGTCTGAGGTCAGAGGAGAAGAGATTATCTCACCTACAAAAAAATCTCAATATGTAACCTGGAAGATTTGGGTATCGTTGAAGTACTGAGTCACTACTCCATCACTGATTTGGTACAAATTCTTCTGCGTCGTCCTGTTCTACTGTGTCAGTGTCGGAAGCCCTCAAGGTCCAACTAGTCCCATTTTGCCACTGCAACATCTAGTCCTTGATTGGTGCGGCAGTAAAAAGGGTCTCCCCCCCCCCCCCCCCTTAACATAGGAATGTCACAATACCACTTTTTCATGTCTGATACCAATATCAGTCTGATACAGCCATTTTAGACCTTTAAAAATATGAAACTGTTAACACGTTTGTGCCCTTTCACAAAAACAGACATGTGCAGCTGTGTGACAAATATTCTTTCGCCCATAAAGAAGAAATAAAAAGCCCACAACATGAACAACCGTGCATAGTAAAGCATGTGATATATAGGAACTTTGGATGGTAGTTTTTATCTGTATCGTACCGGCTCATCCCTAGTTTTGAAACCGACACTCAAACTTAGACAGCGCACAACGGCGAAGTTAGTTTCCAAAAATGCTTTGACTGGCGGATCTGAGCCGAACCCAATAAAAACCTGTGAGTCGTTTGACTTAAAGGAAAAATCCGGAGTTATAGACATTCTAGGTGTATTTTTCGGACAACAACGAGCTCATATTTTGGCGTCACAGGCAGACAAATTTGGGTGAAGTCCTGGCTTCATAAACAGCCTTCTATAGAATCTGTCTGTACACTTGCAAAGTTCTGGACACTTTAGTTTGGCTGTAGGAAGCCTGTGCTCACTACCGCAGGAGTGAAATGTTGTTTTCAGCTTTACAGTGGTTTGAAAAGTAGACGCATTGCTACGCCCCGTGCACTGCCGTTGTAGCTCTTTCACGTGAAATCACAAAAATCATCTGATTGATGTGATTGTGATACCAACACAAAATCGTAACTTTTGTGACTTAGAATGTGTAACTCTCAATTTTTTTCTTAAACACAGATTAAACACTTATCAAGGGCTAATTAAAAGAGGTTTTTGACCAGTGTGAATTGGGGATATCGATTGTACTACTTAGTTTTACCACCTTCAGCCATTTCAAGCAATTTCAAACATACGATTCTCCAACTGTGCAACAAAACACAGTATGACTCAGCTAAAATGGAGTTTATTTATATTCAAATTTATACAGTCTTTGCAATAAGGCGCTTGGATTTTTCTCTTTCTGATTTATCCAATCCAGTGATTTTGACAATATTGGACCGATACCAGTAGAAAGTGCAAAACACAACAAACACATTAAAAATTCTGCGATAAAACTAGAATACAAACTAAAATAGGAGGTAAAGACACGGTCAGATCACAGTGAGGACGTCCACCACATTTGCGTTTCCTCTTTGTTTCTTCTCACGTTGTGTCTCTACTCGTCTTCTCAGTCCATCTGTCATCTAATCCCATCTCGCTGCACTTGACACGCCTGCTCCACATTAACATATTATGGTGTTCGGCTGTCGCCGACGGCACACGTGCAAGACTCTGCTGTGAGTTTGAACGAGGTCATTTGACGAACTGAAATATACGATTGTTTCAGCCATTTGCAGCAATTTTGCAACGTTTTCTCTGCTCTTAAAATTGCAGAGACGGCACATCTTCACTTTCCATTTTCTCCACAGTTCTACCACTTCTGCCTCCGTTTCTCGCCTTGAAAGCCTGTTTTATGCCCCCTTCTCTCACATCTGCTGCACCTCTCACTGTGTGCTAATGCTCCACACTCTCCCTCTCTCTTTCTCTGCAGTGTTTCTCCCTCGTGCTGCAGACGCTCTCACTCATCTCTCTGCAGTCTCTCTCCCTCCTTAGACCTTACCGTGTCTCACCCTCTCTTTTTCTGTTGGTTTATTCTCTTTTGCACTGCGTTGCCTTGGTGTTTCAACACCATTGCAGCAGTGCAGTCAAAGAGCTTCACGATAGTTTGTGTGGTTTTTTTTAATGAGGCTGATGTTCAACACCACTATACATAGTATTTTGCAGTTTTTCCCCTCTATGAATTCATTCTGCAGTGCTATAAATGGGCAAAAAACAGAAAACTAGCATTGACTCAACTATAAGCTGTTAATAAAAAGCTCTTTCAAAAAATAACCTTTTAGGAACTTTTCCTACGCGATCTTTTTCTCTTCCGTGTATAAAAACTTTTTTGTAAACACGGCATTGTTATACTGGACCTCTCATGCGTTAGAGTATAGATTATTCAAACATTTGACAAATAATGCCATCGAATACCATTTTTTCTGGAAATGTCCCTCCCTATTTCACCGGAAAAAGAAAAAGCAAATGATCTTTACGGTCATGATACAGCCGAAATTGCGAGGTCAGATGGAGGGTTGATCAGAGCCACTGCAAACTGAGTACACCGCCACACAATGGATCTAACACGACCAAATTTAATAACGGTCAGACGGAAACCAGAGAGCCCACAGACACGGGGAGAACATGCAAACTCCACACAGGAAGTGTGCCATCGCTAGGCATAGGCAGAATAGTATGGATGTCGATTACGACCCGGACATTTTTATCTGAAAGTGCTGTTTCCAAAAAAAAATGTATGTTGCACTGACACAGTCTCTGTCTCTGGCAGACACATGCTGTAAATACTCCGAGTCTCTGGATGATAGTTTTCTTCCCATGTCTGACTCTGAACGTGGGCCTCCTCATTGGCTGTTGACCCGATGGGTTTCCTCCCGCACGTGTGCACAAACACACATTAATCAGACGCGTCATGCCCACACACACACACACACACACAGTATAAACACAGAAAACTCCCACACAAATCAACACATCAGCACATATCAGCCATGCTAGTGCACACACACACACACACACACACAGAGTTATTATTGGCAGGGCCGTAGTGAAAGGCTCCTCCTCATCAACTCATCCATGCTCTGCTGGATATTGTGTTATGCATGGTTCATTTGCTACATGGATCATAAAGTGCAATAAGGACAGAGTTAAGCAGGGATATACTCTTACACACACAAAAACAACACACGCATGACTACGCACGGAAACACACAACACACTCTGACATGCGCCCATTTTTTTTCCCCTGGCTTTACTGCATAATCTGTCTCAATCTCTCTGTCACTGTCAGTTTCCCTCTTCCTACATCTTGCCGCAGAAGGTCACATGTTCATAAGAGTCACACAAACACTCAGTATGTTTCCAAGCACAGTCAAACTATTCCATTGGACTTTTGTTATTTCCCTTCTGTACTAAGAGGAAATTGATTGACTTTTTAAGTCTGGTCGCCTTTTCCTTTAAAGATCTCCCCCTACAGTTTCGGAGTAGATATTTTTACTCCTTGTAAAATTTAAGTGATCAAATAGTATTGGAACAAAGCGATCAAACAGTGTTGGAGTGAGATGATTTTGGAGCTTCATCTACTTTATTCAAACTAATTTTATATCAACAAAAAATACTAATGTTGACTTAATATTTGTCTTTAATGAATACAATACTGTAGGTTTCTACCAAAGTGAAAAATTTGCGTGCAATGTCTCGTCACTTGAAAGAAGCTGGTCTGATGTTTACTTGCGTGTCGTTTCCTCTTCCTCGCGTCCTACTTGATGAACGTTTAAAATAACGCTATCACTGCCTCGACCTTATAGCAAGTACCCGGCTACCGTGTGTGTGTGTATATATCAGATTCTGAGGACTCTGAGTCAGCAGCCCTGACCTTGCAAGACTGGTTTTCCACTAACAGACAGTAGGGGGCAGTGGAGACAGCCCCCAATCTCCCCGCAACATGACATTTAACCATCACAATAACTCTAAAGCTGTTAAATTAGGGTAAAAATCCTGCACAGTTGTGCTTTAAGCATGTCCAAGGCCTCCAAGCCTTTAGCTAGTTGTAAGCATGTTCCGAGTCTTCCTACCATTCACAAACTTCTAAAACATCTGATTCTTTAAACTGCGAGTACCGGCCCAAAATTTCTCCATGTTTTTCCTTACTGTAGTCTTATTCTTCTGTCTACGTTTATTATTTTTAGGTATTAGCCAGGGTATTTCAACTCTAGTCCGGCATGCTGGAATTTAACTCCTAGCAATCTGATTTTGAGAAATTCAATTTGGAAAAATTTCAGTGTGCCTTTAAGTACAGTAATTGTTTTACCAACTGAGGTCGTTGGGTGACAATATTTCTATTTAAATAAGGAAAACTAATATAATGTCACTAAGTGAAACCAAGGATTTGTGGAATTGATTACACATTTTATTTTAAAAGGACAGAGTCAACGAAACGACGGGCTGAAACGTGGCCTGTTGAATTAACGTCTGACAAAAGCACCAGAAAAACAAGTCAAAGGAAACAGCCGCTTTTCACTTAATTTGTGCGTAAAATGCTCAATCAGAGAGACAGTGAGAAGTTCATTCACATCTATGTAAACTGCAATGCAATCAGTTGAATATGACGCAAAGCTACAATGCTCACTTTGTCATTAAGGGGGTTTAAAGATCCAGTGAGTAGTGCTTTGAAATAAAAATAATTTTGTTTTTATAGACTTAAAATGCTTATACTGGGAAGGGCCTTGCTATATGAAGGCCCACCATCTTATGCCACCATGTTTTCAATGGACAAACTGGTGAAGAAGTCCTCCTTTTGTTTCGGTTCGCAGTGTCATTATTAGATTCTTGCTAATTCACAAAAATGAACGGTCAGAAAGTGAGGTCACATCCACGTAAGCTGCAATGCAACGCAAAGCTATATTTGCTACATTTGCTACGCTAAATTTGCTGTTAAATGGGCTTTAAAGAAGAGCGTCAATGGTACTCACTTTCCAACGTGTCCCTAAACGCCCCCTGATGTTGTTATGGTAACAACTCATGGGGAAATTCCATCTCACCTTGAGGCCGCAGGCTTTGGTCATTCTTGCTTTGTGTCATTTTATTCCCTTACACTCTAAACTCACGGCTAAAGACAAACATGTCCGGGTCATTTTTCATCCACCTCAGTCGTTTGGACAATTCTAAAATCCAAGAAGACATCCAGTCTGGCAGGAGACGTTTCTCAGCAAAATATGAGATTCATATAAGGCTGCAAGCAAAACACTGTGTCTAACCCATTTATTCACAATGCGTTTTAGTGTGTGTGTGTGTCTGGGTGAGCTATAATAGTTATTAATAAAACTCAGGACTCTTGGACTTCAGTTATGCCTGAAAACACTGTAATTTGGCAATCAGGGACTTGACTGACTGCACAGTCATAATGCACAATACGCAAAGTACTCTCTCCGTGGTTGCGTGTGGGAGTATGAATTCAATACTCAATTCAACAATACACATTTCCAAACAGCTCCAGGCAGATTTCTATATTTGAGGATAAGTGAGCCACAGCAGAGGATAAAAGTCAAACAGAACCAATGACTGTTGTCATTAAAATGTCGATACTTGCGTTAAAAACACATACTGATGAGCTTTTTTTTATCCAACAGTGTGAAAAAAAAGTTAAAATCCCAGGTTTAGCTCTGCAAAACTTTCACAAACTGTGAGTGTATGTCGCCACTAACAGCCGCATCTTGACCAGAGGGGTGGAGCTTATTTAAGGTGAAGACTCTTAATCAGATCGGAACTCACAAAAGTGACGCCGCACTTCATTAAAAGAAGACCCAAAACAAGCGCTTGAGACCAAAAACTCCTCAGGACAAAGTTTATTCATGTTGCAAATCAAGCGAGAAATAAGCTTATGTTATCATAGCCTTACATACAAAAAAGTGGTGTCGCCTCCTCATGGCCAGTCAGGAAAATACAGGTTTTGAGCACTTCTGCATCGGCTTAATTTTCCAGACCCAGAGACTGCGTCCATTTTTACGCAACCCAAAACTTTCACACACTGCTACTGCCCGTCTCCACAACCAGCGCCATGTTTAATATTTTTACACTATACGTCACTTACTGTGTCTTTTCTTTTTCTCTCTCTGCAGCTAACATCCACCAACTCTGCCAACAGCAGCCAGACGACTGCGGCCGACAACAAAGGTGCGTCTTTTCATTCGTGTCCATCTCGTTTTAGAGCACGAGATAAATTCAAACTCCCCAGAGGAAATGATTAGTCATAATAAAGAGTTGGTTTCTCAAGGAAAAATGCACTTTTGAAGTTTCAAAAGAGATCCCATCAAGGCTGAAAGTAATTCTCAGCTTCTTTTTGATCTTAGGCAGAGAAAATAAGTGGTCTCATAATGAACTCCGTCTATATTTAGTCTTCTGCTGAACTAAATTCAGGCATATTCTGATAAAAAATTACCTTATCTGCAGGTAACCTGTACTTTTAGATGCCAAGGCCTCCAATGGCAGTGTCACCTTGACACTTTGTTGCCAAATTTGGCAACTTTTGAGATTCAGCTAAAGTGGTTTTATTAATCAAGGCCAGAGTTGTATTTTCTTTTCTCCTTCTTGCATGTTAAATTTTCTGTAAAGGGTTTTTGCAAGTGTATTAGCCCTTGTTTCTTCTACCAAACCCTCAGAATCAGAAGATTACAAATCAATTCACTGAATTTTTCCTTCTTGAAAGTCACACAAAATAAGAGGTACAAGTTATCACTGAGGTTAGCACTCTACTTTGTTATTCTGGAAATACAAAAAAAAAATCAACAGGGGAGCTCGGAGATATCACTGAATCTGAAACTGCCAAAGGGTGAAGCATCCGGCTGCCTCTCCTGTTTATCTCCCGTCTGCGGTCCGTCTTTGAGCTTCCCTGATACAACAAACCTGACAGAGGTCAGAGCGCTGGTTTTTCCATGAGCTCAGCAGCAGAGAAAAGGCAGCGTTTTCTTTGGCAGGAATCATCACTGTGTCGGCCAAGAAAAGTCGGCTGCAGCTCAAAGTTTTGTGCAACGTTGCTCATCAATAACCAATTACGGCACTGCAGATTTGCCCATCCATCAGTACACCACCGTCCAACGCTTAAATCATTCAATGAGGTGGAATTATGGGATGTCCCTCCTGTCATAATGATGAACACTCACCACTTGAATCCTCCATGTTCCCTCGTTACCCCTCTTTAAATGTTTAGTGTATCTCTTTTTATCTGTTTTACTGAAATATTTCCTCAATTTCAAGGTGTTTTAAAATATGAAAATTATATTTTTTTCCATTATTATTAATTTTTTATTGATTTGTACATCATTTTAACCTCTAGGTTATGTTCAGCTGAAGTCCTGGCTGTGGTTCTTGCAGCTAAAATACACTTAAATAGACAATCTACACCAGAAATGAAGATGACTGCAAGCCATTCACAGCAGAGAAACACACAGCAGATGAACTTAAATAATAATTTACATTATAAACTGAATGACGTTTGGTACCTTTTCTAAATGTGGTTTTATTCACGTTCCAAGAATATTTTTTGCCCTACACTTTTTGTTACACAAAGCATTTAAGGTGTAAAAAAAAAAAAATAAATTAAATAAAAACACAATGTCATCTGCAAACAAACATCCAAAGCTGTAGCAGGCAGGATCATTAGCGAGTCTCCAGATTGTTAAACAATAGGGATGGGAATAAGAGGATACTGCACGATATGAGATACATGGCCCACGATACCAATAAAATAACGATACGATTCTGTGATAGTGATACATCACCATATCTGTATAATTGAAGGAAACGCCTGTGAAAAGTTAAAAGTGTAGGATTTCTCTATTTATTCACAACATAGAGAACAAAGAGCATATTAAAGTCTATGTATTGAACATGGACGGAGCATCTGTTAACGTAGCTTTCTCCAACATTATCCAAGTTTAAACTCCCTGTGTTTCCCTCATTCATTTGAGCAGCGCCACCATGAGGAGAAATGTTTCAGTTTGTTTGAAGCATAAGCATTTTTTTTTGGCCAATGCTGAGATAATGACCCTTCCAGTAAAGGGATGTGTACAAGCAGCTGCCAACTAGAAAAGCCAATAGGGGGCGCTCTCTCGCTTTCTGAACTGCTCTGTGATTTGTCAAAGTCTCTCATGAAGAGCGAGATTGTGCCAAGCCTGTAAACAAAGCCCAGCAGAGGTGCATAAGTGTCATTTTTCTCTCAGATTACTTCATTTACTTCATGCTGAAAGATTATTATGGAATTATTGATCAATAATGCCCAAAAAAAAAAATTCTGCCTACTTTTTCCCACCCATAGGATGTTTTGATGTTAAGTCAAACTTTGACGCCCAAGAGTTCCAAAAACAATAATCGAAAACAAAAATACATCATACTTCAACTGCCGTAATAAATTAGTCATAATTTGTTTCAAAAAATATCAGGAAAAAGTAACCAAAATTAGACATAAGCTTCTGAAACTGCTGCAGGATAAAAGCAATTCCCTGAGCCTTAGAGATAACACCAACTTCAAACAGGTGCTAAATAATAATATTAAAATAGCACCAGTAAACTTGCTTGACAGATTGATTTCAGGCTAAAGGAGCCTTTTATATCCAAAGAAATAAAGCAAGTGATTCAACTCTGAGTGTGAAAACTTCATATTTATAGCTGACTGGACATCTTTAGTTTCACTACATCTTCAAATGTTCTTTTCACAATGTCATGGAGGTTTTTTGTTTGAGGCTCCATCCAACATTTGTCAATTTGGTTGATTTATAGTGTGGAGCTTCTGTCACTGCAGTGTAATTTGTCTTGGTCATAAATTTACCCCCCACATATCAAAGGTAGGACATTTTTAGAAGAGTGAACTGGTGAGACTTAGAGCTTAGTGTGAAACGGGATGTATTTAGTCAAGGGAATTTGATTATTATGGCTTATAAAGTGACTTGTCAACAGCCAAACTGACAGCACTTTCCATTAACATCATCTCTTTGTTCATTTATAGAGAAGGCAACGGCCGTGAAGCCTCAAGAGCAGGAGGAGGAGATCGACATCGACCTGGAGGCGCCGGAGACGGAGAAGGCAGCGCTCGCCATCCAGAACCAGTTCAGACGTTTCCAGAAGAAAAAGAAGTAGAGTGACTGACTGAAAGTGAAATAGAACCTGAAAAAAAAGATATACAAAAAAGAACCAAAAAAAAAAAAAAAAATCCGCAGATGTACAGAAATACAGTAAATTATTAAGAAGCGAGTTTTTTGGGGGGAAAGAAAGGTTTTACTGTCATATTATGCAAAGTGTCATGAAATGCCTTTTTGCATGAGAGATGTTGGGCAAAGAAAGGGGAAAAGAAGAGGAAAAGTAGTGGTTTGGAATTTATAATCTAGCATGATGAAATACTGTAACCTCCCGTCACCTCATTGTCCCCACATGGCACCCGCGTGTCCCTAAATGCTCCCTACCATGCGAACCCGATCCCCTCGTCTCCGCTAGCCCCGCAGACACACAACACTAAGCAGCGACCAGCGCACAAATAAGAGGGAAGTTCTGCTCGATAACAGACCAACAACTGACACAACAAGCACACGTCCCTCAACATCAGTGAAACGGAGCAGGAACAGAAAGCACATGCTCTAGTTTCCAGCTTCCCTTTTTTCTTTTTTGTCTTTCCACCTCAGTCAGCTCTTCTCGTCTCTCACCGTGTTGAGGAGGAAAAATTACACCGAGGAACCGTCTCGGGTGTAAAATCACCTCCTGTGTGGGGCCAGATATTGGATCACAGGTGACAGAGGTGGTGGTCATGGAAACTGGCTGCTAACTTGTCTGCACAGTCTGAGGCAATTTGCTGCAGGCAAGATCAATACGTGATGAAAAAGTAGGCACACACACACACACACACACACACATATATATATATATATATATAAACCCTCGTCTCGCAGTAAATGACTGACACATTAGTGATCATAGAGTGGTTATGCATCTCTTCATGTTCTCCCCGCACTGATACTTGACGCTCTTTAATATCAATGAGCGCTGGACGACCTGGTGGAAATCCATTCAAATATTCATATACCTGCTCGGGCTGAAAAGCAGCCGCTCAGTGGCTCCAGACGAGTCGTGTTATTAGATCTGAAGGGGCAGAAAAGACGTACGGTGAACGATTCTCACAGTTTGTTTTGGTGCGACTGGATTTGCAAAAGGATTTGGTGGCAGTCTGTGCCCTGAATCTTGTCACTGATTATTTTTGAAGACCACAGGTCTCCCGTTACCGTAGCAACAGTTTTACAGTCTGGCATAAATATAGATAAATAAACACCAACAAATTTTCCCCCCCATAAAATCCACCTTCCTTTAAAATTTAAACTTTCTGTCGGATCCTATAAACTAAAAGAGTTACGATAAACTAGATTATTAGTTTTAAATGAGATTAGTCCGTTCCACAAACTAAAGTGAAACACTTTTTTAACTGTGTGTTCACACCAAATGCAAATTAAATCGTAGAAACTGCACAAAAAAATTATGATTTTAAAAGGGCTTTTTGGAGTAAAACCCACGAATATATATGCATGAATATATTCTTAGCACAGCAGCCTTTTTGACACATCACAGCAGGAAAAAAAGTCCCAGCTGTAAATATCAAATTTGATTGACAACGTGTCCTCGAAGAGATGGCGACACATAATACAGATGCTGTTAAGTAAAAAATATTAAAACGAGCCCAAGGAAATATTAAAAACCGTATCCAATAATCCAGATAAGACAAATAATACATAAAACTACATGTACATAACCAAAAGCACCATGAATGGAAAGCATACCACAAAATAAAAGCTATACATTTTGGGACAAACTCATGTTTCCATCTACCATCATTATACTTACTCATGCAGAACATTATTTGTTTTTTAAAATAAATGAGTAATTTCTCTGACTCAAAGATGTCTTTAAAACGTGGCTGAGTTCCATTTAGCTTCCCTAAGTTTGTTATAGACTGTGCTTTTACTGTTAAATCATGTCAAAATGGCTGCTGTGTAGAAACGGCCCATTAACCAGTAAATGAGTCTCACCGATCTTCATACTTTGAGTGGTATTTAATGGAGAAAAATCCACTCCCATTCAATGCTGACAAACCCTCAAATCCACACTAACCAAGTGTTTTCAACAGCAAAACTCGGTTTTGAAAACAACATGACTTAAATTCAAGTGTTTTATATTATTATATACATATAGTAATACATGCTCATGGCTTTAGTTTTAGATAAATACAAGTGTATTTTTGCTCTTTAGGACTGTTTGCTATGAGATGCAGAGTCTTGGAGTCGGGCAGTTCCTGACTAGTCAATATAATGCGACATTTATTATTTACAGTAATAGAGCGTAATTCACAGTGGTGTAGAACCAGGGCCTGCTTTTAAAGGGTTTCAATGGTGAATTGCAGGCTACATTAAGCCTATTAAGCAGTACTATTAACAGCGTGAGACGGCGGTCATGCAATATAGATGCATTCAGCTGTAACGTAAACCCTGTTGTGCTTAAATCTCGTTCATAATTGAAACTCTGTTGCGAAACAATCTCACGTTTGAACATAATATTAGGACAAAATTCATCGGAATTCAAGGTCTTTATCAAGGTTTTTGTTAAGTTTTGTTTGAAAACCACTTTGTGTGCTGCTGTAGCTTTAGCAGTTTCCCTGGTTGTCATAGAGACGAGGTCTTCCATGACAGCCAAAGCTAGTAAATCTTTTTTTTTTTTTTTTTTTAATTCAACTTATAGTAAATATTTCAGACTAGGATTAATCCCACTTATCAGTGACTGACACTGAAGGCAGAAGTGTACAATGTCCAGCCTCTGCATCATTTTACCATCATTAACCAACAACAACAGGCCAGTGGCCCGTGACACAAAGATGTTTGTGCTAATCTATACAACCGGCATCGCGTTGCTTCTCCCTCTTTTAAGGAGCGTTTATGAGATTTAAACAAGGTTTGTCCGCGCCTCATGACGGCCCTTCTCTGCAGCCGGCTCGGTGTCGGGTTACTCAGCGCGCACGCGAAGGTAACTCAAACCTCGGCATCCCCTGAATAAACACTCGATAATGATTCTGAGCAGATGCCAGCCATGAACCTGAACCTCTTCACCTTTAGATCAGATGGAACGAAAGAGAGGGCGAGAGGAAGAGAAAGAGCTGATGGACAGAGATGGAAAGAAAATGAAAGGCAGCTAATTGTTTGTGAGGTTGGGTATCATTAAGATTTTATTGATACTGATACTGTTCATTGATACCTATAGTTATTGCTCCTCCTGTTGAAAGTTCTCTTTAATTCGGTGCAGAAGTTTAATGAAACGCTGCTTACTTCACCACCAGGGGGCATCCATTTCCGTCTAAACCACTGTTTTCACCTGGAATTATTTACCAAATTAATTAAAAGAGCAGCTTTCGGCATTGTGAGTCAGTAGCAACGCATCAAACTATCTGATTGTTAGCTTCAGTTGACTTTTACGTTTTCTGTCAGCAGCAGCAGCAGAGACGTTAGCTTGTACTGCCTCATGTTTTTTAGCATTGTACTTGTTTGGGCGTTAGTCTGGCCCAGTTTACTTGCAACTACAGTGTCACACATGATACAATTTGCACTTTGTTTTTTCTTTACACATAACACATAATCACCTGATGGCGACAGTCATGAAGCAGAAAATGCTAGCAAACTGAGCTAGCATTTGCTGTCTCCCAACCATTCTAAAGCAAAGTTAGAATAAATAAAGGTTATATAAAAATCCATAGCGTATTAACACATTAGTCTTGACCAACTGGTATCAATGATAGTGTATACCATCCTTTTGATATTTATTTGTCAGCGCAGTAAAAATGAAGCACACTCCACATACACACATACACACAGTGTACATAATTTAGGATGTTAACACACATTTTGGCTCCATTCATGTCTCCACCCCCTCCCCAGCCTCAATGTACATATATAGCACTATGAACTGCTTCGAAAACCCAGAATCACTCTCCATTGCTTTAATCATAATAATCGCACTAATTACCAGACCTATTATTGGAATGTAACCTCTTTTTCATTTGGAGGACAGGAAATGGAAAAAAAAAAGAAAAGAGTCAGTCGCCATCTCAGCCTGCTCTTCTCCGTCACAGTTTCCTCCACAGTGGCATCACCTGATCAGACTCCCTTTTCTCCCCCGATAACAGGATTCGACATGGTTTCCAAATAATTACCTGACGAACACTTGGTAAAAAGGGGGATTTAGGTGAATTTGACTTGACAGCCGTTTTTAAAAGGAGTGAAAGCAAAGCAGCGCATGCACTGGCTTTTTAGTGAAAGCGTGGGCCGGTCACAGCGCAGTTATGTTACCGCTTAAGCTGATAGGATTAACAAGTTAGACGAGAACACAGATAAGCTTTACTGGACATGACTGTACCTGCCCCTCTTTGTGCTACCTTCACATCAACACTTATGAATACTGGTGTGCGGGTTCTGAATTCACACAACCTATTTCTCGGAGCAAAGGCCCTGAAAAACCTACCTTTATTCTTAATGTACTATTAGGACACGCGATCACGAGACACTGATGGTGTCAGAAAGCCTCGTTTCATTGGCCTTTCGAGCTCATGCACGTGCACCAGAGAGTCCTCCTTGGAATATTAGTAAAACAGAGAGAGGGGAAATGCAGTGCGGCATCTTAATCAAGCCAAATGTTAAGTACGAGAGCAGCACATTAATTTAGATCAGTTTCATTTAGATTCTTTAAGAGCTTCTGTCACCGAGAGTTCCACAGCTGAGATTAAATTTCTTTTTTTTTTTAAATTCAAAGCCACATTTGTTGGGTCTTTCAATTTAAAATAGTATTTCCTCATTAGTTCTCATGAATCTGTAATCGACTGACTAAAACTCTCTACGACTTGAAAATGTAGAACAATGTCAGGAGCCACATTACCACAAAATGGAGGATGCGGACGAAATTGTGGAATTGTGTGATGTTTCTGAGAAAGAGAGAGAGAAGTTGGGATGTTTTGCCAAGACAACAATATCAAAGCAGCCATCTCAGACAAATTCATAAAACTTTGCAAAACTGAAACCGAACAAACAAATTCAGAATGAAGCCGTACCCAAATAACCACTACGAGTTTGGCAATAATTTGTTAGTAAATTCTGCACGTAAAAAAAAGGGATTTTGGAGAAAATAAAACAGAATTTGGTCAAGAATACAACAGATTTCATTGGGGTCTAGAAATGGCTAACAACACTTAATGTTCCTTGGCAAGAGACAAAAAAAAGCAAGGAATTGAGTCCAACCTGGTCTTTTTAATGTGGAATGTAACAAAACTGTGTGGATTTCCGGCTGAGAGATCATCAAGGAGGTTAGATTAAGGATTAGATTATCACTAGAGTAGCTGAGATACCATCTAACATCACAGTTAGCTCCAGATTGGTCAGTTATGACCCCCAATCCGGTCTGTGTAGGACCTTTTGGTACAATCAGGCAGAGAAACCACCAACAAAAGTGCACATGAGCGATGTAGCCACAACAGCGTACAGTCTTAAGTACAAACGCAAGCGTCAATGAAGATGTTTCAGATGAAATTCTAGATATTGAATCAAAAAGAAGGCATTTCTCCCACACAACCTGCACTAACAGACAGTACACAATGTACAAACACACTTGTCTTTTTTCCTTTGTGTCTTTTCTCACTGTGTTCTCCCTTAGCCTTTGTTAGCTTGACCTCATTTTTCGCTTCCTGCCCCAAAGGCAAAACAGAATGTGGGCTATGGTGAGCGCAATGAAAGAGAAAAATGGGTGGAATAATAATAATAATAATAATTATAATGTAAAAGCTAAGCTTGTCTCGCTGCTGTGATCATGAATGGAGCAAAAAAGCAAAGCTGCAAATGGTTTCCTCGAAGTTCTCCTTTAAAACCCATCTGTGTTTACGTCAGGGAAGATGGAAGAGCTTGGCTAAACAGCAGCCAGAGCTTTTGTTCATACCATGTGTACACTACAGCGTCTGTACAGTGTCATGCTAGCTGACAAAAACACACTCGACTCTAATACTCGTGTTTATCCTCATCCACGTGTTGTTATGCTTGAAAACAATTATAAAATACTTGACAGTAAAGGTAACTGGTGCGGTAGATATTTGGGCCCAGAGTTGCAGCTTAGAAATGACATTAAAGCCATACTTTAAGAGAACAAAAACATATATATTTAGATAATCTGTTCTTGTGCATCCCTTTATTTGTGTTGTGTGCATCAGTCCAACAAAGCAGTAAAGAGTAAATGCAGCGCACGCCGCTACGATGGCCGTTCTCCAACCGAGAAAAAGCCTGTTTTCAGGAGGTTTAAATTATTCTTAAGTTGGAGCTGTGTTTCATATGATTGTATGTAGCCCCTCACAGCACGGCCAATCACTCACCACCATCCTTTCAGGGAGGCAACTGCCAATCAGGAAGCTCTACAGGGCCTCATCTCACAATCCAGTCCTCTTATTGTCGCATCACTACCATAATAACTGACGCTTTGTTACAAATGTACTGGATTATGTTTCGATGATTTAACTCACGTTTTGGTGTGAACCTTTAGGAAATTTGTTTTGTTTGTGTGTTCCTGGTGTTAAAAAAAGCATGTGAAATCCAGATGTGTGTGCGTTTTTAGCTGACAAATTCCCTTCTGTGTATTTTGACATCAAAAAAGAAAAAGGAAAAACCTGTGACATGTTGTTGGGTTTTAAAGAATTGGTGGCTGGAAGCAAGAACGCACAAGAACACTCATTGTATTGTCTTTTCTGCACTAAATAAAATTTGCTGCATATTGTTTGAAGTCCTTTTGCTTTTGTCAGTTTTGTCAATTAAGTCGCTCTCACACCAGATGATTTTCAATCCGACCTTTTCAACTAGAAGTTAAGAAAGTTTCTGACAAATGCCGCAAAACGGGGCTAGATCAGCGACCGGCAATCGCTGTTTTGGAACTCAAATGATGCAATTTCTATTAATGAGATTGGAGTTAGTGTGAACTCCAGCCAACACGAGCCTAAACTCAAAACACAAAAACATGGGATTTCCACATTTCTTCCAAAGAACTTAATGCGCAAACAACTCTTTTACGATTATTTCAGTCTGAGGTTGTTGTGAAAAGTAAGTGGAATCTAGTTTTTATGCACAATTCATAATTTCCTAGGTCAGTTCTCATATGGGTTTGTGACAAAAATGTTTTTTGAAGACTAGAAATACTAGTATGTGGCTCCCCCTAGTGGATGATTATGTAGGCCAGGGTAAATCCACAAAGCTTGCAAGACTACCAGTCACAGAAGGACTCTGCTTTACTCAAAATATACATCACTTGCCCTTCCTCAAATCTATTATTTTTCCAGCTAGATTATTTAATTGATTGTATCTACTTTTACATTTTGTTGGTATAAACAAAGATACAGAGTTCCCAGAGTCGATTCAAATACTTGAAGGATATCTTTCTGACCTGAATCCTTTAGGGGATGGCAGTATTGGTATGTGGCCTTCTCCCCATAGGAGCTGGTTCCAATCTGGTACCTCTGGGTGCTGCTCCACTTCAAAACAGGCTGGTGGAGAGAACATGGCTCCTTCGTTGTTAACTCGGCTGGAATTGAGGATGTGGGAGCACGCGGTTACACATGGGGAGTAAATAGGACACTATGACTTTGCTCCTCTCCTTGACACAAATGAATGCATGGGCATTTTTCTTACCATGGTGGGTCATGAAGATCTGGCATGTTGTGATGGAAATACCAAGTGTGGGTATTTCAGTCCGTGTCTGTGGCCCCCTGGTGATCAGAGTCATAACTGCTTAAATTTGGTTTTACAGAGTCGTTCTTAATTTACTTCACAATTTCCTGTTATTTCAGTCAAAACATCATATTTTTAGCACATAAATAATATTAAGTTTGTAGTTTACAGAACCTTCACACTATGTTGTATCTTGAGTCCACCGCAGTACTTAGTTTAGCAAATTTTTCTAGACTCAGGATTCCCTTCATTCTGCAAAAACATCAAAGATTGGAGCAAAACGAAATTACGAGCCTGGATTTACATTAAAAACTGAAAAACAGCTGAAAAACTGAAAAACAAATTTTCACTGTTGATGTAATACATGTCTTAAAGCCGTGGTTTGTCACTTTTAAATCTGTTACATTCGAACCTTCTACAGTACAGCGGCGTTTAGATACTGTGTCACCCGGCGACATTCCCGGGGCTGCACACAGGAAGTGATTAATTCAATAAAAAGAAGCTAGTTTCAGAAGTGAATTCTACTTCTGGTGGGTTACCAAACACTTTTGCCCCCTCAGTCAAACTGATAGTTTTGCTTCACAGCAAATAAGCGTAACATTATTATTACAGAAGCCAAACCAAATTTTACACACTGCACCTTTAAATAGCGCACTTTTCAACATTATGATGTTTTAAATCTTTGCTGCAGGATTTTTTTCTTTTCCTCAATCTCGGAATTAAAATTTCCCGACCACAATCAATCAATTTCCTCTTCTTTTGAGGATCAATTTCAACTACAAGAGGATCCGTTTTCCTTCTTGTCAGTAAAGATTAATAATGAGGCCACTGCTCTAAAATTACACAACTCACAATGACACTGTAAGTAAAGCTCAACTATCATGTATCATAAAGGATGAAAGACTGGAAGAAAGGCTCTAACAGACGGCCATATTACCCCTGAAGCATTTTAAAATAGATAAATAATGCAAAAAAAGAATGGTTTGTGGTGCTAAATCAATAAAAGAGGAAAGACAAAGATAGATGTCATTTCCAGAAGAAGAAGATTTCAGTAATACTTGTCCTTAATCTGGCTCAAAAAAAAAAAAAAAAAAAAATCAAAGAAAATCCTGCAGCTAGAAAATAATCCTTGTTTTCAATAATCCTGATTTTGGACAACCAGTATTGAAGTGTAGGTTTTTCACTTGTTCTCTTGAGCCTCACGATCTTTAACCTCAAAACGTCTCACATCGTCACATGACACTGCGGCCACGACTGTCAGGCGCTTTATTGAGACACATGCGGAGAGAAAATACTGCAAATCGAAGACGAGATGAAGTCGGACGGCATCGGATGAGATCAGATCACGTCTGGAGGAAGAGGAGGAGGAAGATGTTGTCAGGTCAACGCTGTGCTCGGCCTGTTTTAATCTGGTTAAGCTGAATATGGTGAACGCACACATGCATGCGATTTGCTGCTGGCCACTTCTGTCAGTCGACACTGGGGTGGCAATTTTTCAAAGTTGGAAACTTTTCATTGGAATCTATGGGAAGACTGGGAACTTAAAGTAAAGTTGATAAATAATCAAAAAAATATCATATGCACTGAATATTTAATGACTCTGTGTCATTGTTTGTTTCTTATAGGATAATTTTGCATGCATGCCTGCTCATGTCAAAACAGACTGTTTATGTTTGTATATTTCGATAATTTAATTCTTTAAATTATCAGAAAAATTCTCCCATGTTCCCATGGAAAGACAATTCAGATTTACTTATTAATTTTTTGCAGTGTAATTGTGTGAGGCGCTGACACACAGTTAGACCTGACAGCACCGTGTGCGCCCCCTGCTGGACCCCCTTAGCCGAGAAATGCGTCAGTACAGATTAATTAAATCTACGATTAATAAAATCTGCAATATTTTAAGAATATTGTCATTAACTGCTTTACTGTATCTCACTGTTCAACAGAAGTTTGTGCTTCTTTGTAAACCACTCATTCCCTGCACCAAAGTCCATAGTGAAAATCAGCGATTTTTACATCACACCACAAAGGACTTTTTCATCCACTTCTGCCTCCGTCAGTAAATTCAGATGTGTTATATTGTAACTTCGGTTTTTGAAATTCTTAGTTTATATATTTGTTTGTATATACAGTGACACAAACTCACCATATGAGGCAGCAGTACAGCAGCAGCTCCCATGTTTCCACAAGCTAAAAAAAACAGATTTTCTCCATGGAGTTTGGTGCAGGATAGCGAGTGGCTTACAAATTTCCCTTTAAAGCAGCAAAAACGTGCCCAACAACTAAGTAAAGCAGCAAACGCAACTTTAAAAAGGTATCATAAGACTTGTGCTGATGTAGATTTTTTTTCAATAAGCCATTATTTAAGTGGCTTAAATCCATTTTTTCTACTGGCAGAGAGTGAGCCTGCAGTGTTTGACCTCTGACCGCCCCAAATCTAATCAGGTCATCGTGGAGATCAAGCGAATAGTTGTAACCGGGTATAAAATGGATTTCCGTCAGGAGGATCTTGAGACATCGAACTAATAAAAAATGGGATGTAGAGAGAACAGGAGCAGCAAAAGAGTGACGTGATGCACAAAATGTTTACCTGACATGAGTGTGAATTCAGATGATAGAGGATGGTGTCTGTAAGGGACACAGGGGTTCCCTTTCCTCAATGCTTAAACAAACAGACACACACACCGAAATGAGCAGCAACAGGCAGCAGGAGGCAGGAGCTGCATGAACAGAGCAGCAGCATGTGAATGAAGCACTGCAGCAGCAGTTGTTGTAGCTTCTCCTCGGCTGCCAGCGTTCCTGGTGGCAATTCTGGACGAGAGAATGAAGAAAAAAAATCATCAGTGAAAAATAAAAACACTTCAGCAGCAGTGAATATTGTGTTTTTATTTAGCTCTGGCTTCCTCACTCAGCTGCACAGACTGTTAAATTTACTCGAGCCAAATGTTCTCCCCCCCTCCCCCCGTGCTGCGGTGTGAACAGGTGAATTATTAAGCCACAGTGATTTCCATCCAACGCGGGCTAATGGAACCGCTTTGATCAGCTGCAGCAGTTGATGTAATTGACGTGTCACTGACTAATTAATCAGTTGTTCCACATTCAGCAGTTTTACATCATCAAACAGTACGTTCACATGGCACTTAAGGCTGAAACTGATTATTTTTATAATCAATGAATCTGTCGATTACCTTCTCGATGAATCGAGCACTTGTTTGGTCCAGAAAATATTAGAAAATCAGTGTTGGAAAGACCAATTTTAGGCCAATTGGACACTCTAAGGTGTGAATGCACGAGTGGACGGTTGTCCGTCTCTCTTTGGCCAGGGTGAGCCCACCTTTCACCCCCGCGAACCTCACGTGGAGGACAAAGCGGCAGAAGATGAGTGAGTGAGTAAATAATCGCTGCAGCCCGAAAATGTTGGTCCTGGAATGACCGGAAAGCTGCTGGCTCCCCCTTGTGGTCACTCGAAACAAATCTCGAAATATTCATGATTTTATTCATGAAATTCACCACAATCCAGATTCTACTGAGTCCACCTTATGGCGATGCAATTTTCCGAGGGGAAAATTCTGTTTATTTACAAGTGTTTCTTCAATTATCATCACGGTGGAAACATGAGGAGGGAGCTTGTTAGGTGCGGTGTGCAGAAATAAACTGCAGCAGCTTCCAGCTGTGACTCTGCTCAAGTGCCGGATTGCAGGGAAGGAGAGGGAAAAAAAAGGGGGGGGAGCGATGGGGAGGAGGAGAGAAGAGAGAGGGGTTTAGTTTCTATTTATAAACCTGAAAGAGAATATTTGGAAAGGGTGATGGAAATTTAAAATGAGAAAAACCAAAAGGAGGGGCGAGTATGAAGAAGAAAAGACCTGCATATGGTTAAAAAATAAAAGATGAAAAGATAGATGATACAAATAGAGAGGGAGAGGAAGAGGGAGAGGAAGAGGGAGAGGAAGAGGGAGAGGAAGGGAGGTTTGCATTTTTACCTTGACTGACACTGTGACAGGAAGAGAGAGCAGAATCTCCCACTCTACAAGAAACTGTGGCTCCACAACAGCATGCGACACAATCTCTCTGCAGTGGGTTTTTCTGTTGGGGCTGCGCTGAGTATCAGAGCATGAGCATGAGCACCTGCACGGACATAATGACCAAAAAAAAAATAATAAAAACATCAACTATGACATCTGTTTTAGCCCAGTTGCAATCATAAAATACATTAAAATGAGTAAAACTGAGACCAAATAAAGAAATAAGCAGGACTTGGAAATGAATGCGTAAATAATCTGAGAGTGAGCAATAAGTGTATTTGCCAAATCGACATAAATATGTGACAAAGCAACATTAGAAAGAAACTCTGCAGTGCTGCAGGAAGTAAACGGACCCACAATCTTACTTTTCACATTAGACAATGTATTTTGTTTGTGGATGACTCCATAAAAATGACAAATATTTATGATTCTGACACATTTTTAATAAAAAAAAAATTACAGGTAGAATGCAAAAAAATGTGAAGTCATACCACTTATGAATCATACTGCAAGTCTTAATGTCCGTACAAAATGGTCACGGAGGGAAGTGAAGAAATAAATGATGATCTGTAACACAAATCTTTATAATTTCGATTTTGAATTGATTTCTTTTAATAAAAACGACAGTTAAGATGAAAAAAAACTGATAACCTGTACCAATTATGAACCATATTGTAAATTACATTATTTCCTTTATCATATTGTTAAGCACTAAAGAAAAGTTGATTTCTCGACAGAATCTGAGGGGAAATTAAGACACAAACGATGTTGACACACAGAGAAACTGAGTGACAAAAAAAGGTCAAAACTTTATGACCTTAAAAATAAAAATGACAGTTAAGACGCAAAAAAAAAATCTGCCATAATAGTTATGAATCACGTAAGAATGTCAGTTGACGTCTGAAGAGCCACAGAAACAGAGGGAAACTGAGACGCGCGAGACGACCTATAACATGCGACACATAAATACAGATGCAGTGACATTTGCAGGAAGTGAAGAGGATCAATATCATCCCTTCAACGTCTTATTGACAAAACTGCAGGGCAAAGACGCCTGTCTTCTTTATGACACACTGTCACTGACGGATTACAGGCTCGTAATTCCAAGGAACGGAGCAGAGATTATTAAATCTGTGGTCATGTTGTTTTTAAACATCTCACGCACGCTTTGGCTGCGTGTGGTTCATGACACACACTCAGTGTTGTGCTGCGTGTCGTTGCCATGGACAACGACATCAGCGACTGCATGGGGGTAAAAAGGCAATTTGAATGTAGGTTCAGTTTGCAGAAGCTGGTGTTTTCTCTCAGTGGCAGGCAAAGGCCGCCCACTAGTGGTGGAGATAAAGAGATGCAACTACTGCAGCTTCAACAGACAGTTGGACACACACACGCTGCATATCTATGTGTCTACACACTCTGACCCTGAATGTCTCATTTGCACAAAGAAATGCTCCTAAATCACAGTTTACACATATTTAAGTAAAAATACTGAGCAAATTTTGAATAAAAGACATTATCGCTAAGTATTTATGACAGTCGGGTGGCTTTAAGGTCGAATAAAATGGATGTTAACCTATTTTCCGAAGCAAGAATGATTTAGTCACTGCACTTAATTTGATAAATTTGATATACTGTTAAACATTTACCATACATTAAACTGGGTAATGTTTCTTCCTGGTTATTATTGTGCTCCAACATTTCAAAATTCAAAGTTTCAATATGATTTTAATTGAAATTCAGTTTTGTAGTGACTTATTTTTAGCCCAGAATATATAATTCTAACAAGATATAAACATCAATCCTTTTTTTTATCTCTGTTTCCAGAGAGGCAAACGTTATAAACATTTTGCCAGGTTAGTCTATGTTAAATTTTTAACATTTAATCGTCAAGAGTGACTGTCTATAATTAGCATTACAGATATCTGTGAAGTCATTCTGACTAGTCAAAACTACAGTTTCAGACATCCATAACTCAGTTTTTACTCGTCAGAATGATGTCACCTTTGCCATTCATATGCATGTGGTTTGTCATTATACAATCCCAAATCCAAAAAAGTTGGGACGCTGTCTAAAATGTAAATAAACACAGAATGCAGTGAATTGCAAAATTTCATAAACCCATGCGTGATGTTGAAAGTGAGACATTTTATCATTTCATGAAAAATATGGGCTCATTTTTAATTTGATGGCAGCAACACAGCTCACAAAAGTTGGAACAGAGGGAGCAAAAGGCTGGAAAAGTAAATGGCATAAATCAAAAATAACTGGAGGAGCATTTGACAACTAATTAGGTTAATAACAAAAGATACAGAGAATTAGGAGGAATCATTGTGTGCAAGGGACACAACGCAAAAGGTCAAAACTAGATCTTCAGGCACTGCATTAAAAACAGGCATGATTCTCTACTGGAAATCACTGCATGAGCTGAGGAACACTTTCTGTGGACACAGTACACCGCGCAATCCACAAATGCAAGTTAAACCTGTATTTTACAAGGAAGAAGGAGACATATGTGAACATGATCCAGAAAAGCTGCCGTCTTCTCTGGACCAAAGCTCATTCAAAATGGTCTGAGGCAAAATGAGTGTCTATGGTGTGAGCAGCTTACACATCTGGAAGGGCACCATCAGTGCTGAAAAGTACATAGAGGTTTTAAAGCAACATATGCTCCATCTAGACAACATCTATTTCAGGGAAGGCCTTGCATATTTCAGCAAGACAATGTTAAACCGCATACTGCATCCATCACAACAATATGGCTTCACAGGAGAAGAGTCTGAGTGCTGAACTGACCTGCCTGCGGTCCAGACCTTTAACAAACAGAAAACATTGGTGCATGATGAAATGAAAACTCCAGCAACAAAGGCCCAGGACTGATGAGCACCTGGAATCCTGCATCAAACAAAAACGGGACAACATTCCTTCCCTCAAACTCCAGCAATTGGTCCCCTCACTTCCCAGACGTTTGCAGACAGTTGTTAAAAGAAGAGTTGATGCTACACAAAGGTAAACATTGTCCTGCTCCAACTTTATTGAGCTGTGTTGCTGCCATCAAAGTCAAAATGGGCAAATTTTTTTCAAGAAATGGTAAAATGTATCAGTTTCAACATCTGATGTGTGGTTTGTGTTCTATTTGGAATAAAACGTGGGTTTAATAAGATGTGCAAATCATTGCATTCAGCTTTTATTTACATTTCACACAGCAATCCAACATTTTTGGAAATGGAATTGTAGATATCTAAAACTGTAGATTTCCCTAATTGCATTTTCAGATATCTGCAACTCATTCTGACTTACTGAAACTTAATTCAATCTATCTAAAAATGATGGTGTAGATATCTTCAAATGAAGTTAATGAAAGATGTCCAAATTTGAATTATGACTAGTCAATACACGTGAATGATTGCAATGTGATGCAATTTTGACTAGTAAAAACTAAAATGCAGATCTCTGTAATTGTAATTTTGATTGACGTTGCAGATATTGGTAGTGAAAATCCTGTCTAACAGTTAAATAGTGGCCACAACAAATTTTCCCCCAAAAACCAACAAAACCACCTCTGACAAGCCACAAAATTAACATGTAGCAAAACACAGCCAAAGTTGGACCTAAGCTACTTCAAAAATGAGCAGAAATGTATTTAAAAAATTAGCCAGGTTCACTGAAAATACTTTTACAGCAGAGAGACATATGAGAGCAACCACAAGAAGGCGCCACCCAAACTAACACATTTAGCAAAAAGCCCATAACAACTATCACCAAAAACCAAAGCCACTTCAAACACCACGCTACAACATTAGCATGTAGCAAAACACAGCCACAGCCGGCGCTAAGCTAATTCAGGCTAACAAACAAACAATCTCATCATTTTAAAGAGCAACATTCACTGAACCAGCACACAAAGCAGCAAAAATGACGTTCACTTCAAACAAGAATTATGACGTCTTACCTTTGTTGTTTCTTCATTTCTGCTTTTTAATATAATTTTAGTCCAATTCTGCTGTTTCCACCTGTTACACCTGTGTGCCTGTGTTAATTTGAAATCAATCCGCACTGTCCACGCGTTTTTTTTTAACTTCCGGGTCTATGGAGGACCAAACGTGCCAAAACAAGTCAACATTATAAACACAGGAATAAATGACTAGACAAGTTTGGTGATGAAAAGTTCCCATTTTTGCACTTTTTCGGGTCAAGTTTGTATTTATTTAGGTATTTGTACAATTTTAATCCAGTATTTATATATTTCTGTATTTTTTTTAATCATATGTGCTTATTTTATTCATTACTTTCTCCATTTAGAAATATATTTATATGCAGAAAACAATAAGTGTACTTGGTTTTGATTCATGTTGAAGGACTACTCCAATCTGATGGATTTTACAAATTAATTAACAACTTTTCTATATATTTAATTAACTGATTTGAGTGTTTTACTAAAAAAATAATTGAAACAGAAATCATTAAAATGGAAAACATTTGGTTTCTGATCAAAATAAAATATTAGAGAACATCATAATTTTGCAGTTTGGCAAACAACAATCAACTTTTTTTTTTGTGTGTGTTATTTTCTGACTTTTTAAGGAGCAAAGCACTTATCCATTATCAATGAAAATAATGAACGGATTAATCAATTCTGGAAATAATCGTGAGTTGCAAGCCTACACTCACACTCCAGCCCTCTTCCATTTACATTGTAGTAGAGTATAAACAAAATGTAGTTATGATTTATGGCTTTTGCGATTAGATAAGAGCAGTTAAAATACACCGGTCTCTGTAATAAAGGCAGGTTCAAAGTTTGTAATAATACATTTCTTATAATCACATTTTCTCATTCTGTGGTCAGTGTGGATACTTTTAAATGGATGATATTATTAAGACACTTGTGAGGTAAAATTCAGGAATTTTAAGGTGATTAAACTATAAAATAATGTATAGGTTTTCATGTATCGGTTTGGGGTTTTTTTTGAACAAAATATTGACAGAATATACAGAAAACGGAGACAATTCAGTTTTATTCAAATGTAGAGAACACGGGGTTTTGCATATTTACACAGCAGAGCCGTGATCACATAACCTGTGTGGACGCGCGGGTGTGTCACACTGAGAGTGGGAGGGCCACTTCAGGTTCCAGGAAGATTTTCCCCAAGCACCTGTTTGCATGTGACTCACAGCAAAGTACGTGGAGTGAAGGACTGTGCTGTTTCACACGTCAGAGGAAAACATGCAGAGTAAGTTTGGCTTCATTTTCTTACACTTTTGTTTTCTTTTTAAGTCATAATAATAATAATAATAATAATAATCACTTCCTCTGCTTTTTCATTTTCCATGTTTTGTGAATATGTGTCTGCTGATCTTTGCGCCGGTCTTAGACCAGTTCATGAACTCAGTGAACACTGTGTGAAATGAGGTTGAACATTGACAGTGAGGCGTTCAGGAACACCTCCAGTGTCACATAGCTATGAAAAGTTAATAAAGAAAACATTTGAAATGATGTGTAGTGGCAGAGATGTTTAATTTTAGTCACCTTCATTTCATAATGGCTGTTAAATAAGATACAAACCCAAAAAAATCTGGTAAATGTCACTATGTCGTCAATTTTTACAATTTTAAATATATATTTTTTTACTTTCTGGTTCAAAAAGATGAATAATTAGAGCCTTAAAAAAAGTAACAATAACATGTCACAGTGGAGAGTCACAGCCTGGGCTGTGTTTTCTTTTGAACTTGAAGCAGGTCCCGAGTTTCTACATTCCTCACATAGTTTTTCACCCCACACTAAAAAGAATGACACATTTAAAGACACTTCCTGACCGAGAGAAACACCAAAACTTTGTGATAAGTTTGAGTTTGTTTGAGCATCTCATCTATTTCGGTGTTTGGAACTTTAACAGATTTTTCTGCTGAATTTTGTACAAAACCGTTTTCTCCATCTCGCTGGCACATCACTTCCGTAACTTTTATATGAGATCTTAAAAACAGACAAAATACAGTAACTATTCGTCTTTCCGCTCAAGTTATTTTTGAAAAACTAGTGTTTTGGGAAGTCACCAACACATATGCAGGCTGAGTTTATTAGAAAAATGTTTAACCACAGTGACTCTGGTCTGCAAATACATGTGGAAAAGCATGAATAAGATGTGAAATGTCCAAAAGGAAGAAATGGCCTCATTTACATGCTAACAGAAACAATAGAGGTTGGTTATGTTTTAATTTAAGTGTGGACATAACAAAAACTGATTCTTAACTACAATGCTTACATCATTCATATCAAGAACACATTCACTGTCTTATCTTGTTGTTTGAAAGACATTTCTTACTGATAAAGAAAGTTTGTAAACTGGTTGCTCTCCCACACCAAAGTCCATAGAGAAAATCTGTGATTTTAACTCGCGGGGACACAGGAGCTGCTTGTCTACCGCTGCCTCGTGTGGTAAATTTGTGCCAAGGGTTTAAATCCAAGCAAAGTATTTAATGCACTGGAGTCTCAAAATGACAAATTTAAACTTATTCGTGCAAGTAGCAGTGCATCAACAACTTCTGGGTGCTGTGATGTAAAAGTGAAGATTTTGTTTATGGAGTTTGGTGCAGGGTAAAAAAGCAACTTTCAAATTAATTTCCCAGCTAGAAAATGCTGTCTCATGGTGAGATAAAGTGGAGAAAATATCTTTCAGATATGGTAGACTTAAGCAAGCATGGTTTTATTATGCAAGCCTCTTGTGTGGTGCCTATAATTTGTTGTTTCTTGTGTCCAGCTACGTTATCAGTGAGAATGAGCCTCTTTGTTTCAGAATGGCTGCTCACGGCACAGTCATTGTTAAGTATGAGTCAGTACCTCATACAACCACACTTGGAAAAGCATTGACTATCACTTTAATCTGGCATTTGGCACAGGAGGCCATTTCGAAAATCATTTCGTAAAAATGACAGATTCCATCCTGGGACATTTCAAGGTGCTTTGTCTTTTAGTCTCTTTACAAAAGAACACAGTGTCACTGTTGTGGTTTTCTCTTTCAGTTTACGTTAAGTCCAAGCAATTTCAGGCTCATGCACAAACACAAATGTACTTTAACAAGTCAAGTGAGTGGGGAAAAACCTGAAATCCAGCCTCAGTTTCACAGTAATTCACAGCTACTCTTGTGATTCACACATAATGAGAAAGTGTTAATGACCGGCTGGGATGTCAGGCATGTTGGTGGCTAATTAAAACACATAGTTTATGATTTTTTTAGGTTAAAAAAAGACGAGGGTCAAAGAAAATCAATTTAGTTTTTTACTTTTTGGTCTAATCTGAACGGTGTCTGTCTCACAGGCGTAAGCTCTCCAGGAGGCCGCGTCCTCTCGGAGGATCAGTTCAGCTGCTCCATCTGTCTGGAGGTGTTCGTGGAGCCCGTGTCCACGCCGTGCGGCCACAGCTTCTGCAAGGCCTGCCTGCAGGGCTACTGGAACCACAGCAAGAAGATCTCCTGCCCCATGTGTAAGAAGTCCTACTCCAAGAAGCCCGAGATGAGCGTCAACCGTGTCCTGGCTGAGATCTCCTCACAGTTTCAGGGCCTGATGATGGCCGGCGGTGGAGACGGCGGAGCCGTCGCCGCCGTCGCAGCCGTGCGAGGATCCACACCGAACCTGAACTCAGACCCGGGCCACAGTGGCTCCTCTGGACAGGACACTGGGGAGTTTGCTCGACCTGGGGAGGTTCCCTGTGACGCCTGCATTGGGAGGAAGGTGAAGGCGCACAAGTCTTGTGTGAACTGCCCCGGGTCGTTCTGTGAGACTCACCTACGGCATCATAAGAAGGTCAGTTTATGACTTTGGCTTTTCTTTTAATGGTCACTGCAAGGTAGTAAGTACCTGCGTCTGTCTGGAGTTTTCTTATGTAACAGTGGTGTCACACAAGGCCTGACCCCAATCACTTCTGGAGTCACAGAACGTGAATGAGGACACATGTGAAAGCCATAAACAAGTGAGTTGATGGACTAAGTTTACATAAGGCATGAACACAATCAGGGACATCCACAAAATCAGATAAAGGAAAACAAGAGTTGTTTTGATAAACAATGGTCAGGCAAAGTACTATGTAGAAATTAGAATTTTTTTAGAACGTCGAACTTCATGTTGCTGTTTGCAGAGGAGCTCAGCTTATAGACTGGGAACAGATGAGGATGCAACAGTGGATTAATTCAAATTCTGGAGCTGAAATAATTCACTATGTACCATTGTTTAAAGAAAATGTAATTTTAAAAGGTGGCTCATGTGCATCACGTTCAGAAAGTATGAAATTTTTGCTGTAATATTTTACAGTATTTATCTCTAATGTCATATATATGTAAGAAACTGAATATTCCAAATTAATGTTACTAAATTTATGGTGTTGAATTACTTTGAATTGAATTGAATCAATTCAGAGTGACTTGTAAACACAAATGAAGTTATTTTAACACGTATAACATATATATAACATAAAAAGTTTAACCTTTTTATATATCTATATTATTCAGATGAAAAGTCTTGGTATTGGTCTGCTCCTGGCCAAAATTACTGGATCAGATATTGTACAAAATAAATAAATCGGATGTGAAAATAATGTAAATACCTCATTAAACTCATGGAATATACATTAGAGAGAGAAGTTCATCACAAATGTCACGTGACCAGGATTAAAAGAGGTAAACGACTGTATTGGTATTAGTTTTTGGACACAAAAAAAGTGGTCGAAATCCCAGACTGTGGGTGAATTTCCAGTCCCGAGTTAGTCTACATTCGACAACATGTTTTGCTCTGGTCGGTCCAGGTGAAATCGCTGACGTCTCACCGTCTGATCGAACCCACCTTCCACCTGGAGGAGAAGATCTGCAAGAAACACGAACGTCTGCTGGAGGTTTACTGCCGCTCCGACCACGCGTGCATCTGCACGGCCTGCGCCGAGGCCACGCACAAGTCCCACGACATCGTCTCCGCCGACCACGAGTGGAAGAAGAAAGTGGTGAGGAACGTCAGTTGGAGGGACTGTGAAGTCGCTCTGTGTCGGCATTGATTTTGGCGACGCGCAATCCTGAATTTTCCTCTGCTTTTTTGCAGAGTCATCTGGGAAAAAGGAGGTCAGAGCTGAAACATCTGATCAAGGAGAGAGCAAAGAAGCTGGACGAGATCAAACAATCCATCAAGGTCATCAAGGTAAATACAAAGAGTAAAACTCAGATTTAAATCTACTATTATTGGTGCGATCCTTTTATAGTCGGAACTCGGAATGTTCGGGGTCATAAACTTGAATTTCCAACTCAGAAACTTGAAGCGGGCCCACGGTTGGTGGGCCTTGCCTTTGCAGCAAGAGGTCCCGGGTTCACAACCCGGTTGGAACAAGGGGCCTTCTGCAAGGAGTTTGCATGTGTGGGTTCTCACCGGGTACTCCGGCTTCCTCCCACAGTCCAAAAACATGCAGATTTGGGGACTAGGTTAATTGGACACACAAATTTGCACGTAGGTATGAATGTGAGAGTGAATGGTTGTCTGTCTCTGTGTGGCCCTGTGATGGACTGGCGACCTGTCCAGGGTGTGACCCTGCCTCTCGCCCTATGTCAGCTGGAGATAGGCACCAGCGCCCCCCGCGGCCCCTAGTGGATGAAGCGGTAGAAAATGAGTGAGTGAGAAACTTGAAGCAACCTCACATATGTAACAAACTCTGCTACTCTGAGCGTTAATATCCCAGAAGACCATATAGAGTGTTGTTATCCTGGAATAAAAGGCTTTTTCTCAGGCTAAGAAAACTGCATGCTTTTATACAAACATACTTATGGGTAGTAAATTTTATGCCAAAAACAAAAAACAACTCCTTCATGTTACATACCAGACCTTTAACTGCTAGTTATAAAAGTGGTTGAGCTGCCTGTGTTTGTGTACCTGGTATTCCTCATGTTGTGGGGACCTGAATTGGTTTACGCTGTAACATTATGGGGTTTTGTCTTCCTTATGGGGACAAAAATAAAGTCCTTATAACATAAATCACTCCTTTTTAAGGTGAAGACATGTTTTAAAGTTAGGCTGAAGTTAGAGTTAGGTTAAGGTTAGGGTTAGGACACTAGTAAATATGGTTAAGGTTGGAGTAAGTCTCCAGGAAATGAATGGAAGTCAATGTAAATGTCCTCTGGAGCCATGGAATCATGTTATCACAGCCCAAACAGCATGTTTGCAAGTTATGGTGTCAGATTTCAGCTATTTGAAAAATGCACCCACCTGAGGACTCAGCTGGAAAACATTCCCCAATGGGACGACATTTTGAGTTTCTACCAAACTGTGACTTAATTTATTAGAGAATCTACGTTAGAACACATTTCAGCAACATCTTTTGACTTTGGTCTCACGTTGAACAGGTCACAGCGGCTTTTAAATGCGTTGTGTTTTTCCCTCCAGCCTGAGCACCTGCGAAGCTGTTGAACCAGTATGACCAGTGCAAACATTTGCCCTCATGCTCCCACGCCCAGTGTTTAGCCACAGCCTACAGTCAAACCTACCTCAAGGATTAGACACAAAACAGGGTAAAACTATTTATGGCCAAACAAATTAAAGGACCGTAATCTGTAACTGAAATGTTTTTGAGGTTTTTAATGGTTTTCCTTAACAGTAAGTACAACTAAATCGTGAAAAATCTAACAAAATTATAAGTGAAGTGTATTAAATGACTGTTATTTAATGTTTTATAGGGGAAAAAATAGGAACATTTCCAGGTGGAGTTTAATTGCATTTCCTGCTCGGTGACATTTTTATCTGGTTTTACAAATACAATGAGGATAAAGTTACCAGAGGGTTGAATATCAAAAGGTGTGTGTGTGCATGCGTGTGCGTGTGTGCATGCGTGTGTGTGTGTGTGTGTGTGTGTGTATACTGTAAAAACAACAATAATGTCACTGTATGCAGGTGAGTGCTGCTTATGGATTGGGAGCAGATAAGGATGCATTAATTTGGATTATTTGAAATGTTGGGGGGGGGGGGATAACTCACTAGATTAAAATGTAATGTTTTCATGAGAATTTAATAATAACAAAAAAAAAAAAACATAACTGAAAGCTGGAATTACGTAAATGGAAAATTCTCTCTGGCGGTGAGTGTGTGTGTGTTTGACTGGAGGAAAATGAACCTGTTTGTCAGGTTGTGTGAGTTGCAAACAGGCAGAGAGGATTAAAAAGAAACAACTGTGATTACTGAAACTGTTGTGTAAACACAGTTTTAATTGGAATCTAATCGGTTGTATATATTTCATTTGACATGTAGACACTGTTCTATTTCAATTACACTATTTTGTTTGAAAAGGAAATGTTTTAAAGTCTGATTAAAATGTTTAATGATATTTAAATAGAATTTAAATATTTAAGTGTATAGGTGTGTACTTTGTAATACCACAACATTCTAAAATCTCTATTATATTATATTTTACATTCTTAGTTTAATTCTATTCCTATTTTTTATTACTTGTCTACCACTGTCCTCTAATCTAATCTAATCTAATCTAATCTGATCTAATCTAATCTAATCTAATCTAATCTAATCCAAAATACAGGGAACATATGCTATAATACATGTTATTAGGTTTGCAACAAATACTTGGTTGATCTGTTTGCATGGGCTCCTTTGTTGTCCTTTTTTATATATAAATATAGAAAATAAGCTTTAATTGCAGCCCCAGATTTAGACAAGTCTTTATTTTTTTTAGTCCAAATGGATTATTTTAAACCCTGATGATGATGATGATGATGATGATGTCACTGGGGGGAGGGGTTAATGACATCATCAGGGTTATTTTCTCAGAATTTCATAGGCTTTTCATCAAATAGGTTAAATGTCTAACTAGTAGTTCATTTTAAAGCAACACTATGCAACTTTTATCACCTTAAAATCAGAGTTATTTCAATGGGACACCCACTCAAACTGCCAGAATCAGGCCCCGAAAGTTTCAGAGTGACAATGGCCGTAAACTGTCACACTTACTTTCAGGAAAAAAAAAACTCACGCAGTGCTCCTTTAACCTTTAACCTTGACCCCACTCGTAGGCCGGTGCTCAGAAGGAGCTGGAGGAGAGCTGGCAGGTGTACGCTGAGCTGCAGCGCCTGGTGGAGCAGAGTCAGGCGGAGCTGGTGGAGCTGATCGCGACGCGGCAGCGCGAGGCAGAGCGTCACGCCCAGGAACTCGCTCGAGGTTTGGAGAACGAGCTGAGTCAGCTGAGGAGGCGGAGCAACGAGCTGGAGGCCTTCGCGCAGACGCAGGACAAAGTCATCTTCCTTCAGGTGGCTCAGACTTTGGACTGAAATGTGAAGAAAAGCATGTTAAAAGAATAGTTCTGCCTTTTTTAAAAGATTTGTTTTAACGATTCGGCGTTGCTTTGTCAACCATTTAATCCCCGCACCAAACTCCATAGAAAAAAACATGGATTTTACATCACAACACACAGGAGTTGTTGGTCCACTGCTGCCTCCATCATTAAGTTGGTATATGTTATTTTGTGACTTTGGGGTTTAATATTTTACATTTGGATTAAATTCAGTGACACAAACTTACTTAACAAGCGAACAGTAGACCAGCAGCTCCTGTGTTCCTGTGATCTAAAAACACAGATTTTCACTATGGACTTTGGTGCAGGAAGAGACAAATGTTCACAAACTTCTTTCTGGTTGGGAAAGGTTGTTTGAAGGTAAAAAAAAAAAGGCAAAACATCTATTCTTAAGTGGCTAAAAATAAAAATCACCTTTTTTCTTTGTCTGCTTGCTGGTACTCATGTTTTACATGACTGCCACCTTGTGGACTGGAGTGGAACAGCGTGTTGTGGCTATGGGGTTTAGAAACATCATCATACTAATTTGCTTAATTTCCCTGGTCTTCACTGTGGAGTAATTGCAGACAACAGAGAGCTGCAGGAACATTTTAGTTCCTTGGAAAACGCTCCTGTTGGTACGAATTATGTGTCAGGATGTGTCAGCAGCAAAATGCGAGCTTTAAGCTGCGATAAATAGTTAAAAATATGCTGACAGTGCTCCAAGTTCATGTTGGCATTACTAGATTTAGATGTACAGACAGAAATAAATTTGGGCAAAATAAAAAATCAGTTTTTTTTGTTTATTTTTTTGCAAAGACTACAGTATATCCCCTGAGGGTAGCTCATTAAATTTTCATTTCACCGTACCTCACATGACCTTTCTCCTCCAATGCCCGCAGAATCTGACGACATTGTCGCCCCCTCCGGAGCCCACTGATTGGTCAGCGGTGAGCGTCAACACCGACCTTTACCTGGGAACCATCCGCTCCTCTGTGAGCAACCTCATGGACAAATTCCAAGAAGAGCTGAAAAGACTGTATGGGAAAGGTATGAGATTTTCCCCATGCTGCTGTGATAGAATGCAAAAGATCCCAGGCTCCTACTGGATGATACCATCTGTCAGTCACACTGGTGTCCACTCATATGTGCCTTTTCCCTCTAAATGGGAGCGTAATTTACAAAAGTGGCATTATATTCTACTGAAGAAGAGCCGACGCGCCAGGAAAATGTCGCCCCCTGGTGGCTAACGGCTACTTCTGTCCTACTTCCTAGTCGTACAGTTTATGTTTATTCTACCAAAACAAGAAATCTGACAAATTGAACAATGTATTTTAAAACTACTGGTGTTTCCTGGTCCCATTCAATGAAAAATCAAACAAATTCAACAATTCTTGTAGAATCCCAACGTACAGCTAACGTCAGGGCAGTTAGCATAACTTGCAGTAATGACTCATCGTTGCGCCATTTCCAATCCTAGTCATACAAACCCAGTGGCTGGACAGATGATGCCACAGCTAATCCTTTTGGGATGAACAGCGAGGCAGCAGTGGCGAGCTAACTGACGGCAGCACATGTCTTGAGCATTTGCAGCTTGAGGCTTATATCCACACGTCTCCATCCACCATCTGCTTTGCCTTTGACTCATTTCCCGAGAGACTTGCTGACATTGTCTTTCTGTCTTTCAGAACTCAGGAAGGTTCAAAACTATTCCAGTGAGTACGATTTTTGAGTTATTGGCTTGGTGATATCAATATTTTTGGCAATCAGTGCAAGCAAAGCTTGACAGGATAGTCATTACTCCCCATTGTCCAGAAGATGGTGCCATTTGTTTACTACATTGACAAGCTTTGGTTCCACTGCTCAAAGACTGAACCTCAGTGTATAAATGTCACACTACATTTTTGTAGAGTTAACACCTGCTTAGATTTTAAGGTCCAGTTTGTAACATTCAGATGGGTTTACAGTTATGTTTATTTACTACCCATTAGCCTGTTTGAATCAGTCCAAAATTACTTCAAAACTGTGTGAATGTAGCCTTAGAATTAAACTTTTATATGTATTTTAGGCAAAGGCATTGTTGTAAAGAGGCTGTCATGTTTCTACAGCAGTCCGAACATGCTTACTAGCCACCACAAACTCCACAAACAAAGATGAACAACATCCTTTCTGGTATACAAAGGCCACCGTAGTTCCCTGACACAGTTCTTAAAATCTGCAGCTCACCGTTAGATGTCACTGAAACTTGCACACTGGACCCTTAAAGCTAAGGTCTGTAAGTCGGGAAAATCTAACACTAGCTGACTGACTTTCTTAGGGTCTGAAATTAACGGTTGAATTGTAACAGGAATAGTTTTGATGCTCAACAATGATATTGGCAACAATTTCCTCGGTTGCAAGTTGATCGTGATAGAACTTCTGCTCTGTTCTGTCCAGGTGAGGTGTTTCTGGACTCGTCCACAGCCCAGAGAAACTTGGTTGTGTCTGAAGACGGTCGTCAGGTGAAGTACGAAGAACGTAAGGCCTCCCACTCTGAGGGTCCAAGGCGCTTCAGCCCCGCCCTCTTTGTCCTGGGCCGAGAGGGTCTCAGTTCCGGGCGTCACTACTGGGAGGTGGATGTAGGACGCAAGACGGCCTGGACGCTGGGCGTGGCCCGAGCCTCAGCCCGCCGCAAGGGTGAGATCAAACTGAGCCCCGAGGGAGGATTCTGGTGTTTGTGGCTGAAGAACGGCGAGGTGAAGGCTCTGGCGTCAACCCGCTTGCCGCTAATGCTAACATCCTACCCAACTAAAATGGGAATCTTCCTGGATTACGAAGGAGGCCAGATTTCCTTCTATGATGTGAAGGCACGTCTGCATCTCTATACTTTCTCTGACACCTTCAACGAGAGCATGTACCCAATCTTCAGCCCCTGTCTAAACCAGGACGGCAAGAACTCTTGTCCTCTCATTATAAGCCCCGTTAAACACACCTAAAAACCACCAAGTGCATCATCTGTTCGAACAAATTAAGGTTTCATACAGGTTGTAAAGTTGGATGACCCTTTAAATCTTTAATGTTCCTTGAACCCTCCCTTGTTTCAGTGTATGAGGTCTAATTTGACCGTAAGGGATGAGACACAAGAATCAGGTCTACACATCTTTTTGTTCATTCAAAACCGGAATAAAGTATTTATTTATGACATGAACAATATAGAAGCACTGTAAAACATTTATTATAGCGCTCCACAAACCCTGAGCAACGTCTTCATCATGTGTCAGCAAAAATATGTGGACATCCAGTCTTTTTGTTATTTTTATTATTATTAAACCTTTATTTAACCAGGATAAGAACTAGGATAAGAATCTCTTTTCCAAGAGTTTCCTGGCCAAGAAAGGCAGCAGCACAGTTTACAAGTCAATAGACATTAACAACAACGTTAAAACAGCGTGGAAGAAATTAAAAGACTCTTAATAGACAAAAGTCAAAGTGCTCAACAGATGTAGGCTTAGTGACATTAAAACCAGTTAAAATCAAAAACATCTCCAGCCAGAAGTTTGTGCTCTACACTATCCTGGATGCTGCTACGTGAATAACGTAAAGGTGTCGTGGTCTTTTACTTCTTCTACTGTAACAGGTTCACACTTTGTCATGCTGACTGTCGTTAGCATCTAATATAGTAACAGGAAATGGTTTCTTCTGTGGGTTTTGGATTCTACTGTCTATCTACACGGAACGTCACTTTCAACTTCCTCTAAGCCACCTCTGGACTTTGTGAGATAATTTTAGGGATTAAGACGTCTGATATTGGTCGAAAGCTAACATTGTCTTAAGTAGTTGTTTGAGTAGTTAGCCCTGACGGATTCAAAAATGTGTTTACATGTCAGCGTTGCGAGGGGACAACAGAAGACCCCTGTTTACGCTAAATTCTATAATTCCTCTCGAAATGTTCTTCTGCAAACTTCTGGTGACTTATTGCAGATTAAAGTACCAACTGTGCCGCGCGATAATCAGGCTGGCTTATTGAAAACCAGGTCAATTTACAGGCACATTACTGCCACCTATTGGTCTGCAGTTTAGATCAAGGCAGAAAATAGTTCTCAAAAAAATCATGGCACATTTTGACCAGAATTGTGGCATGAGGTCTTGTTGCGCCCTCTGGTGACCGACACAGTTTAGCTAGAAAACATAAATAACAATAATTTTTTTTTTTTTGATACATTTTTATTAAATTTTATGTCGCAGAGGTTGTGTGTGTTTGGATGAGTCCATGTGTGTGTATGGGGATGTTTTCCATCTGTTAAATCAGCATATTGTATTCTTACCCATTCATTTCCTATGGCCGGGAGCACCAGAGGTGTGTAGGATATCACCACATCATGAGGCAATAAAATGAAAAAAAAAAACTAGTATTTATGCTTAAGATTAGACTGAACTCTGGAGAAAAGATGAAGCAACAATTGTTACCTGTGATTGGTCAAGGGAACCCAAAATCCACAGTGGATTTTACTGACTGACAATAAAAGGACGTACAGTAAATTGGCAACGTAGTTACGACAGAAGCCAAAACTAATCTTGTTGACTTTAATCTGGAATTGTACTGTATGAAAATAAACATAAAGACTATTGTGGTTCAAATGTCCTATGAAGGGTTAAAATAAATATTTCACTTGTGGTTTTCTACTCGCAGCCCTGGTTTAGGTGGACGTTTAAAGGAAATGGTTAAGTTTTTGAGACACTGCACGGTTCTTCTGGCACTTTCCTGTCTGTTTAGCAGTAACTATATGGGGTTTGGAGTCTTTCCAGATTAAAACAATGAAGTTCATTCACATTAATGTCGACAGGTTTGGCCTTGCCTTTTGTTTCTTTCAATTCATATTGTATGACTTTGTTTGCAAAGAGCATATTTTGCAACTCAGTGTTGACCCAGGACTGTTCGACGAACCTTTACACCAAATGTTATTGCTGTAATTTTATACTATGTGGTTGCTTTTGTACATTTTTTGTTTTCAAATTTCATTAATAAAAATGATCCTTAACAGTGTTTCATCTACTCCTTTTGCGTGTTTTAGTTGAGTCTCACTGCAGTCCTGCTGTTTATAGTAATACTGACTTATATTTGGGACAGTCCGGGGGCCTAGTGGAAAGGAAACCTGGCTTGTAACTGGATGGTTGCTGGTACAAATCCAGACAGGTCAAGGGCTGGCTACCCAGTTCCCATTGCTCCCCATTGATTGGATAAGTTGGACACTCTAAATTGACCCCTGATATTAATTTATGAGTTGACGTGCTGTAACCACATCTTGCCACTAGTGGGTGCTGTAGTACCAGATCAAAGCTCGGGGTGTAAGTTAATGAGATTCAGAAGTTGCACCTCTGTCCAATAAAAATACACCAATAAACTCACAACACATTATGACCACAGATGCGGTCGCAGACTAGCACCCAAACATTAGCATTTAGCACATTAACAACCAGATATTTTTGCATTGGACTGGTTCAACTTAATGTAAATGTGCTAATGTTTCTTTGTCGAGTGAGTGAATTGCTGCTGGTTGATTAATTACCGATTAAACGTAGGAAAAGGCTTCACATGTGTTACAGAAAGTACCATTTGTATATTTGCTCCTGGTCTCTCTCTTCTGTCTCTCCCTCACCTCCCGCTTTTTCTTTCTCTCCCCCCTTTCTGTCCCCCACCTCTCCTCTGTCCCCCATTTAACTCTCACCCCAACCGGTCGAGGCAGATGACCGCACATCTTTGAGCCTGGTTCTGTCGGAGATTTCTTCCTGTTAAAAGGGAGTTTTTTTCTCTCCACTGATGCCTAGTGTTTGCTCATTGTGTGAACTGTTGGGTTTCTTTTCTCTCTGTAATATTGTAAAGGTTTTGGCCTTATTATGTACAGATAGATGAGATAATGTATGTTGTGATTTGGCGCTATACAAATAAAATTGAATTGAATTGAATTGAATTGAACCACCGTGTGAGAAATATTATAAAAGTAGTGAATTCAGTTCTTCAGTTAAAGCCTTAATGAATATGACAAATCAGAACGGCAACGTTAAACGTTTCTTTCTTGCATGTTTCTGACTCAAGTTGGCTTTTTCCCCTGACGTGTTAAGCTGCTCCTGGAGCTCGTACTCAGGGTCGTGACCAGGGAGTATAAATCTGTATCTGGGCTAAAAGGACTGGGTGGGGGGGGGGTGTATTTTGGGTCTGAGGTGTGTGTGTGTGTGTGTGGGGGGGGGGTTACTGTCTGTCTCATGTGTCAGCGAACAGCAGAGTGTCGAGGCAGCTGCTCTCTGGTGAGTGTCCCCGTGTCTTTTCTGTCCGTCCTCGTCCTCTCCTGCATTTTAATTTCTCCATTCTGTCAGATCGTCTTCTCTCTGCACCAGGGTATTTATTTGTATACGACACTGATGTGGTCGCATTTTGGACGTTTTGACGTTATTTTTTTGTTTTGTTTTGGTTTGTTTGTTTGTTTTTCGAGCACTGTGACCTGACATAAGGACTTTCTCTTCGGAAAGCAGATGGTGAATAAGAAAAATAAAATGTTTATATACCAATACTAATTTGAAAAAAAAAATACGAAATGGAAGTACTGAAATACATGTTGCAAGTTTGCTCTGTATTTTTGGAAAGATTGTAATCTGGATGTCACTCAAGGCCTCAAACAGAGAACTGCTAATCTGAGAAGTCAGATTTACAGCTGTAACTAATATATTGCGTTAAAGATGAAACAATTTTGTTTAAAAAAAAAGGCAAATATTAAAGGTTTGAAATCCAATATGACCATTAATTTTGTAGTTTAGTAGAATAATATTTGTTGAAATTAACTTTGCACATCAGTATTAGCAGCAGCTACATGTTGGCTTATACATAGTGTAAAATTGACTTAAAAATAACTCTTTCCATGCATAATACATACTATTATCATACATACTATTATACTTAAGCTATTATGTAATTTGTCCAATATTGCTAATAATTAACAATCTGGTATAGATTGGGCTAAAGAAAGTTAATGATAGCAATAATGTAAACTGTATTCGGGCTGCAATGATTATTTTATAAATTACTACTTTTTTATATATTATTTTGACATTCAAATAACATTTTGAGCGTTTTTTTTAAAAAAAAAACTCTCAGATTTTTCAGCTTCTTACATGTGAATATTTTCTTGTTTCTTTGCTCCATTTAAAACTGAATATTTTTGGCCAAAACAGGACATGAACATCATTCAACGTTTAGGAAACACCAATCAATAATCAACATATTATGTAAATAATCATTTGTTGCAGCCCTACACTGGGTATCTACCACCTACCAATATGTCTGCAGGTAAAAGTTGAAACAATGAACTGACAAAAGCAGCATTTTCACCTCTTCCACTTCTAACACTTAATAAGTCCCATCATGCTTTGCGTTGTAGTTTTGCATGCAAATTTCCCCCAAATAATCTTACGCCATCTAACCCTAGTGACCTCGATATCACAGCAGGTTTGATGCCCCGTTCAAAGGCTGGTTACTTGTGCTGAAAATGACGCTGCCTCTCCGCCGTGCAGGGATGGCCACAACCGGGAACCTCTCTGAAGAGCAGGTGCACTGCTCCATCTGCCTCGACGTCTTCACCAATCCTGTGTCCATCCCCTGTGGACACAACTTCTGCCAGACCTGCATTCTAGGATACTGGAAAACCAGCCTTTTGTTCCAGTGTCCCATGTGCAAGAAGTCCTTCCACAAAAGACCTGATATCAGCGTGAACACGGTGCTGAGGGAAATTGCAGAGCAGTTCAAGGAGATCAGGGTCCGAGGGGTGGAAGGGAAGGTGAGCAAAGAGGAGGAAGAGGGGCAAGGAAAGAGGTGGACCATGGAGCGGAGGAGAAAGGAGGATGAGGAGAGACTTTTGGAGAAAGACCAGAAGCAGCAGCTCCTGGAGGAGCTGACGCAGAAGCAGGAGGAGGGGAGGAGAAAGATGGAGTGGTTAGGGCAGAAATCAGAGGAGAAGAAGCCAATACAAGAGGACTTGCCTCCGTTAATCGCCTCTGCATCAGCACCTCAAACGTCGCCTCCGCTGTCACCGCAAGCCACGGCACTGAGACCGCCACCTCCGCTGCCCCAGACATCTCCACCACCACCACCATCTCCTCAAATCCCTGCTTCTCAATCCCCTCCTTCCTCCTCTCTCCTCCATCCTTCCTGGGAGGAGGTCCTCTGTGATGTTTGCCTTGGGGGAGACAGGCCCAAAGCGGTCAAATCCTGCCTCGTGTGTCTGACGTCCTACTGCGAGGAGCACCTGAAATCTCACACCGCCAGGTTCACCAAGCACAAGCTGATGGATCCTGTCGCCAACATGGAGGACAGGATGTGTCCCAAGCACGAAAGGCTCCTGGAGCTGTTCTGTAAGAAGGACCAGACGTGCGTGTGCGTGCTGTGCACCGAGACGGACCACAGAGCGCACTACACCGTCCCTGTGGAGCGAGAGTGGATGGAGAAGAAGGTAAGACATCTTTGATACGTCAACCAAACGTTGCAGAGAATCTGCTTCTGCTTAGCCGTGTTTGTGGACGCGTGTCGCGCAGGCACAGCTGAAGAAGACAGAAATCAGCGTCCAGCAGATGATCCAGGACAGAGTCAAGAAGATGGAGGAGATCAAGCAATCGGTCGAGCTTAACAAAGTGAGTCGTCCTGGAGGTCAAAAATACATTTACAGATTCAATTTGCAGACAGTTTTCTGACTCAGATTCCTGCTTTTTTAAAGGCCAGTGCTCAGAGAGAGATCGAGGAGAGCGTGCAGGTCTTCTCTGAGCTGGTACGCTCCGTCCAGAAGACTCAGACTGAACTGGTCGTGGCCATCGAGGAGAAGCAGAAGGAGACGGAGAGACGGGCAAAAAGCCTCATCTCTGAGCTGGAGCAGGAAATATCTGAGCTGAAGAGGAGGAATACGGATCTGGACAACGTGGCTCGGACAGACCACATTCATTTCCTAAAGGTCAGGGTGTATCAGAGAAAAGGTGGTGAAGATTTAGATACGAATTTGGTGTTTGAGATCTATTCTGAAGTGTTAAAATTAAAATAAAATTCATCTAAGTGTTTGCCTAATTACGTTTTGAGTAACCTTTACACATTTCATTGCAAACATGAGATCAGGACAACAACAGTGCCTTCTTTAAAAACGGGATAAGTGAATTTATAATCCCACCATAATCCTTTGGATTTTCATGGGGGACATTCTTGAGTTGAATGGAGGCTCTATATTTGGTACAATACAGATAAAATATAATTGCAATTTTCTTTATATCTTTAAAATATAGGTTTGAATCAAAATATATAAGAAAATATTTAGTTTTGAACCTTTTTTGTTTGTTTTTATGTTGTAATGTTTTATTGCAGTCGTCACTTTGGTTAAAAAAAATGGAGGCAATTTTACAAAATGAATTATATAAAAATGAATTTAGCTCTAAACTTGTGTTAATGCTAATTAATACGTTCCATATTCCCTCTGCAGAGCTTCCCAGCACTTAGCTCAACTCCATCTGTAAAGGACTGGTCTGAGACCAGTGTTCCCACTGACACGTGTGTGGGCATGATCAGGAGAGCCGTGTCCAAACTGGAGCCGACATTAAACGAAATGATTGACAAACTGGCGGATAGTGGTAAGAGTGTCTTTACGTGTACAAATACCATTTTCCTTTAATCCTTTAGTAATTTTCTCTTCTCTTTTGTTGACAGAAATGAAAAAACTGTTGAAATATACAGGTAATGTTTCCTTTTTTTTTTTTTTGGTTGGTTACTTCTTCCAGTGTGAAAAAGCAACAGAATAAATCCTTCATCTGTCGGTTTCTGCAGTGGATGTCACTCTGGACCCAGACACGGCAAACCCATGGTTGCAGCTTTCGCAGGACAGACATCAGGTGAGACATTTGGGAGCGTGGCAGGACCTGCCCGACCATCCCCACCGCTTTGACACGGTGGTCATCGTGCTGGGCCGCGAGGGCTTCACCTCGGGGAGACACTACTGGGAGGTGCAGGTGGGCGACAAGGACGACTGGTACCTGGGCGTCGCCAGGTCTTCTGTCAAAAGAAAGGGCAGGATCTCGGTCAGCACCACTCAAGGCTACTGGGCTCTGGCCATGAAGAAGGGCCAGGGCTACAGGGCGTCGACTTCACCACCTGCACTGCTCCCGCTCAACCCGAGGCCCAAGCGAGTGGGCGTGTACGTGGACTACGAGGAGGGCCAGGTTTCGTTCTACGACGTGAGAGCTCGGACTCACATTTATACGTTTAAAGATACGTTCACGGAGAAGATTCTGCCTTTCTTCTACCTGTACTGCTGCGACAAAGCTTCTGATACCATCATGATTTGTCCGGTGATTGAGAAAACCATGATCTAGTAAAATGAAGGACAAACATCACTGAAAAATCCTTGGGAAAAGTGAAAACAGGTTTAACCTGTATTGGGTTCTGCGTTTTATGTCTATTTATTACATGTATAATGTAGCTTAGCTAATCCTTGTGTTGGTTAAGTTAAGATGGTTCAACATTTTAGAAAATGATTGTTTGTCTTCTTCTACACTTTGAACAATCACGTCTGTCTGTTAAATATAAAAAGTCCCCGGCAGCACATAGCTTATTTTAGCTTAGCTTAGCAGGCCAACATGCGTGAAGGGACACAGCTAGGTTATCCTAATGTTACACAATCTGCCTACGACGAGGCAGATTGTTCTACTTTTTCAGCTAAATACTGGATAAAAGATTTATCTACACCATTTCACTTTATTTGTATAGAGCCAATTCATAACATACATTACCACAAGGCACTTTACTAAGTTCAAGCCCAAACAATTACTTAGCTAACGTGTGCTAAATGTTCATTTTGTGTTACAACATAGTTAGCTATTAGCGCAAACACGGGAAACAAAGATCTGCAGTAGGGCTGCAACGATTATTAATCGATTACTAAATTAATCATCAGCTATTTGATAATTGATTTGCTCCATGTAACAAAGAAATCATTAAAACTAAGTTATTCTGGTTTGTGGACAAAACCAGACATTTGAGAACATCAACATTTCCAGGTTTGAGCAACATTTTTCAACATTTTCTGACATTTTACCAAACGTACAACATTCATCAGGAAAACAATCGACAGATTAATCGCTTGTGAAAATAATGGTTAGTTGCAGCACTAATCTGGAAATAGGCTGATATTACACCATACTTTGTGGCTAATTTAACATCGCTAGCCGTTGCTAAACAAAGCTAACTTGCTGCTGGTGGTAGCTTCGTATTTACAGACAGAGTACCTTTGTTTTATTTTAAATGCATGACACAAGAAATATAACTTCTATTAATAAGTGCATGTAGATTCTTCATAAAGTGTGACTGATCCTGTATAATGTAAGAGGAGTGTGTTCAAGCTTTACAGCAATAAATTTTTAAAATATACAGAGTTTTGTTTCTTTAAAATGATGTCACCTGGCCACACCCCCCCGTGTGGCTCGCTGTTTTCCTGTTGCCAAAGAAATGCAAACTGCATTTTTTTGGTGGTGCCTAAATGATTATTGTGTATGTTGTAACATGTGAAAGACCACTTTGGATTGTGGAATTGATTTTAAGAGCTAGGGAGGAGCGGGTGAGTCTTTCGTTCAACGATTTTTGTTTGTTTCTCTCATGTTTTTGAGTTTAAAATAGATATGGGAAAGAACACAGTGCAGGACAATCAAGATGAGCAAGCAGAATCATGTGAAAATGACTCATTGGGTGGATCTCACTGTGAAAATGTTAATAATAGACATTTCAGTAGGCTTATCTATCTTTTTCTACGTTTTTATCACTTTGGTCATAAAAACACTGTTATGTCATGTATATGTCAAATAAGCCTGTACAGTAAATCCCATTTCCTTCCAAGACAGACCCCATAATGTCATCCCTCAATATCATTGCCTCAGTGTCGGAGGATGATTTCCTGTGTTCAATCTGTCTGCAAGTCTTCAGTGACCCGGTCACTACACCATGTGGTCACAACTTCTGTAAGACCTGCCTCAGTGGACACTGGGACAACAGCGAGTTATGCCACTGCCCGACTTGTAATAAAAGATTCTACGCGAGGCCCGAGATCGCCACAAACACAGTCATTGAGGAGATTTCAGTCCAAATAAAAAGGAGAAAAGTGGAGACACTGGAAAGCATTGAAGCGCCGAGGTATGCGGTGTGTGATGTGTGCACAGACGAGAAGATGGAGGCCCACAAGTTGTGCCTGGTGTGTCTGACTTCGTACTGCGAAGCTCACCTGGAGCCTCACCGGAGAGTTCCCTCCCTGACGAGACACAAACTGGTCGACCCGGTGGAAAACCTGGAGGAGAGGATCTGCAAGAAGCACGAGAAGATCCTGGAGCTGTTCTGCCGGCACGAGCGGGTGTGCATCTGTGAGCTGTGCGGGGAAACAGACCACAGAGACCACCAGACGGTGTCTGTGGAAGACGAATGGGCTCTGCAGAAAGTAGGACTGTTTATTACAAATTTCAAATACCCTAAAACAGCGGTTCTCAAACTTTTTTATATCAAGTACCACCTGAGCTGTTGAAGTAACACCATTATCACCGTTAAAATACAGTGGTTTAAAAAGGCAGAGCAAATTCAGCCGCAGACTTTTTACAGGAGGCAGATTTATTCCCAATAAGATAATCTGCTCTCTCATCGTCCTCCTCTTCCCTAACTAAGATTGAGCTAATTATTATTATTTAATTTATTATAATTATTTTCTTATTTGTTTCATCCTCTATGCACTCCAGTCAGAATTTCTCAACTCCACTCCGATCACATACCCTGGTCTATACAGTAGAACAGTATTTCTGATTTTCCTCCAAGTACCACCAGAGGACGCTCGCGTACCACTGGCGGTACATGTACCACAGTTTGAGAACCATGGCCGTAAAACAATAATAAAATGCTTGACTTAATCTAATTTTCTGCATGGAAATTCTATCTTTCAGACAAAAATGAGGCCCAAAAAGGCAAAGATAAAAATGATGATTGAGGAAAGACTGGCAAAGACAAGGGAATTCAGAGTTGCTTCAGTAATGAGCAGAGTAAGTTCCGAGGCAAATGTTGGATAGAAAGTTTTACACTTTATTATAAATCTCAGGGAATAATGACAGGGAACTTCTGGTTACAGGAGAAAGCGCACATAGAAATGGACTGCAGTGATAAGCTCTTCGGTACGCTGCTGAGTCAAGTACAAGCGATGCAAACTAAACTAAAATCAAACATAGAGGAAAAGCTGCGGAAATCCCAGGAGAGAGACAAAGCCATGATTCGCGAGTTGCATCGGGAAATCGCGGAACTGCAAAGAAAACAGGAGGAGCTGGAGGAGCTTTCGCGCAAAGACAACCCTCTTCAATTCCTGCAGGTTAGTCCACACGACGCCCACGAGTCAGCGAAATGAAGTGCGGTGACCCGCCCAGCGGCGTTATAGCCTAGCTTAGCATGGAAAGAATGACCACCGTAGGTGACGGGATGTTACACCTGTGCTGACGTTGTCAAAAACGCCCATGTACGATCACTTCAGTGGTATGGAAAGTCAGTATGTCGAAAACATTCTGGAACTGTTGACTTTGACAGAGAAAAATTATTTGTCTGTAGTCCTTTCTTGCATTTTGCTAATGATAAACCATCACAACGTCACATATTATAGCTTGACACTGGCTGTAGCGTAAAAAGTTCGCAAACTCTGCAAGCATTTTTCTGTTTCCCACAATAAAGACAAAATAAATGAAACAGACATTGGCAGCTTGACATGTTGTTTTGGTACTGACCAATCAGGAATCAGTACCAACTCTAAAAACCCATCCCTACCTACTATCAATATTCATGCTCGCTAACTAACACATTAGCCTATATCAGTACACGACTGTTAAAAATAAACAAATGTCCATTACATTCGACCATTGTCAAATGAGTTAGATTGTCAAAGCTAGCGAAACAACGTTACACACTGGAGCTTTACTTCACTAAATGAACCAGGCTCATTTAGTCATTATGCTAAGCTAACTGACCTTTGGCTCCAGCCATTAAGAGTGGTACTGATGTTGTCTTCTTACTCACTAGTTAGAATGTGTCAAGATAGATTATATTTAAAAAAAAAAAAAAATAACATGCAGTCTCTTTGCATACAGTCATGCATTTGTGATTAGTTTCCCACTTTGCAGGCTCTGAGCAACACATCGATGACCAAAGACTGGTCAAATATCCGGATTTACCCCGACCTGTGTGTGCAGTCGATCAGGAGAGCCATGACACATCTTGTACTCACTTTTCAAGCAGAGCTGAAAACTCTGACAAACACGGGTAAGCAAGTATATCTTCTGCGTTTGCTTTATTCAAGAGGGTCACAACGTTCCTAAAAACACATATGTTCTTTTTTTACAGAACTGTCCAGAATGAGACAATATAAAGGTGAGATCACAAATATGTGTATCAGGTTTACTTAACCAGGTTAAACATGAGCGCGTTAACTCGACTCACTCATTTCAGAGTCAGTCACCTTTGACCCCGCCACTGCCGGTTGCTGCCTTGTGGTGACTGAGCTGGGTAAACGTCTGAAGTTCTCCAAAACTGTGGCTACCACACCTTCTGCAGACTCAGCGAGGTTTCACAGTCCCATGGTTCTGGGGACGAAGGGTTTCACCTCCGGAAGACACTACTGGGAAGTCCGAGTGGGCCTTAGAAATGACTGGTTTGTCGGTGTCGCCAAGGAAACTGTACCCAGAACAGGGACGGTGGCTGTGACGTCAAGAAATGGCTTCTTTGCCATAGGAAAGAAGGGTTTTGACTATCAGGTTAACTGCCCACAGTCCACGGTCATCCATTTGTGTCCCAGGCCAAGAAATGTCGGCATTTACGTTGACTTCGAGGAAGGCCGAGTCTCCTTCTATGACGTGGATGAAAAGTTACACATTTACTCTTTCAAACCAGAGTCCTTCACTGAGAAAATGTTCCCATACTTTTACCTTTACAGCAAAACAACAAAATCCGAGGCCTTGGTCATAACTTTTGTCTAAAATCACACATCACAATTAAAGTCTCTTAAACTACTTCCTGGAAGAAATTGTTGCACAACTTGTGAGGAGTAGGATCTAAACATTTTACAACATTTTGGGTTAGCTTGTTTTCAACATTGTTTGAATTTATCAGGTGGATGCTCGTTTGTTTTTTCATGTATTCTGTGTTAAAGGGGTTTGTTTTGGGGCCGTCAAATAAAAATTGTTTGATTTCTTTGCAGTCTTTGACTTAAAAATTGCTAATTAAAACACGAAGTTGTCATTCACTGATTAATCATACTGTATATGTCTGTGAGACGGCTCATTTATCTATTTAAAACAGTATTATTTGTCACAGAAATGGCAGTAAAAAAAAAGAGTCAGAAATGCACATATTTGCTCTTGGTATGATATATATATATATATATATATATATAGGTCATGATAGACAGCTTTTTTGTTGATTGTTTTACAGTGAACTGGAGATTATGAATAGGCACTGCAGTAAAATGTTTCTAACGTCAAGCCAAAAATAAAATGGGTCTGCAAAACAAAACAAAAATTTAAATTAAGAATTTAATGTGTCCATTACTTGTTGTGTATATAAAGCAGAGGTGTTGAACTGGTGTCCCGTAGGCCACATGTGGTCCCCCAATTGACTACATACTACCCACCACTTATTATCATGTTATAATAGAAGAAAAACAGTGCATGTGTCTGAGCATATTGACAGAATACTACATATATTTGCGAGTATTCTTTTCTATAATAGTAATATGAAATGTAATGCATTCAACAATTAAATGAATTACAGGTGTCCACATTACCGCTTACTTAATTTTAGATTAAAAATTAAAAATAGATTTATTTTTGCATCATAAACATGTTTTTATTGTGAAGTATACTTCACTGCATATCAAAACAAGTGCTCTTACTGGGAAATTCTGTGAATCTTCATCATGAAAATCTCTAATACGCAACGTCATGATGGAACATTGTGATATAAAGGATCATGGAGGAACTTCTCTGACGCTCGGATTTGATTGGCTGTGCGGCGTCACATGATTGCACATGCCAACCATGCAATAAGTCACTACTTAGCTGAATAGTTATGAGGAAACATACTGACTTGCAGCTGCAGACACTCAAGCAAATTCGCCCAACTGTAACCCTGCACCTTTTCTTCTTGTGAGAGCCAATCACCATCAAGTGGGCGTGTTTTCTCCAGTGGCTGTGGCTGCAGATGCGGACATACTTGGCCTGCTCTCCTGTTTTTTTTTTTTTTTGTTTTTTTGAGCAAGCAGGAAATCAGTGAGTCCATCAGGGCTGCTGAGGTTCCCAGCAGTCATACGTCATTATATTGGATCACTGTTAGGGAAACGAGGGCAGCTGTGCTGGACTCTGGCCCTGATAAGACTGTCACACACTTCAGGAAACGCACGCTTGTAGGTGGGAAAGAGAGGTATGTGAGTTTTAAACCTCTTATTTTAATGGTTATTCAGGTGCAGACATGTGTTAAATGTAACATGCGAGTGCTGACATACTGTATATGTGAGTTTCTTGTCACTGTTTATAGTCCATGTGAGTCATGACGAGGGAAAAAGGATTTCAGCCACTGGGACTGTTTACACTGACATGTCACGACACCTACACATCCAAAAACATTATACTGACTTCACATGCTTTTGCCATATGTGGCCTGACAACTGTGACAATCAACAGGTTTAGGGGAACTTAACTTTTGCCATGATCACAGAGAACACTCCATTTTTTATTGGCTGGCTCTTTTTTTACAGCCTGTACATGGTTCCTCTCAACGCGTATCAGCTAAAATCACTTGAAAAGAGCTGAACTGAGGAGGTTCAAACGGGAATAAAAATACAAGCGTGTCTTAGCGTTTAAGATGTAAACTGAAGTTTTTGCTTTTAAAATTGTCTTTGTAAAGTACTTCTACCAGCACGACAAGTCGACTGATCTTAAAGTGATAGTTCAGGGATTAGAGCACTTTAACACCGGCACCGTTCCAATTCTGAAACCAATTTTATTTTACCTGGCTGGAGCATTCACACCAAAACTAATTTGGTTCAACAATTTTTTTCCAGTGGGAAACAAAAAAATACTTAGCTTAGCAGGGGGCAATTAAAAAGCATTATAAAGCATTGGTAAGAAGGAACTACAGGTAAAAAAAACTGACGAGGGAAGCAAAGCACATGTTCACTTCCACGTTCATTGTGCGTTGAACAACAAACTTTGGTTCTGCTCAACTGGTGTGCAGGTTTGTTGACATCACCAAGGTTCTGGAGGGTACTAGAACCCAAACAGGAACCTTGCAGGTGTTTTCCAGGGTAGAAGTGCTAACAGTCAACATGGCCGCCAACGGAGACACGACGAAATTCAGATTTTAGCCATTTAACTAAAGGTTCACCTAATATAATCTACATGTTCATCACTATATACAGTATATCATTGTAAGGCAGCTATTTCCATCAGGAACCAATGTTTGTAATCTGCTCACTCTCCCACACCAAAGTCCATTGACAGAATCATCAATTTTAGCGCTAGGGGGTCACAGATGCTACTGGTCTGAAGCCGTCTCTTTTGTAATTTTGTGTCCCTTATTTAAAACTGGACAGTGACTTTAAGCGACTGAAGTCATAAAACGACACATTTAGACGTACTGATGGAGGCGGCAGTGGATCGACAGCACCTGTGCGCTGTGATGTAAAGTTGCCGATTTTTTACTATGGACGCTGGCGCAAGGAGTGACCGATTTACAAGGTGAAATAAACTTCAACTTCCTGTCATAAATGTCTGTCTGACAGTGAGATAACGCATCGGATTTATTCTTAAGATATCAAAGACCTAAGCAGACATAGACGTTTTGTAGGTGAGTCATTTGTTAAGTGGTTAAAAATGTATTTGTAGCCTCAACATTTAACTACGTCCGTACTGTGAATGCATTATATTACTTTACTTTCAGGATTGCATATTTAAGGGGTTTTTGACAGTAACTGCGTCAACTAAAATATTGAACTTCTTTCAAAACTAATGCAAGACTTTTCTCTTTCCAGGTATATTTATTGTATTCAGTAATAGAATACACCATTATACTGCACTAGTGCCACACTCATGTCCGAGCCTCGAAAGTGCTGCATCTGCCTGGACGACTTTACCAACCCTGCTTCCCTCCCCTGTGGACACTACTTCTGTCTGGGCTGTATTGGAGAATACTGGAGGATCCAGGGGGCTTGTCAGTGCCCCCTCTGCATGACCCACTTCCCCACCAGACCACAGCTCCAAACAGACCCCACAACACAGACTGAAAGCTCAGCTGCGCCTTTAAAACCCGGGGAGGTTCCCTGTGATCTCTGCACAGCCGCGAAACGTCCCGCAGTCAAGTCCTGTCTGGTTTGTCTCACCTCGTACTGTGACGCTCACCTGGAGCTGCATTACCAGAGTGAAGACCTTGGGCGCCATCTTCTGATCAGTGTGGTGAAGAACCTGGAGGAGCCTGTGTGCAGAGTGCACGAGAAGCCATTAGACAGATTCTGCCGGAGTGACCAGACATGCATTTGTGCCATGTGTGCCCAGACTGAACACAGAGGTCATCACATTATTCCTGTTTACAAGGAAGCTGCAAAGAAGAAGGTAGAGGCTGATAAAAGCTCCACATGTGGGAATAAACAGCAACATTTGAGTGTTTCTTTTGGATACTGAAGTTTCATATCATTGGCCTTACATCCAAATTTAATTCAAAACCAACTTGGAAATGCTAAAAGATGCAACTCACCATTAATCAAGTACTTGTTTGGTCCTTAATGTCAGAAAATGTCAGAAAACCTGTAAATGATGCTGTTCCCAAAAGCCTTGTTTTTTTCCTCAAACCAAAATTATTCAGATTTAATGATTTCTCTGTTATATGGAGCAAAGAAAACAGGAAATATTCACATTCTTGACACTGAACAATCTGAAAACTTTAATTAGAAAAAAACAAAGATCAGCAAACTAATTAGTCAATTATAAAATGACTTGATGATCAATTTATTAATCAAATAATAATTGTTGCAGCCCTACTAAAAAAAACCCTGATCATTATACGAATTTCTCCCAATTTAATATGTTTAAAGAAGCCTAATGCCATGGCTTCTGTGATATTTCATGAGAAATTCAAGAATATATCCAAACTGTGCTATTTGCCGTGTCAAAAAAGAGCAATAGAAATGTGTCCACCCCTTTATCAGATTACTATAAGACATCTTCATGGGTTCTTCTTTGACCTCACTCCTGTGTTGCTGCGTCTAAAGCTCTCGCCGCAAACGTTTTTTTTTGGGGGGGGGTGTTTTTTGTTGTTGTTGCGCAGGTGAAACTAAAACGGAGGAGGACAAAGCTTTTGCAAGCCATTCAAGAGAGGCTGAGCAAAGTCGAGAAAATCAAGCTGTGCGTCGGCCGCTGCGGAGAAAACCCAGCAGAGGCGCGGGCAGAGAATAAAGAGCTCATGCAACAGCTGGAGGAAGAGATCTGCGAGCTGCAGAGGAAGAACACCGAGCTGGAGCAGCTGTCACACTCCGACGACGACCTGCACTTTCTGCAGGTCCGTGTGGCGCCAACTACGGCCAATACACAAGTTGTCAGTGATCAATTATTTCCATTTTGTGCCAAAACTCTTTAACAAAATCTCTACTTTTGTTCCCGCAGAGATTCCTATGTACTTCCTGACCAACATGATGACACAGAGCCACTGGGACAAAGAGGAATCTGCTTTTTATTCTTCTAAAATGGATGACGGGTTTGCTTTGCAAACTACACATCGTAACACACTCCTCCACTCACCCAAACTACGGTGGCCTTCACATACCAGATAGCGTAGTTAAAACATTTTTGTCACTTCAGACAGCTGCAGAAACATGGCATAAGTCGTCTGCAAAGCCTAAAGTCTAAACAAATGGCATACGAGTTGACCGCGTTCCAGTTGACAAGTCAGGCTAGCCACTTTAAGCCAGCGTTAGCAAAACCAGTCGCTAACAATGCTCTACCAGTATTTTACGCACACAAAGGGAAAAGAACTGTGATATGTTTATGACTGAGTTAATGTGAAACAAATAAGACAGAAATGCAATTGACGAGTGTTTTTACCATTGACACGATTTGCGGCCATCTTGGAATCTTGCGTCAGGAGTTTGTACATTTCTGAGTTGGAAATCCAACCATAAAGGGGCATTCCACTTAACTAGGAACTGTCTACAAAGGAATTTTAATGGAATGCACCATTATATCAAGTATGGAAAAACCAAACAGTCTTTTAATTTAAAGCAGTTATATGGCATTTTTCCATTATACAGTTCTAGCACTACTCTGGTCTACTCCACTCCACTCGACTCGGTTTGGTATCTGGCACGTTGTTTTCCTACTATAGCACCTCCTCAACCGTCGTGATGTAATTTTGTACGCGACACAAAATTGTGACGGGCAAAGCAGTCATGAAGTTGAAAAAAAAATAAATAAATCCTGGATCCAGATGATGATCTGGATCCAGATCACTACCAAAATCTAGTCAACTGCTCATTGTCCATTTACACACTCAAAATTTGCTCATAATTTTTAGTTATTTTGCTAACAGACAGACAGACAAAAACCAACACTGGTGAAAACATAACCTCCTTAGTGGAAGTGATTACTTCAGTACTTCCTGCACGACCGGAGCACAGACTCCATCTGACTCAGTCACTGAACGGAAATACGGCTGAACGGGTCGTGATTGGGCTCATGATCTCCGTCTTTCAGCAGCGCTGTCGCTAAATACACCAGACTCCTCTGTTAAATATGGAGATTTTAGAAATGTCCTTGTTAAATGTTGGAGATTAACGCATGTTTTCAGGATTTTTAACTGTTTTTAACTGATCTACATTTCAACATCGTTCGGCTTGATTCTTGCGTCGGACGTCGCGCTCGTGACTCTTCCAGTGACGACACTCTCTGACCAATCAGTGGCCAGCAGTCTGGCCCAGCTCGACTGGAACCTCGACAGAGCAGGTGCTAAAAAAAGTACCGGGTACTATCCCTAATGGAAACGCAAAATAAACGCAAAGTAGAGTCAAGCCGAGCCAAGTCGTGCTAGAAATGTTAAGTGTAAAAGTGCCAATACACTTTTTCACAGTGTTTTTCTACCAATAAACGCTCCTACATGTCACGCACTTGACCTGAATTAATCTTAAGGAATTTACTTTTCACTTTGTAAAAAAAAACGCATAAATCCATAATTTAAATATATATGTATTTTTTGCACAGATGAAATAATAAAGTATTAATGACTGAGGAGCCAGCTTTGTTTTGTTCAGCCTCATATTTGACGCACAGGTACTGATCGTCTCCACTGACAACCAAACAGGTGCACGTGAATGTATGTCTTTCATCGACATTTTCTACATGAATGAATGATTATTTGCTGTTAAAATGTACGGTGATAAACAATATAAACTGTGAGAACTGCAACAACTATGGTCTGTGGATCTTGGGGAATCAGTGACTGATTTTAATGACAATGTAAATTCATAGGAGGTACAAAAATTTTTATTTATTTATTCCACTTGTGAATGAACCAATGAATGAATACAATGTCCAAATACTGTATTAATGTGAAATAAATACATTTCCTAATAAGTTGCTTTCATTTTTGTGTCCTTATTCATTTAGAAGTGAAACTTAAGTTCACTTGTGATTTCTCTAATATTGAGCAGTTGTGAATATAAACACACATTGCTCATTGGTTGCTGGTTGGGACACTGACGTGCCTCTTTGAATAGAGGAAGTGATGGGACTGGCTCTTCATCCGAAATGAAACTTAAGAGAAGGACGGTTCATGAACACACACACAGTTTCACTTATACTAGGTGGGAGTAGAGAGGGAGGCTGAAGCCAGTGGAATAAACAGCTGAAGGTAACAATGTACTTACATATATGAGGATTTTTGATAAAAGTATTTAGTTGTACAGTTTATTCTGAAGTGTGATCACATTGTTCTTTTAGTCTTGACACTTTCTTACATTTCTTTGAGCGAGCATAAGAGACTGAGAGAGAGCAGGTGTGTACTGCACAACGTACTTGCAGGTGTGTCACCGCCAATATGTTAGAGCAACAACAGAGACATGGTTCCTAGTGAAAATACGCTTTGACATTCGACTGTCAAAACATGTCCATTCGAAACATAATGTGTAGCCTGCATAATGTAAGTCTATGTCCATTTCGCGTAACAGCGATATAATGCTGAGGTCAACGCACAGTCGTAACAGAAGGAGGTGGCAGTAATTAACCAGTAATGGCAGTAATTCATTCACACGGAAATCACTCAATTACTGGAATCAAATGATCATTGTTTAGTTTATGACGGTAATATAAGAAAGGTCCATTATCAACCTGTAATTAATAGCAGTGGTTCTCAAAGTTTTCAGCAAAGACAGATTTATTGCCAATAAAACACTCTGCTCTCTCATCATCCTCCTCTTCCTCACTTATACTTCAGACCCTTCAGGAAAACTATTATTTAATTTATTGTAATTATTTTGTTATTTGTTTAATTTTCTTTTGTCATCATGAGAACAATAAACATTTAATACTGTACTTGCTAGGCTGTATATTCTCCATGGGTCAAAGTCATTTTTCAATGATCTTAAAACAGATCTGTCGCCGACTTTAAAATTTAATTCTTTGAGCCCCCTGTCCAAGGTTTACCCGGCCTTTCGCCCGCTGTCAGCTGGGATTTGCACCAGCAACCCTCTTGTGTGATAAAGTGGTAGACAATGGATGAATGCATGAATCAATCAGTCAAATTTTTTACAAAGCCTGCATCAAAATGGGAACAATCACAAACGTTTTTTCCCCCAGTGTGCTAGAGGCGGGCTTAACACGATCATGATAGAGAATGGGCGTTGGAAAAAAAAAAGCAAGTTTGCTGACACATTTTCATCTGGATCATTGGTCTGATTGGTTGCAGGTCTGTCCAGTTGTGCGCAGAGGCATTTTGGTCCACGTCACTGTCACATTCATTATTTATTGACCATTTCTCTTGAGTCAGATATGGCCTCTGCACCTGCATCACCCAGCAAGAGCTGCTCCTTCAAGAAACATCTAAAATGCTCCATTTGCATGGAGACGTTTAATAATCCTGTCACTACACCTTGTGGCCACTCTTTCTGCCAGAGCTGTCTGGAGATCCACCTTACGTACAACAACAATGCGTGCCCCCTGTGCAAGACGTTCATTATGAGAAGCTTGAATGTGAACATCGTCTTGAGAGACATTGTCCAACAGCAAATGGAGAAGAAGAAGATGAAAGACCAGGAAGCAAAGGACGGCGAAGTAGTCTGCGACATTTGTACGGAGGAAAATCTCAGGGCTGTAAAATCCTGCCTTGTGTGTCTTGCCTCGTATTGTTGGAAGCACCTGGAGAATCATTCCTCAACTGAAAGGCTGAAGGGCCACAAGTTGGTGGAACCTGTGGAGAACCTGGATGAACGGGCTTGTCTGAAACACGGACGTCCCTTGGAGCTGTACAGCAGGAAGCAGCAGAAATGCATTTGTGTTCGCTGTCTGGAAGAAGATCCGCAGGAGGTTGTCTCCACTGAAGATGAATGGGAGAAGAAGAAGGTGAGTAAACACACATGTACTGGACTAATCAGTGTCTCCAGTACAGGAGGATGTTTGGAGTTGGGATACTTATTTGCGTTTTTGTTTTTTTTTTGTTACTTCCAGGTTAAGCTTGAAAAAGTGAAAAAGGAATTAAGAGCAAAAATTGAGACAAGAGAAAAACATCTGGATGAGCTTCATCGATCCCTGCAGGTCTGCGAGGTGAGCTGCGAGAGAAGCATTACTGATCCTGGACTCACATGGACTGAAAAGTCAAAACTGGCAGAGCAGGTTTCAAACACAATGGCAGTTTATTGACTCGACTGAAAAGTAATTATACTTAATAATGTTTGGTATGTTTTCATATGATAAGTCTTTCCATTAGGTCAACAGAAGTAGTCAACACCAAACACATCATAGAATTAGTGGATCCATTCAGTCAAACCATTGGTGGGTTTCCATCAGCTGGTTTTAATGCACATTTTATGGAAACACAGCATCTTCATAAAGACATTCTCATCCTTCTATGGTGACCTGGATTTATTCTTAATCCTAAGTGTATCATCTGCAAATCTAATGTCCTAAAATGATGGAAATTTAAAGTCAAATGTCAAATGAACAATAATTTATTGTCTTCCATTTCTAGAACCAGCTGGATAATGAGTGGTGGGATATTGATGCGGTGTTCGATACTGTGCTCACCATTGTGGAGGAAGCCCAAGCAAGAGTTCTTCAGCCACTGAGAGACCGGAGGCAAGTCATGCAAAAAGAGGTGGATGATCTCAGACGGCAGCTGGAAGCAGAGATCAGACGCTTTAAGACGACCATCTCTGAGCTGGATCACATCGCTGCACTTGAAGATCACATCCATTTCCTACAGGTGAAGTGATGAGGAACGTACCACTTTTGGGACAAGACATTTCTCACTGCTCTTCCTTTCATCAGATCTTTCTATGTCGGTTTATCTTGTTGGTCATAATCTTTGTCTCGCTGATCCTCAGAAATACCCATGTCTTGTAGACCAGGAGGACACCCAAGACTTGGTCAAGGTAGACTTTGACACATCGCTGTGTTTTGGGACAATGAGGAAAACCACAACGATAATGATGGAGAAAATTCAGCAAAAGCTTGAGAAGCTGACCTCCATCGGTAACAACTGAATTATTGATGATAAATGTTTTAAAGCAGAAACTTTGACCTAACCTAATTTATTTACCTTGCAGAACTTGAGAGAGCTCCAAAGTTTTCAGGTGCGTCATATGTTGTGTTTCTTCCCTAACATCATTTTTGGAAGATAAACTGTCCTTTTTTTTTTAACTCATATGATTATTTTACTAAACAGTGGATGTAAAGCTGGATCTAACCACCGCGCACCAACGCCTTGTCATTTCTGAGGATGGGAAGGAAGTGAAAGATGGAGGGAAGGACCAGGAAGTCGCTGATGCACCGGAGAGGTTCGACATGTTTGGTAGCGTCCTGGGTGTCAACAGCTTGAGCTCTGGGAGGTCGTACTGGGAAGTGGAGGTCAACGACAAGACCGGGTGGGACCTGGGTGTGGCGAGAGTTGACGCAAACCGCAAAGGGAGGCTCTCACTGAACCCGGGCGAGGGTTACTGGGTGATCGTTCATTATGAAGACGAAAAGTTTGCAGCCCTGACGGCGCCACCGCGCCTGCTTCTGCTGCGAGAGAAGCCTCAGAGGGTGGGCGTGTTCGTGGATTATGAGGAAGGACTCGTCTCTTTCTACAATCTGACAACTCAGTCTCACATATATTCCTTCGCAGAGTGCTCATTCACCGGAGAGATTCTCCCATATTTCAGTCCACACCAGAAACAAGACGGTAAAAACAGCAATCCTTTGATTATTTCTCCTGTGAAACGACGTGAACAGGACATGGATGACGACTACGTTGGACTCAGTTGTCTATGGGATTGACCTCTAGGGGCAAAGGGCCAATAATATAGGGCTTCCTGTCGGGGACAATGTGGGGACAGTGGGTATTTCCTTTCAAGGAGGAAGACCTAAGTCTGTTATGTAAATAAACCTCAAAATACACAAATGTTTACTTAACCCCATACTTGTACATAGCTGGTTTCATATATATGCTAACATCCAGAGTTTACCTACATGTACCATTAGCACTGAGTTAGCATACTCAATTTTTTTCATCAGCTTGAAGCAATTTCAAATAAAACAACCAAAGTCTATCATGTTAATGAATTAAACCACAAATGAAACTGATTTCACTACTTGTTGGTATGTAGCTGGTTTCAGACATGATGCTAAAATCTGTAATTTACCCATCAGCATTTCAAACAAAATTACCAATTTGTTTCATTAAACCACAATATTCACCCTACTACTATAAAAAAAAGCTACTTTTGGACATGTACTAAAATCTGTAGTTTACTTATACATCCTGTTAGCATTGGGTTAGGACAGAAGTTTTTTATTTTTCTTTCTTTTCTTTTTAAAATCAAATCAAAGTCTGTAATGTTAAATGTAATCACTGTACAAAAAAACACAACAATTATTTACAATATTAACATGTATACAGCTGCTATCAAACATGGGCTAAAGATTGTAGATAACTCCTGTTAGCAGTGGGTTAGCATGCTTTTTCCCCACATTAGCTTATTTTAATTCAAATAAAATGACCTGTCTGTCATGATATTTATTCAAAAATTTTCTGGACTGTCTGTGAGTGACAACGTAAATTTCCATAAATACACTTTGTTGTTGACTCTTTTGAATTGTGGTATAAAATACATTTTTGTTATTATTATTAATAATAATATTATAACTGTAAGAAAAGTATATGTGTATGTTGTTACACAAACGATGAGATGCACAACACTTTCAATAAAGTAAAAAAGCCTAATTTCTGGATTTTTTTTAAGTCTAAAAAGAAAAATAATCTCAGCCGGAAAGTTTTGCACAAGAAAAATACTAATTTTAAGAAAACTTTACTTTGTTATAATAAAATATTACAGCTTACCTTAAGATTTAACTACCAGAAAAAGCAGAATCAAGGGTTTGCATGAAGTCCCAACAAAGGAGCAAGATTTTCTTTTCTTATTTTAAGAGTAAGAACATCATCGGCAAATTTGTGCATGCATTTGAAAGATGTTGTACTTTTATAACTCAATATACCATCAATCCCTAGTTTGTTTAAGAACTTAAATTTTGGCCTTTTTCAAGTCTCAAAGTGGCTAGAATTTTTTAAACTATCTAGTAACAAAAGTTGCAAAATATGCTCACGCCATTAGCACCTTTCTTTTCCCCTACCTAAAACAAGAAATTTTAAAATCAATTTAAGAATATTTGGCTTATTTCTGTGCATTGTGTACAGTACGTGAATAGGTGTTAGATATAACATGGAGCAGACACAGTTGTTCTTGGGAGGAATGTTTCATACAAAGTTTAAATTGGTGTAAAAAAATTAAAATATTAAATATTATTAAAATATTTCTTAAAACAAATTCTGATTTAAAATAGTTTTTGTTAAATTGTATTGTATGATATGATTGGATAACCCTGCAGTACAAAAATAGATTTTGCCAATTAGCTTTTGTAACTGACGTGGAATTCACCAGAGACTGGCTGCTGATTAGTCTCTGCATTTGCAGGCAGGTAAAGTCTCACGATTGTTTTGTACGAAATGAAACTGAAAACTGTTGAGTGGATTGAGAGTTGAGGAAATGATAAACATATCACACTCTCACATAGACAGAGGAGCGTTGCAGCTGTTGGGTGCAGGGTAAGCTGCTGGCATCTGTTTTTCGTCTTATTGTTTTAATTATTTCAACTTTATAATCTAGATCTGGATTTAATAATGGCTAAAAACATAATCGATGTTCAGTGAGACATAAAAATGATCAGATTGAACTATCAATTAATATTCAAAGGGGTTTATATCTTTAAAGACGGTGTTTGAACTCACTGTGTGTATGATATTTGTTTACATTATGTATTTATATTATAGCTTATTTCATATTAAATGTTACAAACGTTGAAAACGTGTGATAGTGCCTGACGGAAAAAAGGCAGTACAGTCAACAAAACTAGGCCGACAACTTTCAGGGTGTGTTAAAACAAACTGTGTGTGTGTGTGTGAGTAAAGTCATCCAATAATATATATGACGTTTGTACAATAGTTTCATTAATGGCTCATATGATAGTGATGACATGTTCTTGGAGACTTTCCACATCCCCACCTTTAACTTTGCTTTTAGTTGATACCAGTGTACAATATATTCACTGCCACTAGAGGGCAACCAAGACTTCCATTACTGCACATCCAAACGTTTCCATTCAAGGGAAATGAAAGTAATAGTGAGGTGGTAGCAAATACACACCCAAGAGAAAAATGTATAATGAGATTAATGAGAATTTGGAAAAAAATCTTTTTTCCAAATTGAAGTCAAAATAAAATATATTTGTCATGAAAAATTTGGTCTTTCTGATTAAAAAATACCAAAATAGTATCTACTTTTGGACTGATTTTCATTTATACCATAACAAAAGTTGACTTTAACGCATTCTAAACAATGTTGGTCACCCAAAAGACAAAGGGCAAATGTTACTGTAGCATCTTTAGCACAGTCGCGTCTCATCACTGGGGCATAAAAAAAGTACAAATGTTTCCTGCAGATATTAAACACGTCATAAACACGACGTAACGTCCAACATGAGTCTCCAGGTTTGCTCCTGCTGCGGCTGGTCTAAAGTGACGAGCTACCAGGGCCTGAGGATTCACCAGGGGAAGATGGGATGTACGCCAAAGGGACTGAGGATCCCTGAGAGTGAGCAGTTCACAGTGAACTGCTACCGTCCTCAGATCACCTTTAGTGGAACACCAATCACACTGGCGGAGCCAGTAATGGACATCTTCAACACTCCAAAGAAATCTGGTAAATACACAAGTGATTCCTCGACATTTTCATCACTTGAACCGACAGAGACCAACTAATTTATCACTGGACTCATTAATCATCCAAAACAAGCCTATGAGAACAAGAATTCAGTTAATTAAGTTCTGTGTATTTGGATTTATTTGTGTTTTTGCTTGAACTAGTTTATTGTAAACAGCGCAGTAACCGTTCAGTAAGTCACCTGCCAAGTTTGAAGCCTGTCAAGTCATTTCTTGTATTTGCTGTTCAACTGCAAAATATTTGTTGGGCTTGTTCCAGCAAGAGTGCTAACCACTACACCAACAGTGGGCCCTATATATGTACTATATACTTTAAATTTATATGGTGCATCAACCAATACATTATTGAAAATTATGTTGTTAATATATATTTTTTTTTTCTAAGAAGTCTGGTGAGTGATTCTTCTACTTTTCCTTTATTCTCCTCAGTTAAATCAATAAGTTAAGTCACAAATCTTCTACTCCATAACATTGGTATTGCCCAGTCCCCAAAGTTCCAGAACTCTCCTTACAGTCTCACCAAAGTCTACAAGCCAAATAAAGCCTAAAAAACATAAATTACACAGATTTCACTGCAAAATAACATGAATCGTTGTAGTGCTTTTCCAAACTACTTAACACAACTTTTTTTTTCCCTTTAAATAACTTCAAAATAAGCATTAGTTTGGTGAGATGACAAACCGATGTGTAGGGAATAAGTCACTCACTTAAATTTCAACAATTTGAATGATTTTGTCCATAATGTCTCAGACTCATCGTCAGACATGAGCCTTCAGGTTTGCTCCTGTGGTTGGTCCAAAATCACAACCTTCCAGGGCCTGAGAACTCACCAGGGAATGATGGGATGCACGCCAAATGGAATGAAGATCCCCAAGAGTGAACAGTTCCTTCCTCCGATTAACTTCAGGGGACCAAATATTAAACAAGAAAAGCCAGTGATGGACATCTTCACTACTTCTAAGACGTCTGGTGAGTAAAAGTCTGATTCTTTTGTCTTCTTTCACGATCCTCTGTAAATGCACTTACTACAAAGATTAAACAGCTGGGTCATACTAACCGTGTCCGGTGTCCGTGAAGGGCCACTTTACATTTGCCGCATCATACAACCTCAAGCAAGTTTCCATGGTAACCAACTAAGAGTCTCACAAACCACACTGGTGTGTTCCAGTTGGGGTTGGAAGTCAGAATTTCCCAGTTCGTTGTCAGTTGTCGACATATGATTGTTCAATTTTTATCCGTTGTCCTTGACAACAGTTTGCCTAGGATACGCTATATGGACAAAAGTATTTGGCCACACGTGAATTCATGTGTTTCAATCAGGCTTTGGTCCCGGCCCCTTTATCTCCAGTGCAGGACAGACATAACGCTTCAGTATACCAAGACATTTTAAACCAAGGTAGGCTTCCAACTTTGTGTGAACAGTTTGAGGACTGTCCTTTTCCGTTCCAACATGACTCTGTCCCAGTGGACAAAGCAAGGACAATAAAGACGTTGAGTTTGGTTTGGAGGAACTTGACCTCAAACACATCAGGCACCTTTAGGAGGAACTGGAACAGAGATTGTGAACCGCATCAATGCTCTGCAGAATGAATGGGCACAAATACCCATTGAAACACTTCCTGAGGAAAGTCTTCCAAGAAGTGTGGAAGCTGTTGTAGCTCCATATTAAAGTCCAGTATGTGTATTTGAATATGTCATTACAGTCCCTGCTGATTTAATGGTCAGGCATCCCAACACTTCACACATACTAATGTGAATTAATTCTTCCGTGTCTCAAACAGACATGAACTTCCAGGTTTGCCACTGTGGCTGGGCTGACTTCACGAACGACCAGGGTCTGAGAATCCATCAGAGGGAATGCAAGCCGAACAGAGCGAGCGTCGCAAAGACTGACGAGCAAAACTGGAAAAATCCCTCGGTCAAAAATGAGGTATGTTTAACCAAGTTAAGGCAATAGGTCAAATTAAGAGACAACAGTTCTCCATTGAAGAATAATCATTTGCATAGGGAAATAAAATGTTAACATGAAAAAAAAACATCTTCATGCAGAATGTACCAGAATCTCCAAGCCTGTTCACGGTTGCACTGACCAGTGCAGCCACTGAGGCCTCGGTGATGGAGATGATCCAGTCAAGTAGGTTTTATAATAGTTTTATTGTCAAAAGAAAATATAGAAGTTAAGTAAATAAAGAGTTAAACCCCAACACTCTTTTCTCAACAGTGGTTGAAAATCAGCAGGACACAAGAAAAACAAATGGAGACTTTGATTTCAACACTGGCAGAGAGGTGCAATCTTTTCAACCGCAGTTGAATCCTATGGTATAAAGTCTTAAATTGTGCTGTTATTTTTGTTTTTTGTGTTTTTTTTTTGTTTTGTGACAATTACTTTTTGCAACCTGCCGAAATTGCTCAGAAAAAAAAAATATATATAACCCCAATCCTAATCCTAAACTTATATATGTGATGTTGTTAAAGATCCACTGTGTAAAATGTATAAGTGTACAATCACCTGATTGTATGAACTGTTGGTTTTCGTTAACCCACAGTACATTTTGGAGCCAGGTCAGCTTTACAGAGGCGGCCAATTTCGATCCCCATAAGTAACTTGCTAAATTTTGCACACTGTACCTTTAAGATGGTCTTGATGTGGTTTAGAACTTATTAATTTTACTTATTTTGATATTTTTAATATGTTAATATGTCAGACCTTATTTGACCAAATTTTACATTTCTAAATTCCAAATTGGATTTTTTTTTTCACCCCTATTTTTACTTTAGTAACCAGTTTTTCTAAGAAAAAAAAGAATGCGACTTAATCAGTGTCTCTTTAGGAATTTCTACAAGGCACCATAGTTTTAACTCTCTATAACCCAGAATGATTCACGGGTAAAACTTAAGCTAATACAAATGAACGGTAACAGACAAAATCTTTCACTTCACTTTTCTCCGACAGCCCGTCTTCATGTCCCAGGCCTTCAATACCCAAATTTTCCCTGCAGTTGCTAACATGACAGTGAGGGAGGAAAACAAAACATGTACGTATTGTAATTTATACATTTACAACAGAGGCAGGACAATTAATACACATGACTATAGTTTGACTGCGGTATTTTATCTTTCCCTGCAGTCTTCCAGACGCCTCCTCAGTCGTCACAACCAAGTAACATCAAATCTGACAAAGCTCGTAGAACGCTGGAGTTTTCCACTGGTGCACAACAGGTACAGGATGCTCTACTTTAAAAAAAAAAAAAACTCAACGTGTCAATTCCTGTGACGCCTGCCACAATAAAAATAGCCTGTTTCATTTCAAGCCCCAGCACTGAAATCATTCTTTCTCTCAGGTGCAAGAGTTGGAGAAGCCTCCAAAGAGCACAACTCAGGAAACGGTGGAGAAAGAGAAGGAAGCTCAAAAACTGCTGAAGGTAGCACACTTCAGATAATACAGTCAGTTGGAGGAGGATTTGGATTTCGGAAATGCAGCCGCTTTGGTAGACGGTTGAAACAGAAATAAATAAATGAAAAAATATGGTTTAATGATAACAAATTATCACCAAATTTGAACAAAACTAGGCGAATAATCACATTTTAGACACAGAGTATTGGGCAAGTAAAGGAAATAAAATTTCTGTGTATAACTCTAGACTGTAAACTGTTGTTGGAAAACCATAAGTAAGATATGTGAGATTTAAATTATTAAGGAATATTGCTGTGTGGAATAAAGCAATTATTGCGGAACAAAGAGTGTTCATTTATGTTTGACTTACCGTGTGGAGGTCAGGGGGGAGTGAGTATAAAAACAGAATTGTACATCATGTTGGGTACAGCAAAGGCAGGAACCTACTTTTTCTGAACACCAATTGCCTTAGGTTTATGGATTTGGTTAAATTTCGAACAAAGCTAAGAACAATTTGCTTCCCGGTAACATTCAGAACTTACATTCATTGACAGAGACGATGGGTATAACCTCAGAGGGAAATATAACGTAAAGAAAGGCAAAGTGCGTACTAATTTGAAGAGCATGTGGTTTTCATTTTGTGGATTTGGACAGTCTGGATAATGAAACCAAAGGGAGCAGGACTATTATACAATTAAAGAAAATGCTTATTTTCAAGATATAGAGAAGAGGACGTGTATGTGGTCCCATGGTACAGTAAAGTCCAGTACGGTCTAGTTTTGTTTTGTAAGAAAATCCTCGAGACCGGATTTAAGTTGAATTTTTGTTGAAAAAAGGAAAATCAGGGTAAGAACGGATAAGCATGTGCTTCATCCAGCTCCTTTTTGAACAATACTTTTTGTTTGTTGCATTATTTGGCACCGAGCATTGTCCCCAGAGGATGATCCTTTTAGCACAGAGACACCATATCTTTACTGAATGGACTGTGCATTTTTGGTACAAAAATATCCACGTTCTCGTGAGAATGTTACCTCAAAGTACGGCAGGACTTTGGTATATTTCCTCCGAGCTGCTAGCATCGCTGTAGACGCTAAGCCACACGATGCAAAGCATTTTACTTGTACTGTTTTACTTCATTCAAGGCAAAACAAGACCATAGAAAAGCTGAGATACAGCAGCAAATTCACATCAGGGAAAACAAGGTGGCCGAAATCACATCATCTGTAAAAAGCTGCAAGGTAAACTGGACTAGATTACCTTTTTGTGTCTTTTTTAAAAAATCACATTTCCTGTTAGACCTCATCTGTCCATTACTCTTCTCAGGTTAGCTTGGATGCCGAGTGGCTGCAGATTAACAGCGTGTTCATGGAGGTGATCAAGGTTGTGGAGGACGCTCGGCAGAAAGCTCTCCAGCCTCTGGAGGACAGGTTTGTTTCATGCGCCGCTAACAGCGGCCAGTGTTATCTTTGCCAAAGTTGCATCTTTAATTAAGTTTGCGTTACTTACAGGAGACAAAAGTTAAAGAAGGAAGCAGCAGACCTGATCCAGAAGCTGGAGAGAGAAATTGAGAAACTGAGAAAGACCATAGATGAGTTGCACATTAACCCAGACTTGCAGGTGAGCTCAGAGAATCCAAGAATTGTGTCTTTTGTTTTTAAAACCGAAATTAGCAAAATGTGTGTCTTTGCACTGACAAGGCGGCCACGCGGATGGTGTAGGGGTTAGCACCCTTGCCCTTGCAGCAAGAAGAGCCAGGTTCATTATTCCACTGTCCAAAAACATGCAGATTTGGGATTAGACCAATTCCAACTCTCTAAATTGCCCTGTGATGGACTGGTGACCTGTCAAGGGTGTACCATATGTCAGGCACCAGTGACCCCCTGTGACCTTCATGTGGAGGATGAAGCGGAAGAAGATGAGTGAGTGAGTGAGTTAATACCAACCAAGTGAGAATGTTCCCTTTCTAAAATCACAGATTCCTCTGGATGGAGCTTTGACAAATGTGAGTGTCAATGCTTCTTTGCCTTTTGGTTCACTGAGAACTACAACGTCAGCCATGATGGAACAAATTCACCAGAGACTAGACAGTCTCTCGTCTGTTGGTGAGTCCTTTTCTTGTGTGAACATAAATGTGCCAAAACCTCATATGTAGTTTGGTCCAGATTGGATTGGCAATTATGTGCATTTTGATTGTAAGGTTGTAGATAGTACCAAAATAAATAAGCCGTACCAATGCAGTTGTGGGAGATGTTGGGATATTTTCCATTTGCTGGATGGACATAATATGGTTTTACCCATTCATCTCCAATGGTGGTAAATTTTGACTTGGACTTAACTGAATAAACCTCTGAAAATTCAATGAAAGTTGATCAGCAATTTTGTTTGTTATGAGGGTAATGAAAAAAAATATTTATGCTTAGGGGAAGCTGTTAAATTGTTTGCATTAGACCAAACACTGGATGAAGGTTAATAATCTAGTGGGTTTATTTTTAATCCCAGCTATCTTTAGGCTGTTAAAGTTAAATCTAAAACATGTGGGACTTTTAGGACCAGTGTGTGCTTTTGGTTTGATTGTCATCTAGTTATGAAGTTTCAAACTAAAACTAAGTAAAAAACCATGCAGGTCTAAATTTATAAATAAATTAATGAAATTCAAATTCTGTTAATAAATCCTCCCTTTGTGCATACTTTTGTGAATATCTTTCCCCAGTTTTTGATTCTGCTTACATCAATTTCTTAAAAACAATTACAAAAAATATAATAATAATTAAAATATTAACGGTTGCAGAGATTCATACATTTACATAAAAAGGTTTATCGTTTTATTACCTCACATCTGTTTGGGTCAATTTGTGTTTCATTTTTGTCTCCACAGAACTCAAGAGAATTCCCTCATTTGCAGGTGCGTTTTCTGGATTAAAGAACTATTTTTTACTAGTTTATACTTCGGATGCAGAATAAAATGCTGAATTTTAGTATTTTTAACTCATTCTCTAATAAAAACTAGTTCCGGCCCACAATGTCCTCATGGGTTTTATCTCAGGTTGAGCTTTTTCTCAGCTCGAGATCATTATTGTGATATTAACTAAGATGATAAACAGCCTCAGAAAGGCACGTTTTTAGTGAACATCACAATATTTTTCCACAAGAGCCATTTCAAAGTGTGATATGGTGACACACGAGAAGAGACAATGCACCTTTACATTAATATAATTTAACTAGTCAAACACAGCCAGACTTTTATTGTGAAATAGTCTCAAGAAATAAAACCGAATCAGTGAGTTTACACGTCACGGCTTTTACAGCATTTTCACTTTTTGTGTTACCCATAAAGATGGGTTTAACGCTCATTACTTCTCTAACTATCTCCACAGCTTGAATTTTACCAAACATTTTTACTCTTTCCTCCTGCAGTGGACATAAGACTGGACCCACTCACTGCCCATCAATGCCTCGTTCTGTCGGACGACGGAAAGACAGTCAGAGATGGAGAAAGGTGCAAAAAAGTTCCCGACTCTCCGGAGAGGTTCGACCTGTTTGGCAGCGTGGTGGCGGTCAACGCCTTGACCTCGAGAAGGTCGTACTGGGAGGTGGGGGTCATCAACAAGACCGGGTGGGACCTGGGTGTGGCGAGACGCGACGCAAACCGCAAGGGGGAGCTCTCGCTGAAACCAGACAAAGGTTACTGGGTGATCGTACATTACGAGAAGACAAAGTACGCAGCTCTGACGGCGCCCCCTGTCAGCCTTTCTCTGAATAAGAAACCTGAGAAGGTGGCAGTGTTTGTGGATTACGATGAAGGCCTCGTGTCCTTCTATGACGCGATCGCTCAGACTCACATTTACACGTTCACAAAGTGCTCATTCAGCGGCAAGATCTTCCCGTATTTCAGTCCACATCTGACGCAAAATGGCCAAAACTCAGACCCTCTCATTATCTGTGCACAGAAAAACAGCAGAGGTTGAATGTGGGATGTTTTCTTTCTTTTTTTTTTTAGGGTAGATGGTAGACACTTTATCATAAAAGACTATAAAAACCAATGCAAATACAACCTTATAATATATTCTTTGAAAATCAACAGAATTGTTAAATCTACAGTGTGTTCATATAGCTCTTTGTAAACATATTGATATAAATAAGTTTCTCAAGAGATTGTATTTAGATTTTTGATGTTATTAGATGTCAGAGATTCTAGTTTAAAATTCAAATAATTCAAAAATAACTAATACAATGACTAATCATGATTACGACAAATCTTTTAGAGTTTTATTTTGTGTATTTTATAAATCAAATGTCAGATGATGGTGGTTTAAATGGCCTCAGTTGGTGTTTGAATGTTTTGGTGTTGACTTTAAAAACAATAAAAACTATTTTTGATATTCTTGTAAAGTATTCATGTGTCATTTGTGCTGACTGGATGGATTTATAGATAAATGAAACAATATTTGACACGTCATCAAAGTAAACACTAAAGACTAATTTAGTAAAGTTGTCTCAGTGAAATGTTTTTTTGTTTTTTTTTTAAATATCCAAAACAATTTGGGATTGTGGGAAGATTAAAAGGAGTAAAATACAAATGACAAATCACAGAGAAGGGACAATGGAGACATAAGTAGTAAATTAATTTTAATGCAATAGAGGAACTTTCGTGCTGAAAGAAGTCAATGAAAAACAAATAAATGTTCTGCTGCAATCTAAGTGAGAAAACTGTACAAGAATGACTCGTGTCTTCATTTACGCTCTCTCAATTTTCACTCACTAGAAAACCACTAAAGCTGGTCATGCGGGACGTCGCCCAAACGTGAGTATTCTCAGTCATTCGCACAAACACCTGGTCGCCTTTCTCCAGCTGCAGGAACACGGCGTTGCCTCCGTTATCGGCCCCGTCATTTTTCGTACTGTGGTCGGAGGTCAAGGCCACATACTCATGGTTCTTTATGAGGTGCAGGTGACTGGGGTTTTCTCCTCCAGAGTGATAGAAGAAGGTGAAGTAGTAAACACCTCTTACAGGTGCGGTGAAGATACCTGTGCAAACAACGTTTACTGACATGGTCAACAAACCCTGAGTGAACAAACTGGCTGCACCATTTTATGACAATAAACATGACATTTCTTACAGGTTCCTTTGATGATTTCCTAACAGAAACCTTGGGAACAATTATGCAATTTTCCAACATTCACTTCCTGATTGGATCTAATCAAGAATTTAAATCATTCATTGATGAGGTTCAGAAACTGCTGTTGGACAAGAAGCTCTGACTCATAGTCTCTGTTCCAGTTCATCCCAAAGGTGCTCAGTGGGGGTTGAGGTCAGGACTCTGTGCGGACTAGTCAAGTTCTTCCAAACCAAAGTCAAACCACGTCTTTATAGTTTTTGTTTCCTGCACTGGGGACACGGTCATGTTGGAGTAGAAAAGGACCGTCCTCCAACTTTTGCCATAAAGTTGGAAGCATAGCATTGTCCAAAATGCTGAAGTGTTAAGATAAGGGGCCGAGCCCAAAGCCTGATTGAAACACCTACATTCAATATTTAACAGGTGTGGCCAAATACTTTTGTCCATCTAGTGTACGTTGCAAAAAAAAAGGATGTGAACCCTTTGGAATTACCTGGATTTCTGTGATCCGGTCATCATCTAAGTCAATAGTTTTCTTAAACTAATACCTGACAAACAATTATATGTTTTCATCTTTTTATTGAATACCCAATGTAAACGTTGAAAAAGTGAGGATGATGGATAGGGGTTGTGGCCTTGGATAACAAACAATCAAGGACAAGCAAACAGGAGAACATTTTACCGGATCACCAAAGATCCCAGTAGAAGAGGTGGCTCACAGCCATACCAAAAGCTCAAAGCTGACATAAGTGTAGTGTTCACTTCATATCAGGTACAGAATTCTGCACAAACTAATTTAAATACCTGAAGATACGGGAATACTACCGGTCTGGAATAATGTCCATTGTCTGTTTCCATACTTGTGAAAAGCACGACAGGAACATTATAAGGGTCCGATATATTCAGTCTGTCAAATATTCCGATATATTGCTTGATCTCAGTTGATTTAAATATTGTCGATTAAGCTGCGATCTCAACTGCGCCATGAACGCCGTAACAGCCTTAAACTGTATCTCCATGCCAACGCGGCGGCGTGAATAAATTGAGTCATGTGACGTCTGGAGCTCTCTAAGTGCCATTGCACAATCTAGATGCAGATTTTTTTTTTTTCAATTTTTTTTTTTTTTTTTCCTCTTTTAATCTAAAAAAGCTGTTTTCAAATGAAAACAGCGCTAGTGTGGATGTAGCCTTACTTTACACGAGCAATAGTTGTCAATAATGTCAAAAACTGCAGCATAAATCAGGCTTTACTGAATGTCCTACCTGTGTGGTGATTGTATGCGTGACCAATATTTGTCAGCACTGAGTTGTAGACCAGTGTTTTGTATGTGGTGAAAGGTCCAATGCGTCCACCTGCATCTGCTGCTGCGCTGAAAATGACCACCGTTTTTCCTGCGCGAACAACAAAAGAGAAAATGAGTAACACACTAATCATCATTTTGGCTCTGTTGTATGATATGTGTGACAGCAGTCCAATACAAAAACTTTGATGCTACATGCTGTGAATAGGCGGAAAAAAAAAGACAAAAATGCAAAATGCAAAATCAGCGTAAGTAGCTTTGAAAACACTATTTGAAAGTAAAATAAATATTGGTAGATATCAGGTCTTGTTTTGGACTCAGCCTACCTCCATGTTTTCAGACTGACCCATTGGGGCTATTTTACTAGCTTGCATCCATCCTGAAATTGTCAGTTTATAATATTTCTATTTGCTCTGATTATAATCGATGTCAGTCACTATTATCAAACTGCGTAAAAGTTTACTTCACCCTCGCTTTTCAGGTCTTGGATCACTTTTTCGCTGTCCTTCAGCCGGTTTTCCAGCGCTCCCACTTTTTCTTTCACGACAGCGACCTCGATCAGCAGTTGACACATGTCGGGAGAGCAGACAGACTCTGGCGTTGCTTTTTCAGCCTCTTGAAGAGCGTCCTGGGCCACAGCGAGGCCACAGAACAGCAACATGAACAAAAGCATTGCGAGGGGATTTGCTTCTCCGTCTCCAGTGATCTGAAGTGCTGCGGCCACGTTGGCTTTATTTATGCGTCTGAATCGCTGCTTATTAATGTTTAGTAAGGTCACAAACTACTTTATCAATATTTACTTGTTTAGAGATAAAATTATTAGTTACTGGCAGAGGACAAAGTTCATCTTTTGTTGTTTTATTTTGTATCAATTATTAACTACAGTCTAACCTTTAGCAGTCCCAGTTAGAAACATTGCAGGAGGATGGTTTGCAAAACATGGAAATTCACACACACATAACTGTCCCACTGTCTGTTTAATTTTTTTCCATAACCATTGAATCTCTTTGGTTGATTTAAGAGGCAGATATTCAAAGTGAAAGTGTATGGGAGAGAGAGAGCATTAGCTAACCCCGGCTGTTTTTCTTCTGTCCCAGAGAAAATTTTACTCACTGTCAAGGTCGTCTTCAACGTCCTTTTTCCCCCCGCTGTCATCTAAATTTAAACGCATCTCAACTGCAGGACTTTGTTTTTCTTCTTCTCTGGTTGAGATGTTTTTTGGGGGGGTTGGTAGACGTGTAGCACGTAGCAGCTAGCTGCTCAGTCTGCTAGCATCCCCGTGTCTAACGTTGATTTAAATACCTACTTTTGTGCCAAGGAAACAAAACACAACAAAACCGTGGAATGTCGTGCATGTTGGCCAATATAGATGTTTAGCTAAAGTTTAGCTGATAAATTATTTTAATGCGGTTTTGTGAAATGCTTTATAATAACAATTTTGAAAAGTGCTATATTAATAAAGTTATGGTTGAATTCATGTTTATTTGACGCTGCAAATCTGTTTTAAACACACAACACACACAGAGACACAAGTATATTTTTCAGTTTTTTAATATGAGAAAAGAAACAAATCAGATTTTGTTGTTTTATTATTTGGACATTTACGACGGCTATTTTTAAGACGGTCCAGTGAGTTTAGATTTATTTACTTCTTCTCATTTTCAAAAATAGTAAGTGTTTGTTTCTTCTCTTCTTCAAGTAGAAAACATGTCACTGAATAAAGTGGTGAAAATGACAGAGGGTTTAACCTCTGGGCTGCATGTGACACTACAAAAAAGTTAGCCTTTGTTAGCCTCTTTGCTCATATTCATTGTGAATGTCAGAGCTGTTCGTCAACAACGTTTCTTTCTTCTCCTCTTCTTCTCTGAGAATTTTCCTTCTCTAACTGACAATAGAAAATTTCCCATAAGGCCACAGTGTTTGTCCCGCACCGGAAACGTACAGAAGGCAAACAGACACAGCGTGTTTGCTGCGTGATGTTACGAAAAAATAATCTGGTATTGCTTTTAGATTTTGCCACAGCTGGCTAAATTATGATGATGTAAAACAATGGCGGTCAGAATTTATTCATCGTCATCGTCATCATCATCGTCTTCATCATCGTCATCGTCGTCATCATCGTCGGCGTCATCATCGTCATCATCGTCGTCGTCATCATCGTCGTCGTCATCATCATCGTCGTCATCATCATCGTCATCATCATCATCATCATCATCATCATCATCGTCGTCATCATCCTCGTCCTCATCATCATCATCTGGGTCAATCTTTCCAGACAGAACGTCTTCAATCCACTGCTCCAGCTCGTCAGCTGTGGGCATGTCGTCCTGGTCGTCCATTTCCATCCACACACTGTCGGCCTGCCGACCGTTACACATGGAAATCAACAAAAATCGTAAAATGACTAAATCATTTTTAAAACAGCTGCTACCACCAAAACAGTTATTTCACAGACTAAATGACGGCCTAAAACTCTCCGAATCTGACTGGTGTTGCAGTTCCGGGTGATAATCCTGCGTGCGTTCTTGTTGAAAATTGGGCATAGACAACGCCGATGGTGATGGGGGCGAAGTTGAGGACACACGACCCAACTTTCACAGTCGTTACTGATTTGGAAAAGACTCGGAGATCGTGCCAAACGACTGGTTTCAGCTGACTTTTTTATGACGACTGAAAGACTGGGGATGATCACACATTTAACGATGGCGCCCAAGGGTAAACAAACATCGGCATCGTTGTTTTGATATTTCCTGCTTCTTCCTGTCATCTGACGCTAATTCCCGTGTTCCACCTACTCTTTTTTTTTAATTAGCTGTTGACAACACGTTTGCAGCTGGATCGGCAATCAGTACACACGACACGACTGCGTCCAGAGTCGGCTCAAAAAATTCAAACATGTTTGATTGACAACAGATTTGTGTGACAACTAGCCAACGCCGACCAGTGCTGACTGGTGCAGACTCTGCCTAACTGAAATGGGTATAAAATCAGGCGTGTGTGTCCCGAGCTTCACCAGATCCAAGTAACCAAATATTGATTCAAAAAAACAACTGTCAAATTCATACTCCACAAATAAAGGGGGCAGTATACAAGTATACAGGTGTCTCCCCTTCAATACTGAGAAAGTAAGTGACAACCTCTAGTTGCCCATAAGAATCTGACGATGAAGATTACGCAAGTGTCTTCGACGAAACCGATTTCATGAATTCTTCTTCACAAAAAATACTTACATTTTGCCCCCAACTGTACAATGGAAATCAAACAAATTTCACCCTACAACCATTTGTTATCTTAGGAGTTTCCTGAAATTAAAAAGGTCTCTTACATCCTCAACATCAACTACACCGATCTGAGGAGCAGAGAGGTCGATACGGAAAGTCTTCTCCCAGTAAGGAACCAGCTGAAAGTGACACACAGGTAAAGAAAGGACATGGTTATACTCATGTGTCTTAAAGTACGTACAAACTACATTCACAGCATTATCATAGTTTTTCAAAACTCAACAACACGTTCACCAGCCAATATAATTAAAGATGTTGTTCAAACCAGGGGGAAGTTGTCAGGGTCGATCCAGATGATGCTGAGGTTTGGGTTATCAGTGTTCTCACGTGCCACCTCCTTCAGGATCTCCAGGAATTCATAACCATCTAGGGACAATTTCAAATGTCAGGGTACGGAGGTGTGCCGTTACCTCAGTGTGTTAGTTTCATCATCACTGATCTAATCGCCAGTTAAAACAAAAATATACCAGGGTCATCTTCCTCAGCAAAGGCAACAATGTGCTCTCCATCAATGTCATCCTCCTGTAAACACAGACAGAATGATACGAGGATTTACTCAGTGGAAAGAACCCGATCAGAGAAGTAGAGTACTTTTTTTAAACACATCTCTTACCCAGATTTCATACATGCTGTGAGGTTCAAGCTTTCTCAGTGTGGGCCTGAAACAATACAACATCAAAAATTACATCATTTAACTTAATTTTTCAACTTATCCGGGATCAGTTCATGGAAGAAGCATGCTAAGCAGGGACTTCCAAATGTCCCACAACCCTACAGTGGTTTCTGGGTCCACAGCAGTGTCTCCATGAGTCCTCAAAAGGAAGTGGCTCAGCAGATATTCTGATCAGATGCCAGGAATCACCTCAAATTACTTCTTTTCATGAGCCTGGCTAATGCCGGACCACATCTCAATGAGGATGAGTATGGGTCTGGAAAGGATGTAGTCACCTCCCACTTCCAAGATCAAAATGCCTCAAAATGGTTGGACCTACAACCAATCAGACCAATGATCTGGATTACATATACAGAGTGATTACATATGGGAAAAAAGGGCTAACAAATGTACTTTTGCCAATTCCCTTCAATTCTAAGAAACAGCCGAATCGATTGACAATTGTGTTTCGGTGGCCGCCATGTTGACCAGGGGAAAAAGAAAGGTTTGGTGAGTGGTTCTCTTTTTTCTGGAGATTCTGTAGTTGGCCAAAATGGCGTCGTTGCCAAAGATGTCTGCAGAGCAAATCCAAATCATTGGTATATTTGACTGACCCATGTTTGTCCACTTTAATCCCATACCCACTTAGTACACTACTGGTGCTACCTAAGTGGGTACCAAGTGGGCATGGGCTTGAAGTGGGCAAATTATGCAGGTCTCATATGGCTTCCATAACATGGGCCCCTCATGGGAACCCCAAACACGAACAAACATGGGTGGAGCCACCATGAAAACCTTGGACAAACCCACTTGGGACCCAAATTGTTAGCCCAAATATAAACCTTATAAGACTGTATCCCACTGGATGATTCCATAAATTGATTCTGATGAAGGCTTGAGGCCACAACGTGTCAGTATTTTAAAGGACTCAGCTACCTCTAAATTAAATGATTTTATAACAAATACTTCCAGATTCCAAAAATCTATCTATCTATCTGCTGCTTCAGTGAAAAAGACAAACATCAGGGACTTTGACACTCAAACCTTCACATATCCATTTCCAACATTGTGCATGTCATTGTTTACTTATCTGTAGATTGGCAGCTCTAGTCAGTACTTAGTTCACTTAGTTTATTTTTTGATGTGGCAAGGTTTTCCTAAAAAACTGGTTTACCAACGACCTCGCAAATGTTGAATTCACTTAATTTAACTTGAATGCTAGAATTCCATTTCTCTGTAATCAAACACAAACTGAGACTGAATATTTAGTGATTAAATAGGGTTATCCTTATGTTTGTATTTTTATTTATTTTTAATTATAAAAGTGGACCCTTGGACTTGTCCCAACACCCCCACCTTATGGTGTCCCTGTGCCAAACCAACTAAAATCTTGTGAGAACATGTAGGAGCCACAGATGAACGGAACGCATGGACCCAGTCTTTTAGAACGACTCTGGGGGTCAAAGGTGATGTTATTTTTTAACATCACACCTCTTTAGGGTCTCACCTGTCGTGCTGTTCGATGTAGTCAACAAGCTCAGACTCGATGTAGGGCTTTCCAGGAATGGTGTCGGGTTCCTCCATGAACGGCTCGTAAAAGTCAACTTCGTTCAGCTTCAGCTTCAGCTTCCTCGCAATCTGGAGTTTTATATTAAATGTGAGTAGAACTGGACAGAAAATACAAACATTTTTGTGCTAAAAAAATGCTAATGCGGATTTAAACCTTGGGGTCAAATGTGGCAAAGAATTTGACGAAGGGGTGGAACTCCTCTGCAGCGTCGTCGTACTCGATGAAATCTGGATGGAGAAAATAAAGACGAATTTACTGTTTTGTTTTGTTTTGAAGTTATGATTATTACGAGGCATATGAAAATCTATTGCCACAATTCCTTTGAATTCCAAAATAAACACGATTCATGATATTATTGCAATATGTAAAATGTTTTTAGATTTTTAAACTGTTCCTATTGTCCTATAATTTGGTGCGTATTCATAAGCTTTTAAGAAACAGGTACAAATAAGAATATCCGTCTCTTTTATGTCATAACATTTTTTTGTATTTGATCACATCGTGTTGTGTTACGTTGTATTTTAACATTGCGTCTTAATGAACAGTATTGTTGTATGTCGCATTTTGCTTAATATGACACACTTTGCGTCATGAACGCTTACGAAAACAGACAGTGATGTAACTAACTTTATAAAAACAATAATGTTGTGACAAAAAAAGTTGTAAAATTATGTAAACACGTCAGTTAGAATATCTAATTATACTTTAGTTGACATTTTGAAGTGCGGAAAAAAATTTAATTTGATCAATGTACTAAATCTTGAAGAATGACTGCAAAGATGCAGGCTCCCCCTTGTGGCACTTTTGAGTCACTAACGTAGAACATTAAAGACTTTCCCCACTATTTCTGCATAAACGATTTGTCCTGTTCAACTTATTTTTAAGGGCTTTTTTAATCGCAGTCTGTGATAATATCATGCATCATACCATTTTCAAATCTTCGACTTACGAGCAGATTTTTCGCTCTTGAAATAGCCGACCAGCTTGATGACCTCATCCAGGTTGAAGAAGCCCTTCAGCTCACGCTCATTGTCAATGATCTCCACTGGGTCTTCAATCACCTGACCGAGCAGATTAGACGGATTAGGAGGCTCGGTTCACTGTATTTGTTTGACGTACGAATGTGAGCGACCGGACTTACGTCATAAATGAACTCCACCAGTGTGTCAGCGGCCAGTTCGCCATCGTACTCGATGATCTCATTGTCTGCAAAGATGTAGATGCTCTCAACTTCTTCCAGACCTGGAGAGAAAAAAAAGTTTTGACAAAATTCAAGATAACTTTTTTTACACCCAGTGTCCTTCCTCACACACTTTACCATTGTGTCTGGGATCAATTTAGAGTGTGGTACCCCAGTCCTGGTGGGGATGCTGATCTTACTAATTTCTTTTACTGGCAAACAAGCAGTTTGACACTATTATGCCACCTAAGTTCTTAAAATTCATGCACCAGAATTCAAAAATATATACATCATGTATATACAGAATATATATTTAATTTTTACATATATATTTTTTGTGTTAATTATTTTTCTTAATCACTGTTTACTATGTTGCTGCTGTGAAATTGCTAATTGCTAAAATACCACTTTTTTATTCGGGGTAAAAATCACAGGGTACCGCACGATAGAGATACGATACAAAATACATGGTCCATGATACCAATAATTTACGATACAACTATTCTGTGATAATCAATATATTGCAAGGCAATGAAAAAAGTTAAGAGTGAAATCAGCATGGACTGTTAACTTTCCATCATCTTAATTTGTCAAATAAATATCGATATTTGCCCGGGCGTGATAACCGTATTGCACAAGGAAGGATGTTGATTTAACACCAAACTGATATTTTGACCTACCCTCTACTTTTTATCCCCAAAAAGTTGCCTTTATTTTGTTAATTCCTTTTGTTTCCTGTATAGCATGTGCCATTGTAGTCAAGTCACGTAACGTGGTACAAGTCATGCTCCTCGACAGTTTGTTCAGACACTGTAGTAACTCTTGAAGAGGCCAGTTTGGACCTTTGCTTTTTTGGGTTCAGTTTAGTTCACTTTCCACTCATAACAAACAGTGTCCTAATTTCTCTATATCATGTAGTGTTTAGTTACCATTGACGTCCACCAACTCATACAGCTGTTGTTAAAAAGATGCTGTGGTATCTGTGGCGAACACTTTGCTTCACATGTCACACACTGACTATATGTGTCATATTGTGCATCTGATATTTACAACTCAATTCAGTTGATAATGAAATTATATAATTTCTTTAGTAATGGAATGATTTTGGTGTACTATTTTTTGCTTATGGAATGTTTTCTTTAATTGTTCACCATGGAGTTTAGTTTAAATTTAATTCAAAGTAAATGAAATAGCTAAATTGCAGCTGTATAATAAAATAAAACGATGACTGACTGACTGAGGTGGTAAACACAAACATTTTAGTCAAGAGTAAAAAAAAATTTTCCATGCTGATTATGTAAACAGCTATTCACATATCTAAATATTCAACTATAGAGTTCATTTAAGACACTTTACAGGTTAAAAACTCATATTTATACATGCTTATTAGCATATACAACAGCATTATGGTGATAACTGGGTTAAAGAGTTGCTTAATTGGGACACATAAAGTAAAATGATGTGGAGAAACTTGATGATAACGTGATTTAAACAAGCAAAATATTTTCTTTTCCACTGTTATTAACAAACAGGCTGTTTACAGGCTTACCCAGCTTCTTAGCAACAGCAGAGTCTTTCTTTTCATCCACCAGGCCAAATCCAATGTCCTCATCGTCAAGATCATCCAGGACTTGAGCTGCGAGCTGGACACATGAACATGAAGTGAGAGAGGAGAGGGTCAGGAAGAGAAAGTTGGATTTCCTTTCATACGAGTGCTGATTCCATCTCCGACTTGATCTTCACCCGACATTTCCCCTTTATCTCAGAACTCCCATTCAAACGTTTCATTTTCAAAAGTAAACCCTTGGCATTTCATCTCAGTTTCACAGCCTTAAAAGCAAAAGCGTTGGATTGCTGCCTTGCACTTTCTAAAATCGGAGTGAAACCGAAGCCAACAATTGATGGAGGAGGGTGTGTGTGTGTGTGTGTGTTGGGGGAGGGGTTGGGCAGAGTCAGCAGAGTTTTCCAGACACCAGAGGAAGAACAACAACAAGAGGAGCAGAACTTGAGCCAAAGGAAGAGGAGATGCTGCAACAGGTGTGGTGGAAAATATCAACACGGCATACACCGTACATGCACACGAGAATTGTCAAAACAAAGAAAATTGCAAGGCACTTTGTTTTAAACTATTAAAATGCCTTTAAAATAATCAAACTGCCATGTTCAAGCCTTTAAAATACCTATATACTGACACGTTGTGGCCTCAAGCCTTCATCAGAATCAATTTATGGAATCATCCAGTGGGATACAGTGTAGAGTGATGGCCTTAAAAAGGGTGCCTAGCCCTATAAGGTTTATATTTGGGCTAACAATTTGGGTCCCAAGCAGGTTTGTCCGAGGTTTTCATGGTGGCTCCACCCATGTTTGTTCGTGTTTGGGGTTCCCATGAGGCGCCCATTTTATGGAAGCCATATGAGACCTGCATAATTTGCCCACTTCAAGGCAATGCCCACTTGGTACCCACTTAGGTAGCACCAGTAGTGTACTAAGTGGGTATGGGATTAAAGTGGACAAACATGGGTGGGGGCCACCATGGAAAACCATGAACAAACCCACTTTGGATGTGAAGAAATATGAAAATCCAGTAGATGGCAGCAAGTTTAATGATAAGAACATACAACATATATCATGGAACATAAATATATAGCCCAGTTTCCACTAAGCAGTGCAGCTTGGTTCAGCTTGGAATGTCACACATTGGCTTAGTCGCATTTTCATTGGTTATCAGGGAGTCAAACAGATCTTATGGAACAGGAGGCCATCTTAAACTTCGTTAAGGCCAACCCAAATCGTTGAACCCAGCCAAATCTTCCAGAGTTTTGGTTTCACTCTGCAGAAAATGTCTGGTAAGGACGTCACTCTCATATTTTCTTTGCAAGACCAGTAACATTTGATAGCCATGGCTTCTTAGTTGACATGTTTTCTGTCACTCTGCGTTCGTCACTCAGCTCATTGATCTGATTGGTCGTAGGTCTATCCATGTGTGCACAGTAGCATTGGTGGGAAGGGTGGGAGGTGACTACACCCTTTTCAGACCCATACTCAATTTCAAATGAGACTGAGATGTGGTCTCACGTTAGCCAGGCTAGCCAAACAGTACGATGGCTTGTATTTCTGTTGGCCAGATTTAAAGAACAAGGACACAACACATGTGGCTGCTTAGGCTACGCAGGAAAACACAACCAAGTGATGATTCTCTGTCCACAAATCAATGGACTGAAGAGTGTCTGGCTCTAATTTCTTGGAGCAGGACCAAAACCAAACCACCGCCACTGCCAAAACACTGGGACGGTATGGAATGGTTATTTTGGTAATCTTCTCAACGTCTGACAATGAAAATGCAAATAAATGACATACTGAGTTGAACTTAACTGTACCACTCAGTGGAAACTGGGCTTTATATTCATGATCCATTAGTTGGAGCACCACTAGAGTAATAGTATATTTAACTTACTTTATTCCGATGTTCTTTCAGTTGTTTCAAAGTATGTTTGGCCAGATTTGCCACCATCTACTGGATTCTCATGTTTCCCTTCGTGAGGCCACCACCCCACATCCATTTTTGGAACACCACCTCCAGTTCCATATGATCTCTTTGACTTCCTACTTTAGGCTTGGGGCTAAATACATGGGTATACTTGTATTTTCAAGTGTTCAACACAATCATGTCCTTAAATTAAAAGCATTTTAATCATTTGTAAGAGTGTTTTGGAGTTTTCTTCGATTTTATTTCTACACATTCCCCATCCAGAGTCCAGAAAGCGCTCCTACACAAAGAGTTTTCACATGATTGGTTGTGTTCTATGGTGTATCACGATGACTGGCCCTTTAAATCTGAGGTTACGCCCTGTTTGGAGTGAGTAAAGCAGCTTGCAAAGCAGCATTGCAGATAAACAGCCGAATGGCCCAAAGCACCAGCACAAGTAGCATGTATGCTAACACAGTAAAGTGTTTGCAATAAATTTGCTGCGCCATCCATTCGTTATCTATATATACTTGAACCAAGATTTGATTTTTCAAAAACAATAAGGCAAAATAAAATGACAACTTTTAAGTCTATCTTCACCCACATCAGACGTTTTGTACATATTTGTAAAATGTTTTTGATGACCATTTAAAATATAATTTTTTAAAATGGCTGAAAACTTTTGAAATGGACCTTTCTAAAGTTATAAATGTTATACAAATTAGCTCCTGCCATTTCCTTGCAGTTTCTAGGCAACCAGTAAAAACTGTTAGAGCCAAGCCTAAATCCAGTATAAGAAAGCAGGGTCTTAATGTTGTGGTATTTCTCAGATTAAGTGTCTGCTAATCTAAGATAAGGACTAAATCCTGTGGGAGGTGACGTGGCTGCTGGTTGTAGTGTCATTTATTTTAGTGTATTTCCCCAAAAAATGTCAACTTTTTCTGCAACTCATTGTAAGAAAAGCTAAATGGACGTTCATTTCTTTTGTTTAATGAGATCAGTTTTCTTCAGTGTGGTTATTTTGGATTTCCCAGTGTTAACCTTGACATAATCTTTTAGTAAAAAACAAAAAACAAAAAAAAAAACCCAAAACATTAATCCTTTTTTAAATCTGAAATTCAAATTATTTTGTGCATTTTGGGTCAAATTTATCACTGCTTTGAGAATCAAATAAAACTATTTTGGATTTTAATGAAATGGAGTAATTGCACTATAACTAATGATGTGGGTGAAATGACTCTTTACTGTAACTGATAAATGGATTAGAGCAGTGTTTCCCAAAGACTGGGTCAGGACCTACAGGTGGGTCGTGGGAGATTTTTTTGGGGAACCAAATAAATTTTTGTTAACATATATATATATATATATATAATTTACCAAATATCTTAACCAGTACCCAATATTTACCCAATTATTAAGTTTGTATTGGATGTTTTTTCCTCGACTTTATTGCACTTTCTACAATTTATATTGAAATTTGTGTCACATTAGCTTGCTGTGTCTTTAAAAAGTGGGCAAACTTTTTAACGTTTGGCAAACATAGGGTTTGAGTATGGATGGATGACCATGTTAAAACTACTTTTTCTCTCTTACAAATATTATTAAAAAGTAGCTACAGCCCAAAGCTGCTGCTGCTGCTGCTGCTGCTGCTGCTGCTGGACTTTGACAGCACTTCAGTCCCCACAGGTCACTCATTTCCGGACGTAACTTGACGATTAACACTGAACTGCAGTCCAGGAGTTGAAGAGAACAATCAGCAGCCACCACAGGAAGGGAGCCCAGCCTTTGTACAGACAGAAAAGAAAGGCAGAGCAGAACATACCTGAAAGATATTTGCTGCTTGGCTTGAGATCAACTGCAAGAAGAGGCAACGCTTTAGGGCAAAGCACAATAGTCACAGCCTCCAGGTTTACAACAAATCGAGTGGCGTGGCCTTCACAGGAGACAGAATGAGTCCAAACTTTAAACACTGAGAGTGGATGATATTAAAACTCTGCACACACACAAACTTATTTTTATATCTTAGTGAGGACACATCACTGATATAATGCATTCCCTTAGCCCCTTCACTTAACCTTAACTCTCACCCTAACACTAAAACCAGATCTTAACCCTGAACAAGCCCTTTAAAGTTGTGGGGATCGGACAAAATGTCCCCACAAGGTTTTTATATATTTCGGACCTCCCAAAGATATAAATACAGGTACTCACACACACACAGGACTGACATTATCTGAGGACCTCATGTGATTGGCGCAAAAACAATATGGTTGGCCTCATTATTATTTTATTTGTTTGAGGGCGGGGCTCATTAATAAATGGAAAATTACTTTATACTGAATCACAAGAATCCAACGTTTAACATGACCTTCATGTTAAAATGAACTTCCCTTATAATAATTAAATGCATTTCTATTATTTTCTTCTTCTTTTTTTAAATTCAAAACACAAAAAAAAAATCACTAAGTTAATGTTTCATTTCCCTATAATTTAAACTGTATTTGAGGTTACTACATGCCACATGAGGTCCTGCACTGACTTATAAAATGACTTCAATTGATGACAAACTAAGTTCGTTGAAATTAAAAGCAAGTTGTCTTCATATAACTAACTTTAGTTTGCATGAATTCATTTGGGTTAAAATTTAAGTTTGTCAACCATTTTCCTTTTTTTCAGTGTGTGCGTCGTGTGACCAGAGCTTAACACACTGAATCAGTTTGAGATGTTGATTAGCTTGACTATGAATCAGATCAGTGTCAACTTATGGCAAAACAACAACAATTGTTTTGAAAAAATAAACATTGGTCAAACACCTGACTGCGTCGCGTGAAAGTAGAAACACTTACACTAGTTTAGTTTCTTTATTTGTATTTTTGGCGTGTTCTGTTAAAAAACTAAAGTCAGACAAATATTGGTTGATTATTGGGGTAGTCAATAATGTAGAAAAATCATTAATAGTGCACATAAGTAACTTGAAAAAAGATGTCTAGCTTGGCAACATACAGTTCTAGTGATTTATTTTTGAAGCGCCACAAGGGGGCTGTCTTGTAATTTTACTAAAAGAAAATAGAAAAATGTTTATAAAGTTAAAAAAAAAAGAGACCTAAATGAATTAAGTTCATTCAAACTAGTTCTCATAGAACTTTCCAAACATTTTCAAGTTTGTCAAGCATTTTCTTTCTTATGAGGTGAAGTGATTTCCCTGCATTTTCGGGACGATTCTAAGACTTTAAAGCCGCAAAATGTCGTGGATTACTGTTGATTGTGGATTGTGGATTCAGGATATTAGATTCCCACGTCCTACCGACAGCACAACTTGAAGAAAAGTGACTGAACTATTCCCCCCCAAAAACAAGGAACGCACACCTGCTCCCCGTCAGCGCGGCCATATTAGTTACCCTGGGGTATTTATAAGAGAGGTGAGACTGTGGGAAGCGAAGCAGCGAGGACTGCTGCTATATAAGGGCGTGACAGAAAGCGTGATGAGGCGCAGAACAGAAGGGTGACATCTGTTACATATAGAAACGGGTGTGGAGACAGGAGTGGAGACAGGGATGACGGACGAGAGACGACAGCCGACGCTTGGGCACCGCCCGTCATGTCCTCCAGTCACGTTTTCTCCCCGAAACCCTCTGATTTGTGTCCGGATTCACTCGTTCTCTGCGTCCATCTGGACAGTTTTAGACGTCAACACTTGATGTTTCCCCCTCACTGACATGCACACAGCCAAGTGAGCGCTCAGCAGCGTCAGCTCTTGGCGGCGGCCCCCCGATGCCCAGTCACTGTCAGCTCGTCAGGTGACGCAGGACGAGGGCAGAGGGCCACGATGAGTCGCGAAAATCGGGTCGAGGCAGCAGCGAGAGGGTGGGAGCAGCAGTGTCACATTTCTTCTTGCACAGAATGTCCAAATGCTCTGTTCGAGAGCAGCAGAACTCAGAACCAGCAGATCTGGATGAAAACTCTCCGGGCATGTACAGCAGGTCACGGCCCGCGGACGACGGGAGTCAGATTTGTGTCAATATTTTCATCGTTTTTCACGAAGCAAACCACACTTTCTGAATTGAGTAAACAAAAATGAGCCACACAATTAAAATACATACATTGCAAACAAAATATCAGTTTAATTATTCAAAATGGTTGCATTTTATTTGTTTGAAAATACACTTTTTTGGTTGCAGTGATTGGAATTTCTCTTGCTCCAACTCCTTGTTCTTTTTGTGATTCTGACCAAGGAAGCTGCCTTCTGATTGGCTCCTGAGTTTTGGAGCAACAGCTCAACGGACCAGAAGAAATAATCTGATTAATGTCAGATACGTATAATTATAAGTACTTTGTTGGATGTTTGTCTCTTAAAAAAGTACATAAGTATACGTGTACACATACATAATTATAATTCAGGTGTTAATTAGGTGCATAACATAATGTAAACATGTAAAAAATAGGTTTAATATTATTCCTCTTTTAGTACTTTAGTACTGATATTCACCCCTGTTCCATTGTTCACACAGGCTCAAACTGTGGTGCGCGTACCACCAGTGGTACACAAGCTTCCTCTGGTGGTAAATTAGAAATACTGTTCCACTGTATAAACCAGGGTATGTGATTGGAGTGGAGCTTAGTAACAAATAAATGACAAGAAAATATAGATAAATTAAATAATATTAATTAGAGTCACCTTATCTCTCTGTACCAGTGTGTAAAGTATATGTGAGGAAGAGGAGAATGATGAGAGAGCGGATTATTATTAATTTAATTATTTTAATTAAGCCTGTGTCTGACTTTGCTCGGCCTTTTTACACCACTGTATTTTAACGTTGGTGATAACGGTGTTACTGTGAGAGCTCAGTATTTTCTCAGGTGTCATTGTACATTTTTAATATATCATAGTGTCGTCCTGTCTGCTCCCAACCCTGCTCTTGTAACATGTGAGTTTCTACAGTCTGGGATCCATAAAGTCTAATCTAAACTAATATAAACTAATCTAAAGTGAGTGGATTTGGCAGAGTTTTGCACTCTCTAAATTAAGAGTGTCAAACTCACATGACCTGGGGGTCAAGAGGTCAGTGAACACAAGTTCAACGGTGTGCGGAGGGAAAAAAAAAAGACATTGTTCAGAAGGAAAGGGTGATATGAGATTAAAATTGTATCTCCATATTTCACCGTTATATTGCAATAACCACATTTTTTAACAGAATTTCAAAATAAAACTGTTTTTATATGGAAGAATATATAGTTCATAATTAAAGTCAATAGTAAGTAGCCACATGAAAGATTAGACTATTTAGATTAGTTTTAGATTTAGATTAGATATTTTTGTTTTACCAAACACATTTCCAGAAACTGTTGCTTGATTTCTCAATCAAACTTGAACCACAATTTTTAATGTATTATTAATATTATTATTAATTATATTATTAATATAATATTTAAAAATATAATATTTTGAGAAAAAATGTCTCTAATCCTTTCTTTGCAAAGATGAAACAGCATTCAAAATTCTGATGACTGATTTCTTTTTTTTATTTTCATCTCACTTTATTGCCTTTTCAACCCCTATTTTGTAATTTTATAGTTTTATTTTTATACACCTGTTGTAATAAGTTAATCTCCCTTTAAGTCTTCATCAAACCTAATCTAATCGAGCAAAATACAGTCTTCGGATGGACTGAATTTTAATTCTGGATGTCATGGACAATAAATTCAGCAACAAGAAAAGCGTAGCAAAGATTTTTTAAAAGTAAAAAAAAAAAAAAGAGAGAGATGAATGGGTAAAATTGTGAACATGAAAAGGTTTTCAAAGCAGCAGTGTTTCCTGTGTTCCTGTGCAAGCGATCGGCCTGGGATCTGTGCACAGTTCGAAGTTCTGTCGTCAGCTGTTCCCACGTCAGCCAGACAGTAAATTAGTAATGGCTGCTGCAACACATGGGGACGTTGTACACCAGGGCTGTTACATAACACTGCGCTGAGGCTGCGCTCAGGAAACATTCATGTACGGCAGCACTGAACGCACGATCCGAATTCAGGTCTGAACAGCAGTTAAAAAAATCCTCTTCTCCTCGGGACAACGTGGTCTCATGGGAGACGTGCGAAACACTCGGTGCAGCCTTCACACATCTCACAGGCACACGAGCGGATTGGCTGCGGATGAGTTCACGAGCGTCTGTGAACGACCATCTGTGCGTGACTCACTTTGAGAGCAACATTAGGCCACGTTGCAAACATGCCACATACAGTACGGGCTCAAAAACTCCCCGCTCCACTCCTGCAAACCGTCAGGCTGGTTTTTAGTCACACTGAACACGACAGAACTAAGGCTTCAGCGGAGAAGCCGACTGAAAATGATGGGAGTCATTTTAGGTTTGATGGGAAAAGAAGTTAGTCAGCTTCTTGTCTAACGCAGATCCAAAGTTTCAGCAAAGTCACAACAAGATTTATTACCCGATGAATCTGTGCGCTTTGCTTCCTGTGCATCGAGGATGTTTTTGTGCACAGAGGACTGTGCAGTTTTTAGTAGTTTGCAGTAACGTAAGAACACCGAACGTCCTTCCCTGTTACTGAAACCACCCCAGGCCACAACGATGTAGGATTCGGGCATATTTGCAAGTTCTTTGGTTCCTCCCCAACAAGTGGCAGTGCTAATACATGAAAACCAGCCTTATTTTCCCCAAGAGAACACATCAATTAATCTGAGCCTAAAATCATATGTTTATCATTTGTGTCCACATTTGGTGACTTAAGGGTTCTAACTGCTAACTGTGGGCGCCATATTAGCTCCTCACTTTAGCCATGCTTGTAGCAAGGGCCTAGGCGTTAGTTAGCATCTAGCATAAAATGCAATTGTACCACATGAAAAGAATTCAAGTACTTTGCTTTGCCTAATGTTGCTATTTGTTAAAACAGATTGATGGCGTTGAATTTTAATTGTGGTTTTAGCTTGCATGTAGCAAGGCTCTGTGACTCCCCATGTTCAATAGCAATTAGCGTAAAACACCACTGTGTTTTGGGCGACAAGTTTCCTAAAATCATATGTTTATCATATGTGTCCACATTTAGTGACTTAAGGGTTCTAACTGCTAACTGTGGGCTACATATTAGCTCCTCACTTTAGCCATGCTTGTAGCAAGGGTCTAGGCGTTAGTTAGCATCTAGCATAAAATGCAATTGTAGCACATGCTAAGAGTTTCTTAGCAACTGAAGAGTGTTGCCATTATGGGAATGACTTCGGAGTCGAAAGGCCATGACGTTTAAACTTTTCATTATTTATTCACTTTCACACGGTTGCGACCTTGGCGACTGCTATTTGTGAGAGGGACATTAAGTCCAAAGAACAATGATAAAATGTACTTGTGTTCTGTCCACTTAGGCTTAGGTTTCTACTCATGTCAATCATTGTGAAATGAAGAGTTCCTACGTCACAAAATTTCAAATTCGGTTTTTTCAAGATTCACCACGACCCACATGCATTTCCTTGACATTCTCCTCACATGAATAAGTGATGGGAAGATATTCGCTGATAGAGATGAAAGAGTGGGAAGAGAAAAGAGAAGAAAATACAGTAGGTTTGTCATTCTGAAGTAGGAAGTGAGTGCAGCAGGGTCATTTGCATTAACTTGTGCACAAACAGAAAATACACACACTGAAAAAAAACCAGTGCAGAGTGGAGAGAATGGACTGTCGCCTAATTTCTGACTGACAGTCATCTAGTATTTACATCGTTATACATATTTATTTACTGTATATACATGATGAAAGCATAAGTGATGGTGTTATGTGAAATCATATGCAGAAAAATATGCATTTGGTAATAATAAGAGACTCCAGACATTTTAAAAATTATGAAAAACAATTACATAATAGAATAAGTGATTTAAATAAGCCGCATCTAATCAACAAATGTTTAATAGAATGTTTATATTGTAAGGAAATCCTACACTGAAGAGGCTTTTATTTTTGAAGGACCAAAATTCTTCTACATTTTTCAAATTTTGCTTTTCACAGATAACACTTACAGTGTTTTTCCATTATACAGCACTATTCGGCTTGACTCAACATGATTTGGTATGAGGCACATTGTTTTCCATTACTATAGTATGTCAACGTGGGCGGAGTCGTCATAACACGGCTGCACGAAACTGTGGTGACGTTGTTTTATACGCAAAACACAAAAAAACAATCTAGTGACAGTCACTGAACTGAAATACGGCTGAACGGGTCATGATTGGGCTCAGCATCTCCGTCTTTCAGCAGCGCTGTCGCTAAATACACCAGACTCCTCTGTTAAATGTTGAGATTTTAGAAATGTCCTTGTTAAATGTTGGAGATTAACGCATGTTTTCAGGATTTTGAAGTCTTCTTAACTGATCTACAGTTCGGCATCATTCGGTTTGATTCTTGTGTCGGACGTCGCGCTCATGACTCTTCCAGTGACGACGCTCTCTGACCAATCAGTGGCCGGCAGTCTGTCCATGTCACATTTTAGTATCAGCTCAGCTCGACTGGAAACTCGACAGAATGGGTACTAAAAAAAAAAAAAAAAAAAAAAAGTACCAGGTAGTATTCCTAATTCCTAAACACCTAATAAAAAAATGAGCCGAGCCGAGCCGAGCCGAGCCGTGCCAGAACTGTATAATGAAAAAGTGCCATTACACAAACATACATATGGTTAGGGTATTCAAAGCCTCCTAAATGTTACACACTGGTCCTTTAAAACTGTCCTCCTCCACTGCTGAGGACAGTCAGTCAACATTAGGACCGTGGGGGACGGGCGGTAAATTTAGCATGACAGAACCAGCATGCGGACTCTCTGCCGTGCAGCACCAGAACTATTTTGGACGTTTGTTGGGAGACGCTGACAGGTCGCTCGCTGAGCTGCGAAGTCCGCGGACATACAAGACTCCCACCTCAGCAAATACTGAAACACTGTCATCCGTCATCCACGGCAGACATGACTCTTTATGCTGTGGCTAATGTTATTTTATATTCTATTTCTCATATAACCTCCTGACTGGTTACTGATATGTAGGTTGATATCACACCGTTAACACTTGAAGTACCACACTGGTCTTTTTTAATAGGTTTTGGTTTTTAAATTTTGCGAGGTAAGCTATGTTGGAATAAATCCAATACAGAGGTCTCAAACCTGCGGTCCATGACCCACATGTGGCCCCCAAATCAATTTCCTGCAGCCAACCACTTAATATGAAATTATAATGAATAACATTGTATGTTTTTGCTTTAATTTATTAATAGATTCACAGCAAAAATTGATCTTCAAAAAAGGAAAAAGAGCCCTGTTTCTGGGAGGGTTAACCCTGTTCTTATTTTATTTAGAAAAATGATCTTATCAAACAAATTTGCAATCAATTCATTTTCAGAAAAAAATATCTTTGTTGTGAGATAATACAACTTAAATGACTTTGCTTTTGCACCTCAACAACGTGCAATGATTGACTGTTCTCAGCATTTAACTATTTAACAATATTTATATATTTTTACTTCTATACCTTATTATTTATTATGCGTTTTTTAAAACACTTTTTTAAGGTAAACAAGGGTTTTTCTATTGTTTTCTGTTTTATGTATTTTATTACTATTCTGTATTTTAGTTGTTATTTTATTCTATTCTATTTGATTGTGAAGCACTTTGTGATTTTATATCTGTTAAAACTGCTACATAAATAAAATGTACTTAATTACTTACTTGAATACACCTTGTATATTAGTGTAATTCTCTCTTGAGTTACACTATATCAAAGACTCATATTGTACTATAGATCTTAATGTTCCATTTTAAATGGGGAAAATTATATTTGTGACCATTTAGTTCCATCAAATTGAGTGTTTAACACTTCTTTAGTGATTTACATTGTGAAATCACACTACAGCAACAATATGACAATATACAGACGCTTGAATTCAACAGGTGAAGGCGTCTGTGAATCAACTCACACAAACAACAGGTGAGTTTTGACACAGAATAAATGGGACGAGGCGGAAACGCAGACTGTTTTTGTACCCGTCTACGCCGATGACACGTTGTTGTTGCTCAACAAAGCTGCTGTCATATTGAATAATATCACATGTGATAAATGACTCCTTCATTCACAGCTTTTCACACTCTTAATTGTGTGAAAGTGGATGGAGAAAAAGAGAGAGAAAATCTGACAAGCTGTTTAGCATCACTATCATTCAACGGAAATTGAACGGTTACCTTTTTGTTCAGGTGTTGTTGAATAAGATTTGGGCACTCTTTGGTACAAACATGCCATTGAATGAACTGAATTTATTTTTGATTTGTTTTAACACAGTTTAGAGATATTAATAAAAACAAAAAAATGAAAGTACTTTCTCAAAAAAAAAAAAAAAAAAAATTGGGGTGTAGATTTTTGGTAAAACAAAAGAGTAAAATTTATAGCTTAAAAAAACTTCAAAATTACAGAGAGATTGCTAAAAAAAAATGTGGCAAAAATTAAAGTACTTTCCCAACAATATTAATTTTGGTGTTTTGTTTAAACAGCTGAGAGGCATTGCAAAAAAATATGGACAAAATTTGAAATATTTTCCCCCAAATCAAAAATTTTGATGTTGGTTAAAGATTTTCTACGGTCAAAAATAAAAGTACTTTCTTAAAAATATGATAACTTTGAATATTCACTTTGAGTATAATCTAAACAGGTTTTAATTATTTTAAGTATTAATAAAAAACAAACATAAATAATATACTAATATATATATATAAAATAAAATATAAAATAAATAAAATATGCTAAAAAATAATTAATATTAATAAATAAAATTATAAATATACTTAAAACTAATAAATATTAACAAAATATACTAACATCAATTAAATAATAAATAAGCAGACATAACAAAAAGCAAGAACAAAGAAATATTAAGAAATAAAATGTACAAAATAAACAAAAACCATTTGTAAAAGCACTGACAGCTGATTGAGCGACTGAGTCACAACATTTTATAAATGACTCATCCGGTTACGACCCCCCCCCCCCCAACGGCGTTCTCTAACATTTCAAATCTAACTGTGATATTTATTGCACCGCTGAAAGGAAAGCGTCTCCATCACTCTGTCTGTATAAGGGTTACCACGGCGACCATCTTTGACCTTTTCTCCAATCTCTGACGAGATGAGAAGAGACAAAGCCGGAGACTCTTTGAGTCCAGGAAGAGTGTCTGTCCACTGGTCACTTTTCACCCGTAAGTGACACCATTTTATACGACCAGACGGAAGACGGCGTCTCCTTTAGCTCTTCTCTTTCAGTCTTTAAAGGAAGTGTGATGCTCATGTTTCCCTTCTGTAACATTAGTGTCTTATAGCGACGCATAGATAAAAGAATTAAGGCTCATTTTCCTGTTCTGAAATCTAGAATTTCCGAATTTGAGACGCGTTTGTGTTTACAGCCACTTTGCAGGTTAAATGCTAACGCCAGCTCGCTGATACGCTCAATAACCATCAGTCACTTTCTTTGATTTCCAGATCAGGACTGAGCAATAAAACAACATCAATATTTATTTTTTGTTTCCTTAAAAAGCAATAAAACAACATTTAAACACACATTGCGAGAAGAAACCTTGAAGATTTTTTTTCGTTTTTGTTTTGCGGGGTCGAGAGGATCCACTGGATTACTTTTCACAGACGAGGGTGAACACAGCAGGGGTCAAAGGTCAACTGTCAGGCATATCTTTAAGAGGCAACCCTTTCCAAAACGCAAATTGGTCTCATGTTAACATAAGCACTTTGTAAGTAGCGACCAATACGCTACGATCACAGGAAACAGAACACGCAACCAAACATGACGGCATTTAAAGTTCCAGTCTGCAAGATTTCAGTGAAATTATTTCCATTTGGAAACAAAATGGAATTTATATTAATTTGTTAATTTTTATTAACAGGATAATGGAAGGCTACTTTGATTTCTGTGAGAGAAATTTGAGCTGCGACATCCGACATCACCAACAGATATTGCGAAACAGCCAAATTTAAGAATTAAGAATATTTTTAGCCAGTACATTTGGTCATTTTTTTCCTCAGTTTTTATTTTTTTCCCTCTTCAATCTTTTACACTTTAATAACAAATGAAATGAACAAATGATTATCAAAAAAACCTGACATTTATTGAACAAATGGCTTATAATCTGTTTGTCCAATCTGAATCTTGCACTTCTATATTTTAAATAGCAATACCATTTACGAAAAAAGGAATACATGAGATAGGTCATCAAAAAAACAAATCTTTGTCAAAGTTATAGTTTCACTATTATGATTTTGTCTGTTTGTCTGTATGATTTTGTTTTGTCAGTCTGTCGAGGCCACGACAGACTGACACTGAACAACGCCAAACGCAGTCAGCTGCAACTATTTGTCGTAAATATTCAGTGTTACCGAATCCGTACCAGCAATGGTGCCTCTAAAATATGTAAAGGTTTTTTGTATTGTTTTAATCCCCGTAGGAAAAATCCTTCTCTGGATTTAGCCCATCGACTATTAGGAACCTTCCTAGAATTAAGAAGGCAGTGGGCCCCCACTGAGCAGTGCCTTGCTCGGGGGCATCCCAACCCTTTGAGCTGCTGGAGACTTGAACTGTTACAAGCTAGCACTTAGACTTGGACGTTGATGTGTCCAATTTTCTACTTTCTGACAAATATTTAAAATTAGAGTGCATTACCCCTTTTTAAACACTAGCAGCCACTCTCACTCACTCATTTTCTACCGCTTTATCCACTAGGGGTCGCGGGGGGCACTGGTGCCTATCTCCAGCTAACACAGGGTGAGAGGCAGGGTCACACCCTGGACAGGTCGCCAGTCCATCACAGGGCCACATAGAGACAGACAACCATTCACTCTCACATTCACACCTACGGGCAATTTAGAGTGTCCAATAAACCTAATCCCCAAATCTGCATGTTTTTGGACTGTGGGAGGAAGCCGGAGAACCCGGTGAGAACCCACGCACCACGGGGAGAACATGCAACTAGCAGCCACAGTTTTACATATTTTATATTTAGTCCCATTTAACCCACATTTATTGGATTTCTTAAATGGTCAGAAACAAAAAAAAAATGCTGTTGGTCGGCTGATTTGTGTTATATTGCACTTGAACAGGTGTGCCTAATAAAACGGCTACTGCATCTGAACGTAAATACGCCATCTCTGCTCTAAATAGCAGCATATACAGTGTGAGCGACATATTCTATACGACGTGTATGGTTCAGGAGGTGAACAGAGGCAGTAAAGATTCAATTCCCTGAGCGCCGCACTTAAATAATTCACACTTTCTGATTCATAGGTGGTAATGACTTGCTATTTTAAGCATCTCCTCAAGTGCTTTTGTCCCGATTGGCTGGACGGTCGCAACTGGCAGGAAGTCAGTAATGAAGTAACAGTCCTAGCGGGGACCGAGCTCCAGCAAGTATCTCCTTCTCCGGCCAAGAAGCCCGACTTGGCACCGCTGACGGGAAATTGATCAGATCCAATGACTTGTGTGTGTAAATGATGGTTTAGGGCCTCGGCCCGTGCTCAGCTGGGAATGTGGAGAAACAAAACAGAGCAGTGTGTGTTTGCCTGAGTGAGCACAGGGAGCAGTAGGTGAAGTATAAAGGCCCAGGAGGGGTTTTAAGCCTCTGGTTAAGCATGCAACCATGTCCCGGGCTATTTACAGAGGTGAGTGATGCTGGTGTGTAAGGAACACTCTGCCTCTGTAAGAGGACACTGCTGATCTGACAGCCTGTGTGGTGGTGAACACACCGGCTGACAGTGGGGTGCAGGTGCATCGCCTGCGGGTTGAATGGTAAAGAGTTTTCACGTGGACGTATGAAGCATTAACGTCACTCTCACTGGTAACACAGCCACTGTACAAACAGCTCACCTAATAATATCTATAGCTTCTTAAGTCTAAGATACATCAAGATTATATTCTCCACTTTATATCAACATTAGGCTGCTTGTTGGAGGTTGGAAACTGAAGTTTCAAAGCACCAAAGTCCATGGAGAAAATCAGCGTTTTAAGCTTGTACGAACACAGGAGTTGCTGGTCTACTGCTGCCTATTTTTTGTTGAGTTTCAGTCACTTCAATAAATCTGAACAAATGATTTCAAACGCAGAAGTCATAAAATTACTTATTTGAAGTTAGTGATGGAGGCAACAGTGGATATTGGATATTCCTGTGTGCTGTGACATAAAATCGCTGATTTTCTCTATGGACTTTGGTGTGGGGAGAGTTAATGTCACCGTAGTAAGAGTGATGGAAAAGACTATTTGAAATCTGATGAGTGTTCCGATTGAGACGCATTTGTAGAAATCTTTGAATGAAATCAGATTTGAATGAATCAGATTTAAATCTAATGGATCAGATTTTCCAGTAAGTTATTATTTTAAAAAATAAGCTAAATCTGATTCTCTTTCTATCAATTTGATCGATTTGCCGAAAACATCCAATTGCACTGTTCCTGCTAAATATTGCAGTTTAGTTTGCAGTAAAGTTTAATACGAGTCGCTCATTCAAAAAAAATATTACTTTTCAAACCCTAATCTGAACAAGGACTTAGTTGCAGATAAATATGATTTCTAGCAGAGGAGCTCCTCTCGTCACTGACTGTTCCTTCCTTTTCAGGAATTCAGGTGAGCATCTATCCCGTCCCACTTGGCACGACTCCCCACCTGACGTATCCATGAATCCCTCAACAAGAATAGACTGCACCTGCTCTCCTGATGTTGTCCTTCTCATCTGAAACCCTAAACACAAAAGCCACAGCTGCATCCAGGAATTCCCAGCTGGAGCCAAATTATCCACGTGAAACCCTTTCGCTTCCCGTTCATCCTCCCACCGTGACCCCTTCCCCGGATCCATCCTGTGTCATGCTTTGGCAGGAAACCCACCTCCAGAGCCAGCTCCTCTATCTGGAACTGCTTCATGGCGTTGCGGTTCCCGTCCACATTCTTGTGATAGTAGATCACCATCACGTCGTACTTCTTCATGATGGACTTGTAGTTCTTGGCGTTGAGGTCGTGGACCCGGTCTTTGCCGTCGTACTCAGGCGTCTCCAAGCCTTTTTCGGCCCAGGACAGGGTCCCCAAAGAGAGGAAGACCCCCAAAAACACCCAGCCCCACTTCATGGCTGTTGTCTTCTCAGAGCCTGAAGGAAGGGTGACAAAATACACTTGAGAGGTTCAACGTTGTCCCTAACACGAGTTGTTGTCAAAGTAGGAACAAAGTTCACTTCCTGACCCCACTGGCTGGAGAAGAGCAGGTCCGACAGTGACGCCCTCCTTTTAAAAAGAGCTACACGTGGTTTCTGTTGAGGCCACGCCCTCAGGAGGAGGTGGGGGTTGCGTTTTCTGGGGACACGAGTTGGTGGTATGTGAGTGGGCGAGACCCGGATCCCACTTGTCCAAGAGCAATGGCAGAGGAGCTGCCAAAAAAAAAAAAAAGCAGGGCACACAGGGGGGGGGGGGGGGCGGTGGTTGACGGAGCAGTGGGCGGAGCCACGTTTGGGTCACACATCCATCTGTTTGAAGGCAGTGATAGCACTTGTGTTTGGGTGTTTGGGGAACTACAGATGCTCGGCGTCTTGGAGGACTGAAGGTATGGACGGACAGATGGACGCACGACGAGAGCCTGAAGGAAAGAAGAGCGCTGACATGCCATTCCCATATTAAGTTTTGACAGAGGAGCCGGACTATTGCTAAAAATAAAGGCCTCAGGGAGACAACGCTGCGGACAAGATGGCGTCCACACACGGGGGGTCAGAGGGTAGATGGGCTGCTTTAAAAATAAAATAAAAGTATCTCATGTCTTGCATCTTGGTAAATCAGAAAATTTGAACACGTAGCTCATATCTAAATGTCTAAATGTTTTTTGTATGGACTGACTTCAGAAAGACTTTTCTAAACAAGTGATTCCAAAACACTGGGTCGGGACCCACAGATGGGTCACGGGAATCTTTTTTTAGGGTCCCCAAACTAATTTTGCAAAAAAAAAAAAATCCTGGAAATGATTTGTTTTACAAAATCACTGGATCTGATATAAATATTGCATGCTTCACTATGTACAGGCAGTAAAAATGTAAAAATGAAGCACAAATGTGTTCTTAACTGCTTCAAAGTTCATAAATGGTCAAGTTAATCGGACTAATATCTGTATCGGTAGATACTCAAGTTTGTGATACCGGTATCGAACACAAAAAAAGTGGTATCGTTCCTTCCTGAGTTGTAAATAAGTTTCTACATTATGAATAAATTTGCTCTTGTCGGGATCTGTACTGTGATTTAGGTCATAATAGTTTGCCGTCTTTAAGAAGTATCTTTCCATAAAATGACTTTTGGTAGAAGTTATAGTTCACAGTATGACTTGAGTAAAAGTCTTAAGTATCAAAAGTAATTTTCTGGTATAAAATGTGCTTAAGTTTTACAAGTAAAAGTAATTTTTTAAAAGTGACAAGTTAAAATTGAGCGACTGTAGCTCAACTGGAACCGGAAGGTTGTGGGTTTGATTCCCGGCCCCATAAGTCTATATGTGTCCTTGGGCAAGACACTTAACTGCAGGTTAATCCTGATGACTGCGGGTATGAATTATGCGTGGTAGAAAATGGGCTGAATGAATGGGTAAGTGAATGGGTGCGTGAACGGCAAAAACTACTGTAATGACTGACTCGGCTTCTTTTGATTTTATTTGATAGTAACGAGTAACAAAGGTAGTTAGAGGAAAAGTACTGGAGTAAAATTACACATTTAATTATTAAATGTAGCAGAGTAAAAGTAAAATTTGCTAGAAATATACATAAGGTAAAGTTTATATTATTTGGATTTGTACTCTGCCATAGAGAAAGTTGGGAAGCACTGTACAATTAAGTTAAACTTTAATTAAACGCTTTTATTTTCTTAATTTAACCTGCTTGAGACCTGGTCAAAGTGTGTTTTCGGACAGGAAACAGTGTAAAGACTTTAAGACACAACACACGACTTTGGATGAGCTGCTGTTTACGTCGTATTTCCTCACACGCATCGGGTGTAACTCCATGTGGAGTTTATTTTGGAAGATCTGATGTGACAGCGGAGGAAAGGAAACATGGAAAGAGAGGGATGTAAGCAGAGGAGGACGAGTGAGATCAGCTATTACTTTACAATGAAGAAAGAGAGAGAGAGAGAGCGGCTATTAATAACAGAGTGTAACGTGAACTGCTTCTCTGTCAACGTGACGATGAAGCCAAGTTTCTGTATGTGTGTGTGTGTGTGTGTGTGTCCCTGGTATTCCTTATGTTGTGGGGACCTAAATGTGTCTCCACACACTCACATTATGGGGACTTGTCTTCCTTATGGGGACAAAAATCAAGTCCCCATAACGTAAATGACTCCATTTTAAGGTGAAGACATTTTTTAAAGTTAGGTTAAGGTTAGGGCCAGGGTTAGTTTAGGGTTAGGACACTAGTAATTATGGTTAAGGTTAGAGTAAGTTTCCAGGAAATGAATGGAAGTCAATGTAATGTCCTCTGAAGTCATGGAAACCAGTGTGTGTTCTTGTACTTGCTGCAGAGTAAGGACCAAAAAAATGTATAAACACCTACAAAGCTTTTTCCAGGGTTAAGACCTGATTTGAGGGTTAGAATTGGGTTAGGGTTAGGCATCTAGTTGTCATGGTTAGGGTTAGGGTAAGGGGCTAGGGAATGTATTATGTCTACAAGGGTCCTCACTCTGATAGAAGCACAAACATGTGTGTGTGTGTGTGTGTGTGTGAGACACCTCGACCTCTGAGGTAAACAGCGCCCCCTCTGGCAGTTGCACTAACACACCCTGTCTTCATAGACCGTGTGTCTTCTGTCCTTCACCCTCATCGTCTTCAAACCGACTCGAGTGAGATGAGTAATAACTGGCTTCCCTGTCTGTGCCAGGGCTGTTGCTACGGCAACTGGGAGGTTTGACTCAATCAGCTCAGTTTGTCAGGAGAGACAGAGAGACAGAGACAGAAACAGAGGGACAGAGACAGAGAGACAGAGACAAGGAGACAGAGAGACACAGAGACAAGAAGACAGAGAGACACAAAGACAAGAAGACAGAGACAGAGACAGAGAGACAGAGACAGAAACAGAGGGACAGAGACAGAGAGACAGAGACAAGGAGACAGTGAGACACAGACAAGAAGACAGAGAGACAGAGACAAGGAGACAGAGAGACACAGAGACAAGAAGACAGAGAGACAGAGAGACAGAGACAAGAAGACAGAGACACAGAGACAAGAAGACAGAGAGACAGAGACACAGAGACAGAAACAGAGGGACAGAAACAGAGACACAGAGACAGAGACAAGGAGACAGAGACAGAGACAGAGACAGAGAGACAGAGAGACAGAGACAAGGAGACAGAGACAGAAACAGAGACACAGAGACAAGGAGACAGAAACAGAGTGACAGAGACAGAGAGACAGAGACAAGAAGACAGAGAGACAGAGACACAGAGACAAGGAGACAGAGACAGAAACAGAGACACAGAGACAAGGAGACAGAAACAGAGACACAGAGACAAGAAGACAGAGAGACAGAGAGACAGAGACAGAGACAAGGAGACACAGAGACAGAGACAAGGAGACACAGAGACAGAGACAGAGACAGAGACAGAGAGACAGAGACAGAGACAGAGACAGAGACAAGGAGACAGAGACAGAGAGACAGAGACAGGGAGACAAGGAGACAAGGAGACAAGGAGACAAGGAGACAGAGACAAGGAGACAGATACAGGGAGACAGAGAGACAGAGAGACAGAGACAAGAAGACAGAGAGACAGAGACATAGAGACAAGGAGACAGAGACAGAAACAGAGACACAGAGACAAGGAGACAGAAACAGAGACAAGGAGACACAGAGACAGAGACAGAGAGACAGAGAGACAGAGAGACAGAGACAGAGACAAGGAGACACAGAGACAGAGACAGAGACAGAGAGACAGAGAGACAGAGAGACAGAGACAGAGACAAGGAGACAGAGACAGAGAGACAGAGAGACAGAGACAGGGAGACAA
>JAFBJR010000225.1:641745-663577 GCA_016785285.1 Brachirus orientalis | reverse complement strand
AGAGACAGAGAGACAGAGACAAGGAGACAAGGAGACAGAGACAGAGACAAGGAGACAAGGAGACAAGGAGACAAGGAGACAAGGAGACAAGGAGACAGATACAGGGAGACAGAGACAGAGACAGAGAGACAGAGAGACAGAGACAGAGACAGAGACAAGGAGACAAGGAGACACAGAGACAGAGACAGAGACAGAGACAGAGACAAGGAGACACAGAGACAGAGACAGAGAGACAGAGACAGAGAGACAGAGACAGGGAGACAAGGAGACAAGGAGACAAGGAGACAGAGACAAGGAGACAGATACAGGGAGACAGAGACAGAGAGACAGAGAGACAGAGAGACAGAGAGACAGAGACAGAGAGACAGAGAGACAGAGAGACAGAGACAAGGAGACAGAGACAGAGACAAGGAGACAAGGAGACAAGGAGACAGATACAGGGAGACAGAGACAGAGACAGAGAGACAGAGACAAGGAGACAGAGACAGAGAGACAGAGACAAGGAGACAAAGACAGAGAGACAGAGAGACAGAGAGACAGAGAGACAGAGAGACAGAGAGACAGAGACAATTTTCTCCTCCATGATGTGACGACGTGATTTTTGAGAAATTTCAGTTCAATTAAAAGTCAGTTTCACTTTTGTATATTAAAGGGACAGTTCACACTAATGAAAATACACTCATTGAACATTTTGTGCATTTTTCCTTTACAGACATTTGAATGGGGTTAAAAACAACGTCCGGTTAATTATTAAAAATATCAACAATTTGTTTCTCTTTTTTCCTTTTTCTTTCTCCAGTGGCAGCACATAACCCATTTAATGAATGGGATGAATAAAAAAGGTCTATAACACCAAGTTTTTCAGTGTATATATATATATATATATATATATATATATATATATATATAAAATCCAACTTTCCAGTTCAACTTTCAGTCACAATCTAAATGTCAATAATGACAGACTTTAAAAGACATAAAAACCATCATTATTAATATCTGAAGTGACTTTATAACTCATTTCCTTTAACAGTAACGACTGAATCAGTTCTGGTTACAGTATTTTGCACTCGGCAGCAGAAAAAGTCTCCGGTACATCAGCGTCTCCGCTGCGACCGAGGGTGAGAATGTGACACATGGGTGTTGAGGTGTTAATAGGATCGTATGGAGGGAGGAGGAGCAAGGTGTGATGGGAAAAAAAAATATATGAGAGGGTAGAAATGAAGGAGCAGGAAAAATGTGAGGGAGGAAGAAATTAAATAAAGGAGAAGAAAAGAGGGAAATGAGCTTGTGTGGCTAATGAACAGCAGTGATTAATGTGTATAATGAGAGCAGGATAATTACAGGAGGGTGAAGTTCCACGATGAAGACATGAATGTCTGAGACACAAAACAGGCAAAATTTGTCAAAAATTTGAGTTAAAAATAAATAAATAAAAATGGATGAAATCCTGATTTTAATGTGCGCATTTTTGTTCTGTCGCTCCACGACATGTGATTAAACACAGTGTTTATTTGTGGAACATCGTGTTTAATTGGAAAATAATGAGGCGAGAGGCGATTTGAGCCGCACAAGCTTTTCCACTAAACAGCTCGGCTGAGAAACTCATTAATCAAACAATAAAAACGTTCAAACTCAACAAAAAACAACAAATACAACTGAATTTCGGTGGCTTTTTCTTGTTTTACAACGTTATTCTTGAAATATTCTGACTTTTTTGTAATTTATTTTACTCTTGTAATATTATGACTTTCTGTAATACTGCAACTTTATTTTTGTAATCTAAAAACTTTGTGCAATATTGTTACTTTTTTCCTACTAATATTACAACTTTTTTGTAAGATTGTGATTTTGTATAATTACAACTTTATTTACTATAAGTTTTTCCTTGTAATTTGTGACTTTTTTGTGACTTTATTCCTAGTTTTTTGAAATATTTCGACTTTTTGTCTCGTAATATTATGACTTTATCCTCAAAAACGTATTTTTTTCTTCAGTGTGGCCCTAATAATCTGTGAATTAATGAAGAGACACAAACAAATAGATTTATTTTTAGTGAAACTGGTGCAAAATGATCTATTTTCCATTCGTGGTGAATGGTGTTTTTGTGCGTGACACAAAGAGGTTTTCTTTGTATATGACTTCTATTCATTTGGACAAACTAAACACAGCCTTTCCTCTAACCTTAACCATAACCACTAATAAAATCTTAACCAGTTCCTCGGACATGAGGTTCTGCCTCATTAGAACCAGGTTTTGGTCCCCATGTTGACTGAAAAACAAATTTTTTCTTTTGCTTTGTTTTGCTGATGCTGTATGTTTTTGCTGCCAACTTTTCCCGCAGCATCAGGCTGCGAACTCAGCAGGAGAAAATCCTCCAGTCACTCATCAGCCATGTTCGCCCACAGTGGGTGGACTTTGTTTTCAGCAAGAACATCTGCTAAGTCAGTGAAGTGCTCACCTCATCTGGTGCCTTCACTGGCGACTTAAGAGCAACTGCGCCTGGAGTACAAGTTCATCTGTCTGTCTAGGGTGCTGTGCTGTGCTGTGCTGTGCTGTGCTGTGCTGTGCTGTGCCGTGCCGTGCTGTGCCGTGCTGTGCCGTGCGACTGTATCAACATGAAGATCGTCTTTGACAGTTGGAGGATGATATGTTGCTTAGTAACCAGGAACCTGATAGACTGACTGATGAACAGTTGGTGTGTGTAGGATGGATGGATGGATGGATGGATGGATGGATGGATGGATGGATGGATGGATGGATGGATGGATGGATGGATGGATGGATATATGAGTCGTGTCGTGAGTGTGAACCAATGATGTGCAGAGAGACAGAGGGAAAGGATGTGTGTGTGTCTGCGTGTTTATATCTTTGTGAGGACATTTTGACCATGTGGGGACATTTAGCCTGAGCCCCACAACCTTAAAAGGGGGTTTTCAGGGTTAAGACCTGGTTTTAGAGTTAGGGTTAGGCATTTAGTTGTATAGGTTAAGATTCGTTCACATTCGCAAACACGACTCTGACATGTTATCATCTTAATTATCTTCTCAGGGTGATTATCACACCCAGCTGACATGAATTAGATATTTAATATTCGCTTTTTTCGCCCGTCTGTGGTGACCTCAAACCTTTGACACAAAAGACTGACTGACTCTCTACTTCACTATATCTGGTTTGCTATGCTGAACAGGTAATTTATATATATAATGTTTAAGCCTTTTTCATAATACACGTTGCTAAAATAAGGCTGCATTTAAACAAATTGATTTTTCGATTCATATTGACAATTTGAAAGATGTGATGTCACTTTTTTAAAATCATCAGATCATAGATTTATGCCATTTCCTGTATCTTCTGTACCAATTTTGCAAGGCTGTTAGCTGGAGACACTTTGACCATGTGGGGACATTCTGCCTGAGCCCCACAACCTTGAAAAGGGGTTTTCAGGGTTAAGACCTGGTTTCAGTTAAGGTTAGGCATTTAGTTGTATAGGTTAAGATTAGGGTAAGAGGCTTGCGAATACAGTATTTCTGAGTGTGGGTGTATCTGTTGCCTCATTCAGACTTTTTTTCTGACAAAAAAACTGAACTCATCTGGACTCGTCGTCCTCATGGAGACCAAAACCTGGTCCTAATGAAGCAGAACCTCATGTCTGAGTAACTGGGCAAATTTAGGACCAAGATTTGAATTGCGGTTAGGTTAAGGTGAGGGTTAGTCATTAGCTGGTTATGGTTAAGGTCTGTCCTGAATAAATGCACCAACCTTTGTTCAACAGAAATGATATAAAACTGTCATAAACTGCAGTTTATATACAGTTGTATATACTAAACGGTAAATCGTCTGTATTTATATCACACTTTTGTAGTCTTGATGTTTGATTACGCAAAGCTGCTTTACATTTTACTTTTTGTGTACCACAGGTCGACTGATAAGGGTTTTTTATTTACGGCTAATCCCCATTTATAGAAATCAGATTATTGATGCCGATTCCCAAAAATAGGCAAGAAAACAGAAACATGCAAAATGAAAAACAAGATGGATGCACACGTCCGGTGCTTCTGACAACAAAACCACATCATTTGCAATAACTGGCATATTAATATTAAAAAAATGGCAACTTTTAGCCTGATTAATCAGCTCTAATTCATTCTGTACATCTCTATCACCTTCCAGTGGAAAGACAAACCTTCCACCACTGATCCACAGTCATGGTTCTGGATCAAGACCCAGGCGCCGTCCTATCCACACCTAGTCCGAGTAGCATAAAAAGTCTTTACAGAAAGCCTCAACACTTGTATTTATTATATCTTGCACACGATACAATGGGAACACCATTGTATCGTGTTTTGGGGACATAACACAACACCTGAAAAACACCTCGGCCATTCTGAGCTCCGATTACTGAGCTGTAATTAGCACATGTGCAGGTTTTTCCCGAGCGACGGCTGATGTGACAAGGCTTTCAGGGCTGTAATTGGGAATTGCAATTGTGCCCCAACTAATAAGCCTTGAGAGGATGGTATAATTAAGAGACCGCTGGTAATGGAGACCAGTTATCTGACCCAGACATAAATCAGGACGCATGTGGGAGCTTTGGAGTGGAAAGGATTTGGAACATAATTTCTTCCTTATTTTCATGCTAATAGCCCATGTTGTGTCACACGTGTTGAACTGTTTTTTTTTTTTTTTTTTAAATCAAACAGTGCAAAACCTTTTGTGTTCCTTCAATCTTCACATCACCAGGCAACATCACTGGGATGTAATTAACGAACAATGACGAGGAGTCACGAGCCTCTGCGACACATTTAGAGTCAAATCAGCCAGAGGAAATAATATAGACTCACGGTCTGCATTTAAGACGACGTTTCGGGGCCGCAAACACGACTCTGACATGTTATCATCTTGATTATTTTCTCAAGGTGATTATCACACCCAGCCGACATGAAGTAGATATTTAATATTCGCTTTTTTTTCGCCCGTCTGTGGTGACCTCAAACCTTTGACACAAAAGTCGGACTGACTCTCTACTTCAACATATCTGGTTCGCTATGCTGAACAGGTAATTTATATATATAATGTTTAAGCCTTTTTCGTAATAAAAGGCGCTAAAATGGGTCTGCATTTAAACAAATTGATTTTCCGATTCACATCAACCATTCTTATTGTTTACTTTATGCAATTTCCCGTGTCTTCTGTACCAATTTTGCACGGCTGCTAGCTGGAGCTAACCGCTAAGCTAACCGCTAAGTCCACAGATTTGTTCTTCACTTTGTCGCCGATGATAAATAACCCAAAAGATGTCTGCAAATTGTGACGATTTAGTTGGTTCAACATTACTGATGATGAGCACTAATGCACTTATAGGCTGTACATTTTCAAAAGTTTTAATTTGAATTACCACCTAACAAGTGCACTGGAGTTTGTGCTTTGAGGTAGATTTTGAATGCAAACATGAATATTTGTATGTATCACGTTAGAAAGACACATATCTTTTGCACAATTTACAGCATTAGTTCTGTGAAAGTTTCTATGAAGCTCAAAGCCGGGTTAATCAGCTTACACCTCAGTGTTGCCCAAACTCTGTGTTCCACATTTTAAAGATCATAATCTTCAAAACCAGCTAATCCGCACAGTTTATAACATTTCTGTCTATTTGTATTGCAGTTTTTCTAACACGTAACATGACGTTGACTAGGTCAACCTTATTTTTTGTGTGTGCGTTTAATCGTTAAATTAAAACCTCACACAGGATCATGCGGGTTATTTGAAACATTTACACACCAGTGTAGGGAAAATGATTGATCCTCAGCAGGAGTCTCCACGCGACTCGACACATGCTGCAGTTTTTATCCTCAATTTTGTCAAATTAAATTTTAAAACGACAGTTAATGGCAAAAGAGGCTTGTTGTGTTATCAAACTCATTATTTTTGGTTCTGTGGCAACATTAATGTCAACGTGACTGATGTGCAACAAGTTGTAATAAGCACAAATTACCCCCTGAATGAAGCATAACTCCATTTAGAGAGAGCTGCGAGCAACAAATATACACCTCATTTCCTAATACTAACCATTTAAAAGGGCATGTTCATAATAATAGAATCCTCCGGTGCTATCATCTGCTCACAGAGGTGAAAATGGCAGAAAGCTTTCAGCGGTGTCGCGGTTTAACAAGCGAGGGCGTCCGTCTGTTCTCGCCCTACGTTGATAATGACTCTGATTCTGCAGGTCTGCACTTAGTGAGAGTTACACCTTTAATTTATGCTGCAGACCCAAGTCACTTTGAGCTGTGGCTGTAGCCCGGCTGCGCCATTCAATTGGATTATTGTCCGTGTCCCAGTATAGAGCTGCAGCAGCAGCTGACGTCAACGCAATCCGGTCATGTGACACTCGCAACTATACAACACCACCATTCTGGCAGGAAGCCACAGTGTTCAACTTCCATCGATGTACAGTAAAAAGCAGGCCATTTGTCAGAGTTTTCATAGAAAGTGAAGATGGTGGACAGATTTTACTGGATCTGCAAGAGACGACTGCCATAAAATGAGCATCCTGTAGAAGAATCAGGTACAGAATCCAATTATCTTATCAATTTTAGGTGCTTTTATTGTCATGTGAAACTGTTTTCCAGAGTGGGCCGGGGAACCTTTATCAGAAAGATGCTGCAGTTCTAGATTCATCTTTGCTACATCTGTTTCCATAAAGCACCAGGGGGCAGTATAACGGTCAGACATGTATAGCTGGATGGCTCTGGATTTAAAGCAGAGCTCTGTACATCTGGTCACGTTTTTGTCTTTTTCTTGACGGGCCTCCCTCTTCAGTGTCGGCGTACATTTGTTTCCGAAAGCCCCGTAAATGCTCCCCCCCCTCCCTTCCGTTTTTTTTTTTGACCATTTGTTTTCAATGGAGCCAGTGAACACAAGTCGTGGAGTCATGTCAGACAGTTTTCTCTGCTTCTTTTTTGCCAGCTGCCCACGATGAACGTCTAAAATAACATTATCGCTGCCCCCAATCTACCCACGACAAGACGTTTTACTGTCAGAATGACGTCAAAGCTGTTAAATTAGAGTAAAAATCCTGCGCAGTTCTGCTTTAAAGTGAGTTTACGCCATTCATTTTTGCAGAACTTCTTCCCATCATCATGCTGGTGCAAAACAAAAATCCAATGTCAGGAGCTTTATACAAGTTTAACCAGGGAATTGATTTATTAAATGAATACTGCATGTCTTTAGCATGTTCTCACCGTCCCTCAAATTCTAAATATTTATTTCTTTAAGCTGAGTAAATGAGTCCAAAAACGTACCTGTCTGAATTTCACCTTGTTTTTGGGTCCAACTGAACATATAAATGCAATGGTAATCAAACTCACGTGTTTGCGTTAATTCAGACAAATATATTTATTCAATTTATTTTCTAACGTAACGTAAACGTGTCGTCATGAGGAAGGACGCGGTGAGAAAGATGCTGAATACAGATTTCATTTAAAGGAAGACAGGTGCACACTTTCCAAAAGACAAAAAAAAAAATAAAATGTCTATGAAAAGGGGGATTTTAAAAATAAGAGCAGAGCGAGGCATTGAGTGATGACTGCAGGCGGAGAAGATGGCAGAATGACTAATGATAGAAGACACCAGCTGGAAGGCAGAGAGGAAGATGAAGCTGGATCAGGGAAAAGGTGCCACAGTGACAAAAATGATCAACACAGTTGAGCCGCTGCCATGTTTTAGCCCATAAATGCCAACAATATGACTAAATCGTGTACATTTTATTTTTTAAAGAAAGGGAACACGGTAAATTAACAATCACATGTTGAGGAATTCCAGGTTTAACAGATTAAAAAAATGTGATTTGTGAGTCCATTATGAACTTCACCTTCAATCACCCCAATCTAAACAGTGTCTAAACCCAAATGTAAATGGTTAATCCCGGAGTCCGAGTCAAGATTAATGTCAAATTGGAAAAGGATTCCCTCAAGACGTTATTGAGATAATGTGGGATTTCCGAAGCCGCGGATTTTCAACGACCAAACTCCAATCAGGTCATTCCTCGAGTGAACATTTGAACCAAATTCCTTCATGGTGTTCTTCAGAGAACACATTCACAAGGAAAAGTTGAATATTAAAATTTGGTTAACAGTAGTCTTTGCTGTAAGATGCTGGGGGGGGGGGGGGGCACTTTGCTGTAAGATGCTGGGGGGGGGGGGTCATTTCTCTTGCTTGCATGCAGGAGGTGCTTTAAAAATATATATATTTTGCTGACATTACATAATAATTCTTGATCTATTTTGCTGTTTTCATTGATATTGTTTCTATATATGGATAGCACTTTTCTGCTCTTGAAGAAAAAAGCAATTTACGCAACAGTTTTTTGGCGTTTTAAGAACAATTTGTGGTTCAGTGATTTTGACCAAAGACATCTGTGTAGCAGACGGGAGGAGGTCGGGGATCAAACTGCCAACCTTCAGGTTTGACCACTTACTGAACCACAGCTGCTTCATGTCCGAAAGCAACTGCAAACGTGTTGATGTTTACATTGATAGAACTGTTGGACAAAATTTTAAAAAACATGAGCTGGAATCTATTTTGATTTACATTTATTTTTTAGAGTTTTTACAACTCTAGTTTAAAAATAACTTCATTATTTTGTGTTAACAGATTAAGTAAAATATTCAGCTTGTCCAACTTTTTTTTTTTTTTTTAAGTTTTGCACAATATATTTTAATGAGTTAATCAATCAGACACCTATTTAGCTAGCTTAGCTAACTAACTGACCAACTTTTTAAAAAAGTTTTGGAGCCATAGCATGAATTTCACATTGGCTACTTCAAGTCCATCAGTCATGTTGACTTACTCAGTAATAGTTACTAATTTAAATAGGTTGGTTGGTCAGTTTAGTTAGCTAACCTAATTGGCCGACTGATGACTTACTTCTTCATTAAAATAGCCCTTGTGAATTTATGTTGTTATGGCTAAAAACAAAAAAATAAGCAAATAAAGTTTGGTCAGACAGTCAGCTCTCTAACTAGCTAACCGACTATTTTGAGTTAGTCAGTCAGTTAGCTAGCTAGCTTACTAATTAACTAGCTAGCTGGGTGGCTAGCGACTTTTCCCACGTGGATTATGAAACAGCACAGTCAGATTCCAGAGGAAGAAGACTTGAACAGGACAGAAGGGAACGGAGTGGTGGAGAGAGTGAGAGCATGAACATGAGCTGGGTGTGAATGAAAGAATGAAAGAGGGCAGTGACTCGGCGTTTTCATTGTTTCTCTTTCCACCGACTCATCGCGCTCAATGAGCACATTCACCCGCAGTGACACGCCACACTTGTCCTTCCTCTTAAACTGCACTCGCTCACACCACCATCTTTACACTATTCTGTTCCTCCCTCCCTTTGTCTTTCAGTTGTGGCTCCTTCCTTCCTTCCTTCCTTCCTTCCTTCCTTTGCTGTGTCCGAGTCCTCACAGTTGTTTTGTTTGGAGAGAACTTCCTCTCTGTGGGCTTCTCTTCTGTCCGCCAGTAAACCAGCCTGTCTTGTGATGGTGAAACAAGACCATCACTATTTTAGTTTGAGCTCGAGGGCAGAAGCACTAAACAGACAGACACACACTGTTTTGATCGAAGCTCTCTCTCTCTGTTTGCATCCTGTTTTCCTCTAACAAAGTCATTTCCACATGTCCGTGACGCACAGACATGACTTATATATTAAAGCTGGGGTCAGTAAGTCAGGGAAAGCTTGCATTGCCGGTATCCTTCACAAAAAGCATGTATTAGTAAATCATTAAACACTCAATTATGAGCATTTTCTGTAAGTAAAAGATACCAGAAGACTGATATGTTTAGTCTATATTAAAATAACTAGAAACCTGGACTTATTTTTCCGACTTCTAATAAATAAAGCTGTAGTATGTAACTTTTAATTACAGCAATCTCCATTTCATCCAAATCACTGTCAAATGAGTTTTCACAAAACCGATTAAGTCTATAATCTCCGCACAACCGTCACTGTGTTCCCAGTATTGCAGTTTTCGTATCTTGTGTCGCTCTGTGATATTCCGGCGCTGCACATAGGAAGTGATTCCAATCATGGCAAGACAGATGGAAAGCAACAGAGAGCTAGTAAAGTAGGACGACTGCAAACAGGTTCAACTGAAAGCACAAAGAAAGGTTCAATTTGGAACAATTCGACAAAAGAACAGTTCCTGTGAGTGTTTGCGACATTAGAGGAAAATGATTGTGTTAGTCCGACTAGAGTAGGACTTTTAAAATGAATGTCAAAGTCGGGCTAACGCACCAAGATAAAGCAGGTATTAGCCTTAGCGATCTGTGGCTAATACCCAGAAAAAAGGAAAAAGCTCATACACAGAAGAATACAAGACAATTGTGACAAAACCATTTTAGACTGACGAGGATTGGTTTTATATTAAAATAACTAGAAACCTGGACTTGTTTTTCCGACTTGTAATAAATAACTCATAACTTGATATTAAGTGGCAGGCTGCACGAGATTGATTGCGGCCCATGGGGCATGAGTTTGAGACTTCTGCCTTAAGGTCTTTGCACAGCGGACGCAAAGTGAATTATGACAGCAGCTCAGAGCGAATGTCGGTTAAAACTATTGTGAAACGTCATTTTCACACAGCACCCCCTGAAGCTCCATTTCAAGCCCCTCCACACAAACCAAGGTCGGGGAAATCGGCCACAGTCTGAAAAAATGACAGTCGAAATTTAACGCAGCGAAATTACGCGGCCGATGTGAGCGCTGCGTGGATTGGACCCGTGTTCTAAAAATCCTTCATTCCCGCAAAGGTCTTTAAAATGAGACTTTAACATGTACTGAAGACAAGGGCCTTGCTTTATGGAGGCCGCCATCTTGTGCCACTATGTTTCTACAGAAACCAGCCAGAGAAGGCATTTCATATTTTAAAGCCAAAGTTAACTACGCAAACAGAGTAGAACAACATACTTCTTTTAGTAGGTAAAAGCTACAGTAGCGGCAGAGTACCTTCATTTATTGTAATCCGCAGTCCCACCATTAGATGGCACCAATTCACACACACTGGACCTCAAATATAAGTGGTCATACCGGCTATTTATAACTCTGCAGTAGGCATGGAACTATACCAACATTTTCCACCACGATTATCCTGACCAAAATTATTGTGATTCACAATATTGTTGCAATGACTGAAAAATAATGTTTTAATATATTTTTTAAGGAATATAAGGAAAGTATTTTTTTGTAAAAAAAAAAAAAAAAATTTATAAGATAATACAGTAAGTCATGATGAAAGCTGCAGTACCCCATTATGGCACATTAGAAAACAAATCAAAAGGACTGTATGTTGGTGAGCTTGACATATTATATATTAATGTTTTTTCTCCATTCATGATTATTATGATAACAAAAATTCAATGTTTTTTTTTTATCGTGACAAGCGATAATGTCACTTATTGTCACATCACTTCCCTGCGGGGAGTAATAATGCGACATCACTAATGACAGAGTGTTTTGCCTCATGTCATAGAAAGGAAAAATTGACTTTATCCGCCTTTTGTCCTCGGAGACGAGACCAAGTTGGTGAGCCGTGGTGCGTCTGTCATCCTGAGATTATTTCCAGAGCTCCCAGCTTGCTCATCAACATATGGCCTCCCAGGCAACCAAAGATCATCGGCTGACTCACACATCACCCGCTGAGAGCTATTCATGCGTACGACACGTGAAGCATGAGTTCAAGAAACAGGCCCATGTTTACCACTCCAGGTTTCTTTGAGTGGGAGTTGGATGTGTTTGGTTTCGCTTTTGCCAGATGCTTCACTTTCAGGCGGATGATCATTCACATTAAAAGGAATAAGAGTAGATGTTTGCAGACAAATTGCATAACGCTCGTGTTTTCACTGAGCATCTGTTGCGCCGATGCAAATGACTGTGCTTGTTTGCATACATTAGCAACAATAAGGCCCTTTGTTTTGCTGAAAGTAGCCGGTGAGGGGACTCGGTTTCACTCAGCTGGTCACAGGTAGAGGAACTTTAGACCGCGAGGGCTTTGTTTCAACAGCAACGGCAATTTCAGCAATTTCGGCAATTTCAATGGCCGGCAGCCATTATGGCTTCTTTTTAAAGCTGTAGTATGTAACTTTTAATTACAGCAACCTCCATTTCACTGTCAAATGAGTTTTCACAAAACCGATTAAGTCTATAATCTCCGCACAACCGTCACTGGTTTCCTAGTATTGCAGTTTTTGTATCTTGTGTCGCTCTGTGATATTCCGGCGCTGCACATAGGAAGTGACTCCAATCATGGCAAGACAGATGGAAAGCAACAGAGAGCTAGTAAAGTAGGACGACTGCAAACAGGTTCAACTGAAAGCACAAAGAAAAGTTGATTGTGTTAGTCCGACTAGAGTAGGACTTTTAAAATGAATGTCAAAGATAAAGCACGTATTAGCCTTAGCGATCTGTGGCTAATACCCAGAAAAAAAGGGAAAAGCTCATACACAGAAGAGTACAAGACAATTGTGACAAAACCATTTTAGACTGACGAGGATTGGTTTTATCCTCGTCAGTTTAAAGCATTGAATTATTTTTTTTTTTTCAAGTGAATGGACGGTAGGAAGACGCGAATCACGCGCTAACAGATTGTCAAATGCTAACCCTAAAACTGGTAAATACTAACAAGCTGAGAAGGAAGTTTATAAAAATACTGACTGACATTTTGTTAAACAGAGTGGATTTGTTTTGGATGTTTTGATGTAGGAAAAAAAAAACTTTTCTCCCTCACAGTATAAAACAGTGACATCAGCTTTGAAAAATGTGTGTGTGCAAGTGTGTGAGAGAATGTGTGTGTGTGTGTGTGTGTGTCTGAGAACCAGCTGAATCAGAGGTGAGGAAGAAACAGAGGTCTCACTCTGTTCTTTTTATCGCCGCACCGCATTTCACGGCCACATCGGAGCAGAAAACAAACAGTATCGTGTGTAAAATGTGATTTCAGTCCCGGTGTTTAAACTCCCTGACACGAACGGGTCACTTGCTCCTGCAGTGCATGCTGGGAAAGATGCTGATAAACAAGTAGTCTGTTGTTGAAAAACATCCCTTTATACTATATTTACTGTAATTTTTGACAGTTGCAGGAAATTTATCACAGGCCAATTTTTTTTTTTCTCCCCCGTGGTAACATTGGAAATACTGCAGAAAGTTAAGCATATTTAAATGACTGCACTTTTGAGTGCAATATCAATCAAAACATAAATTTAAAGCATAAAACACATACTTTATGCAGTTTCCAGTGTCTTTTCATGATAATATAAGAACTTTTATCACTGCGTGTGTGTGCAACTGATCAATTTAGCTTGTTGACTTACTTTGTTTTTAAATAATTTTGTTAAAGCTGTAGTGTGTAAGTTTACATTCAAACCATTATCAAATTAGCACCACATGATTTGTTTTTTCTCTGTTTCTCAGTATTTCTCAGAGACACAGAATCCAGACGACAGTATATTTAGGTTAAGGAATTAACCCTGGGTCTCTGAAAAAAAACCGGTGAGGTTTAACAAATGTGGAAAGAGAACTTTAGGTGAAGAAATTTAAAAGAATGAATGAAGGAAATGGTCAATCACCTTCTCAGTCTCTTCTGGAATCCCAGTTTGTTCAGTGCGTGTGCCAAAATTTGTCTACTTCTTGTCAAAACAGTTCAAAGGATTTTAAACAAAATATGGTATTCTTACAAAATGAATTCACGTTTTTGCTTTTTTTTAAAAGAAAGTAGTCCTCCATGTGCTAATCAGTCTGACAAATGTGCAAAAGTGTGACTAACGCTTGTCAGAACCAGTTGCGACATTTTCGGGGATTTTGTTTGAATACAAATAATATTTTTTTGTTTCGTCATTATTCCTATGAAATAAATACTTGTTAAGAAGGGTTGGTGCGTTCCTTTTGGCTTTTGTAAAATGTAGCCACACTTCAATCAGATTTCTGGTTATAACACACAACTCAACAAAATAAGCACATTTTTCGGTTTTGAGATATTTTAAGGCAAAAAAAAAAAATGACTTATTGTATCCTTTAATGTTGTTTCTTTCTTCACACCTCCCTTAAATACATGTTTTCTCACTTAGCTTTAATAATTCCCACTTTTAAAAACGATTTTTTTTTATAGTAAAACGCGTTTGTTTGCACGTTTTTCCCTGTTGTGGCTGTAAAACACAGGCATGTTTTAAGTGAAGGAGTGAGATGTTGTTTCCCCCAGCGACGATCTCTGGACGAATCAGACAGCGTGTTAAACCGTGACAGAGAGAGAGAGAGAGAGAGAGAGAGAGAGAGAGAGGAAAAGGCGTTTCCACGCTCCCAGCTCCCTCTTCCACAGTAGCGGACGCGGACACGGACACGAAGGGACCCCACTCTGTCTCCTGTCTGTCCCATTGTCCTCAAACACTGACTGTCATTCCTTCACGTCACCCGCGTGTCTCCCACTGCCGCGACTCCCACGCTCATGAACCACAGTCCGCTCCATCATCGGTGAATCCACGGACGCACGCGCGGACGCACGGACACAGTGGACTTTCTCTCTCTCTCTTTTTTTTTTTTTTTGGTTCCTTTTTTCCCCCTCCTGCAGCTTCCTCCTGAATCCACGCACGCACACGCACACGCACTGATCTGCTGCTGCTGCTGCTGCCTGTGACACCCACTGGAGATTATCTCCACGCACACTCCCGCATCTGTGTCTGTGTAGCTGACGCACTTCACTGCGCTGTGGGTGAGTACATCCTTCATTCTTTCTGGGTTTATTTTGACCACCTTCAGACCTTTACTGCATTTCTTCACACTCTTGTTGTTGCTGAGTCACATCATTTCCCACAGAATTACAAAATAAAAGACCTCACTTTATGAATTGGTGCAAAAAAAAAAAAAAAAAAAAAGCTGGGAGTCACTCCTCCTCCTCGTCCTCTTCCTCCTCCTCTCCATTCATGGAAAAGCATCATTCCATGTCCTCAGACTCACAGCGCAGCCTCGAAAATCCCGTTTCCGCCTCGCTTTGGCTTCAAACGCATCAATTTCAACACTTTGAAGCGACGATGCGTTCACTGCCCTAATAAATGCATCACTTTGTGTGGACCGTCAGTGCGTAAAACACAGTATTTATCCACTTTGGACAACAGGAGAACAGTTGAGTTTCTTCAACTGAAAGTCGGAATAGATTAAAAAAAATATATATATATATATATATGTTAAAAGTTAGTTTTTGTTTCTGTGTCTTCCCACATGGGATTATGAAAGAGTTAATTATCTTTTGGTATATGAACAGAAATATTAAGTAAACTCAACATAGACTGACATAACTGCTTATCATTTCTCACACATACATTAAAAAATAATATAAATATATATATAAAAAACTTTATATAGGCTAAAAGTACAGTATTTATCCACTAACACAACAGAGGAATAGTTCGGTTAATTACACTGAAAAAAACAAATAAGTTAAAATTTAGTAATGTTAGTTAGTTTATATGTCTGTGTCTTTCCTTCCGGCCTATCCCACTTAGGATTATTTTAAAAAATGTATTTTCTAGTATCAACAACAGAAAATGAAAATAAGCACAATAAATAAAATACTACTAACAGCAATAATAATGTAACGTGCAGTGTCATAATTTTAATGCAATGTATACATTAAAAAAAATAACTGCTGCAGGTTTATTTCAGCCTTGTTTTGGAAACAAACTCAATCAACGATGCGTTCACTGTCCTGACGAATACGTCCATGTACATAGGCTAAATGTGTGTAAAACACAGTATTTAGCCACTAGCGCGACAGAAGAACAGTTTTGTTACAATAAAAAAGTAATTTAGTTAGTTAGTCTGTGTCATGTCTATGTTCCCCTCCCACACGGAGGAAAAATATGACACCATCATTTCAGAAAAAGTAAATTATTTTTGAGTATATGACCAGGAAATGAAAATATTAATAATAATAATAGTAACTGCTACAGTTTTTTCCTGCGTTCAGTTTCACAGAAACTGTACACAAAAGTTCAGTCAGTGATGCGTTCACTGTCCTTACTAACACGTATGTTTACATAAAGGCCAAAAGTGCGTAAAACACAGTATTCATCCAGTCTAAGCTTCATAAACGATATTTTCTGTATTACTCTCCACTGAAATCATTTCACGTTGCTACAGTAAATGTGGCGTACGTGTGATTTTCTCTTCACATCCGTCTGACAGATTACAGCAGCTCCAGTCTTTTTATAATCTGGAAAATAATTGCAGGACACGTGACCTTTTAACCCCACCAACACGGTCATGATCTTGGCACTTTAGCGGCAAAGCGGGTGAATTTCCAATTCTCAAGAGGGCATTTTAACACACCGCTGATTGACCTAATTAGATTGGGGTTAGTGTTGCCTCGGGCGTTCGTTCGTGTCTCCTTTTCATTCCCGTAAAAATCTATACAGTCGAGAGTTGAGTGAATACTGAATTATTGACACGATGTCATCCTGTCTGGGTTTGTTTCCCGGCTTTTTCACTGATGCGTTTCTTGGATCACGTCAGTGTTTATGAGGATTTGTAATCTGTCTGAACTCACCGTCAGATTGTGCCTGTGTGCCGAACGGATGGGGAAGGGTGTGTCTTTTATGAATGGACGTCTGGATGTTTGACTCAAACGTCTCTTCCTCTCTGTTTGTCGCCTCATTTTTCCCTCATATCCGTGTGTTTTTGTACATTTAATCTATTTACACTATCAGACAAATCATCCCTACAATCTTATTTATTACTATTTCCTCTGGCCTACGCTGTTTTTACCTCAAACTCGATGGGGAATTTGTAAACAAAAGAATAAAGCAGGTTAATTGTTGCAGAAAGGCTGCGCAAAATCTTTTTTTTTGACAAAATAAATAAAGGATGAATAGTAAAACCTTCTAAAACAGGCGGACATTCATTTTTTTTTGTTTTTATGAAGCAGTGTGGAAAGGAACAGTATACAGAATGTAATGAAGTGCAGTTGACTGATTAGGCCGATTGGTCAAAATTTGGTTATTTGTGCAAATTGACACATATCTGTTGCAATACGTGCACGTCTCACCCACAAGTTTGTTTGACAAAGTTTAATTTTTTCTAGACTTCCACTCGTTCCACACGGCAACTTCACACATTGTTTTTTTAATTTAAAATATTTGCGTGCCTTGCAGTGTAGACACAAAATGCGGACAGTCTCTATGTCACTGAAGCGATTTTGTGAATCGTTTTTCATGATTAAACGCACAATTTCACACGATTCGTGAAACGCAAAATTAGCAATTTCTAGGGGCCTCTCATTCAGAACAGTAACAAAGAACCAAAGGATCATGGGAATTGCTGTATTTTTGTCACAAACGTAACAACAGGGTCATTTAAAGGTGACGGAAAAGAAACAGACGAATTATCGTGAATAGAAATATGGATTTAATGAGCTTTGGAAACATTTAGACTAATATATAACATAATTTGTGGCATTTTTACATACGTTAATGCAGAAACGTTACATTTTATATCTATGAACTGGGAAAAAAGTAGCGGAATTGGCCTCTAAATTGCATTAAATTGATTAATTAGCCGATTATTTTCTCATCAGTGCCACAAAATGGTGGAAAACGCCGGAAAAACAGTGACCAGCTCAGGGTTTACGTCACTATGCTCCTGAACACAGACATTAATGTTCTGACCCCGCGTCTCTCACACACACACAAGAGCGTGTGACACTTGTACAGTGTGACAGCTGTCCGTCCATTTCCTGTGCGGTCACATTCCAGTCATAACTCTTCTTCCACTTTCTGCTGGGTGTTTTTTTTTTTTTTAACATCCTGTCACACAAACCCAGCCACAGCAGGGCGAGGAAACTTTTTTTTATTATTATTATTTTTACTGAAAACTTCAGGAACGAGTTTTCCAAAGTCATGCACAATTATTTGGTGATGGTGAATTTCCTTTATCGGGATAAAAATGGGGGAAATTGTTAATATTTCACGTAAAAAGACCAACGTCGATTTTTCATCATCTCCACGCCTTAAAAACTCTGTAAAACTGTATTTGTGTTTGTGTGTCTTGACTCAGCTTTTTCAGGGTCGGTCTCGTGTCCTCTGTGATACATATTGATCTCTCTTTTGGGACAAAAAAAAAAAAAAAGAAAACAAGTGGGCAACGCAGCAGAAATGTGCTTCCTCTTTGGGGTTCACTTCCTCTCAGTGTGTATTGGCGGTGTCGGTTGTCGCCAGGGGAATGTTTGTGGCTGCCTGTTTGTGGGCGCTGAGTCAAACACTTTTTGGGAGGATCAGTGTTAATCTGGTGGAACTTGAAACAATGAAAACAAAAAAAGGGGGGGGGGGGGGGGTTTTGTTGGACCGTCTTCAGAGCCAACGTTCTCGAATCCCTTACCAGCCGGCTGTTTGTTGTCACACATGCCAGACTGAAGACGACAGAGGGGAACGAGAATATAATGGAATTAATCACCATAATCAGGAATGCTAAACAACCCAACGCTTGCTTTTAGCCCAAAAAAAATCAAGATCTACCCTAATGTACTAAAAATGAAAGTTTGCAGTTGAGTTACTTCTGTTGTTTCCTCTCAAACTGTTTTAGGAACCGACTTTCTTTCTTTTTGTGTTCACACAACCAGAAGGAACTGTTGAAGTGTATATGTGAAACATCACTTTTTCCTGGACACATAAACATACATCACCCGATGCTTCAAGGGCTCATGATCTTAGCCAATCAAATGACACTTGTGTCCCTTCTGGTTCCTCTACACTGAGGTATAGGAGCTACAGTAAGAGGGTCCCCATGGCAACATTTGAGCACTACAATTGTTCCTAGTTCTAGAACTGTGATCATTCCCACTTTTAGAACTTCCAAACAGTTTTATGACTTCCCAGCTCTAGAACTATGATGATTCCCAGTTTTATAACTACGATCATTCCCACTTTCCAAACTAAGATCATTCCCAGTTTTAGAACTACGATCATTCCCAGATTGAGAACTCAGATCATTCCCAGTGCGATCACTCTAAATTCCTAACTCTACAATCATTTCCAGTTATTAGACGTATGATGGTTCCTCTGTGGTACAAACATGCCAAAAACATTTCCCAACAGTTCTATAGAACCATATAAAAGTACATCTGGTGTAAAAAAACCTTTTTAGTTTCACTTCAGAGTGTCATTCTTATCCAGTGACAGCGTCAACATTAGGGATGATTCATAATGCAGCATTTCTTCTTCCCCTGTTGTAGCGAGAGTGGAACATGGTGGAAACAACCTACATTGACAGAAGGGTTGAGCAACAATGCTAAAGTGTCCATGTGAACAACTTCCATGGTGGTCAGTGTGACATTTCATAAATGATCGAATGATTTCGGCAACATCATCAACTTTTCTGGAAATCGCGCCTTTGTAAATATTCCAGTACAAGTTCTTGTGACGATGTAAACGTCCAAACAAAAAGCTGTGGTTTTTCTTCCTGCAATTTTAGTCCGGGTTCGCCCAACAAAGGCAAAGCGTAGCTAGAGGCTGCTCTTGCTACGAAATCAGCCAATGACAGATACTAATACTTTGGTAACTGTAAAGCTGCCTCTGTGGTGCCGGGATTGGTCGCTGTAATTATGATGATAACGCCAGCAGCAGGCTTCAGGCACAGCTACCTTCAGGTGTGAAAGCAACACACACATGAGTGATGTTAATCCCCTGTAGATGATAAAGGAAGAATGAGGGGATTACCAAAGTCTCCAAGGTTAATCCTCTGGGGAACATCAAGGGCTTTTCATAATTTCATTACAGTCCAATGAAGAACTATTAAGATGTTCCAGTCAAGACCAACATGTCTGTCTAACCAACAGATCAGTGTTGGCTAAAAGATGCAGATACATTTGGTTTAATCAGATTAATATGCTATGTTACCAAGCCATGAATGAAGAAACTGAAAAACAAGACCTTCATCTTAGGGTTTCATGATGTTTCCAAAGACATGACCTTTAGTTTGAGAGGAGCCTTGTATTCTGTTTGGCTCAAACCACGTTGAAACCAAGCAGCTTTTATTTCTACACTGAAATCTGAAGCTCTTTACTGAGGCAAAGCTGCATTTCATCAGCAGCGTCAGGTCTTCACGGACAAGCCGACATCTGTCAGCTGTTCGGTGGCGTCCCAGTATCAGCCCGATCCGACAATAGCACATGTCAGCGCAGCACACTGGGTAATTAGGATCACGTCGCCCTGAAAACCGACACAAATACTCGGATATCGCGGGGACGAGAGGGTCGCTGTGAGGCGATCACTTCCTGTGGCCTGACGTGCCTCCTGGTGCACAGAAGGAGCGGGATACGTCACTGTCAGACGATCCCTGCCTTTTGCCTCCCGTCTCCACCGCTGCGGTGCATTTGTTTACTGACACCATGTGTGAATTACAGAAGGTCTGTGCCATTATGTCGCGTTACATCACCGCCTGTGATTGACGTTTCCGCGTGCGCGTGAACGGACACTTTCCAACTCAACAGTAAACTGCTTCTCAGTTTTAAAAGGTACAAACAAAAGACTCCAAAGGGAGTGGCAACTATCTTGGTTGGTGGTCAGTTGGAAACCAAATAAAGAAATTCAGATAAATGGAAGAACAGAATTTGGAATATTATCCATTGTTTGGTTTTTCGTTGGCTGTCAGCCTCACTGTTTCAGCTTTCATCTGTTTCCAAACTTAGCAGGGAGCTACTTACAACAAAAAACCACAAAGGACGACCATCGCAGCATAAAACGGCAGAGGGCCAAAGACCAGCTGGCGGCCACATAGTGGAATATTTCACAGTTAAACTTTTCCCTCCAGTCAAGTGTTTGTGAAGATGAACTGAAACTGAGAAGATACTAGACTTATGTTTGTCATACGGCAAAAAAAAACTTACAAGCTACATACATGTGCTACGCCAGATTAATGTGTATATGAAAAACAATATTGTGATTCGGGTCTTGAAAGTTTTATAACTACACTGTACGTACACTGTACGACGTGACCATATTATCCACATAAGATTCTCTCCAAAAATCAGTGTCCAAAAATCTATTCAAATGGAAAACTTCCAAAATGATGGACACTGCAAACTACTTTTGGATCTGACCAGACGTTTGAAGAAGCTCTGATTCAGGCAGAACAAGAACAAGAACAGGAATCATTTGTCTCTGTTCTGAGTCAGTGAGGTCAGAGGAAGAGACGCTGCTAACAGGACTGAGCCAAGAGTGAAACCAGCGCCCAGAGCCAAGTTCTCCTCTTTAAAAATATCGATAACAAAACACCTTTTGCTATGTTAAACTCGATGCTTTACTCGGAGCCAAACAGGAAGTAAAGCCTTAAACGGGAAGTCTGCATTTGTTATATCACAGACTCTAATCTCATTCTCTTCCCTTTCCTTGATTTGATATATAAATATGCATACACATAGATTATCCGGGTTAATGAAGGACTCATAACACAATTAGGTTGATGTTTTGCCTGATGAACAGGCAAATGAGCAACAAGTCAACAACTTATCAGGCTTTTAACCTGAAAACCTGATTTACCTCGATGAAGCGTTTGTGCATCGGAAGCGAGTGAAATGACTTATTTTATACTCGGTGTCAAACTCACACACACACACACACACACACATGCATGAACACACCACCACCACCACACATCTAAATCCCTCCAGCTCGTCGTGCTACAATTGACGCCCACACGAGCAACAGAAAAGCTACGTTTCATTAAAACTCGCCTCCACTTCTGAAGCTGTTTGTTTGGTGTCGGCTCTTGTAATCAGTGCGAATGCAGTCTTCAGATGCCCATATC
>JAFBJR010000223.1:3473309-3529965 GCA_016785285.1 Brachirus orientalis | reverse complement strand
TAGAATGTGTGGGTGGTGTTGACTCATTTAAACTAACATATTCTTCTTTAATAGTCCACATTTAAGTGTGCTATTGTATGATTCTGTTTTATTATTGGTGTTGATTAGTATTAGATTGGACTGACTAACTCCTCTTCTGTTAAATGCTGATTTATTTAATTTTGTTGATTTATATATTTTTTCGGCCGGGGGACAAACACAGTCCCTATGGGTTTTTGAGGAGGTGACTGCTCGAAAAGAAGCACAGAGGAGCGTGTAAGACTGCAACTCTGTCTGGTCTCACCTCTGGACTGTCATGGTGCTGGAGTTCTAATAAACTTTGCTATGTTTCTAGATAAGAGAGCGGCTCCACCCAAAGTGGGATGGACACCATCTCTCCGCATGAGACCAGGTTTTCCCCAGAAAGAAAGCCAGTTATCTATGAAAGTAGTGTTATTTTCTGGACACCACCGAGACAGCCAGCGACTGAATGACGACATGCGGCTATACATGTCATCACTGGTCACATTAGGAAGAGGTCCAGAGAAAATTACGGTGTCCGACACTGACTTAGCGTACCTACACACAGATTTAACATTAATCTTTGTGACCTCCGATTGGCGTAATCGGGTGTCATTACTGCTGACATGAACTTTACTGAATTTATGATTATCTTTAGCCAGCAGTTTCAGATAGGATTCTATGTCGCCCGCTCTGGCCCCGGGAAAACACCTGACTATGGTCGCTGGCGTCGCTATTTTCACATTCCGTAAAACAGAGTCACCAATGACCAGAGTTTGCTTCTCAGCCTGTGTGTCGCTGAGTGGGGAAAACTTGTTGGAAGTGTGAAGTGGTTGGTGGTGAACCGGGCTTTTCTGCTTAACACTATGCCTCTTATTACGGACAGTCACCCAGCTAACCTGTTGATCTCCCGGCTGCACGGGAGCTGCTGGGGGAGCTAATGCTACCGCTATGTGGTCCGCACCGGCTACAGGGGACTGGCTAACTGATTTAGCTTCTATGGTGCGGAGCCGGGTTTCTAACTCGCAAAGTCTCGCCTCCATCCTGGCAAACAAGCTACATTTATTACAGGTACCATTATCGCTAAAGGAGGCAGAGGAGTAACTAAACATGTGGCACACAACACAGGAGAGAGCAGGAGAGGGAGAAGGAGAGAGAGAAGCCATCGCTTCTAAGCTAACTGTTAAGCTAGGAAGACCACAGAGTGTGAATCTACGTGAGAGATAGAGTTAAGCGAAGGTGTCGCTAACAGAAGCTTAAGGCAAAAAACGATTAACAGAACAAATGCTAGTACAGAGACTAGATTGTGAATTTAGATTAAGTTTTCCAGCAGTAGAGAGCAGGAGAAAACACACAGCGTAACACCAGTGGAAACAGGAAGTGACACAATACGTTACGTGAACCGACATCACCCTCCCCATTTTCATAACAGCATGTTCGAAACATGGTTTTTAGGGTGGCATGAAATCTTTCTAGGGCCCCTTGACTTTCAGGATGATAGGCGCTTTAAATGACCTGTCTGCTCCCTAATTGATATACAACCTGCTGGAACAGCCCTGATATGAAATTGCTGCCTTGGTCAGATTGGATCTCTCGAGGTAGGCCAAATATGGTAAAGAATTTTGTCAGGGCCTTAGAAATAGTGGCAGCTTTGATATTTCAAAGGGGGATTGCTTCAGGGAATCTAGTAGACGAGCACATTATGGTTAACATGTACTCATTCCCAGTTTTGGTTCTTGGCAACGGTCCTACACAATCTACAATCACCCTAAAGAATGGTCCCCGAAAGCAGGGATCGGTCTTAGCGGTGTGACAGGTGGGTCCAGTTGATGCTTGCCCACTACCTGACACATGTGGCAAGTGCGACAAAAGTTCGCTGTCTCCCTGCGAAAACTGTCGAAAAGAGACAGTTTTATTGATGCCAAGATGGCCACCCAAGAGTAGATTATGTGCCATCTTTAGTATGTCGTTCCTGTATACTTTGGGTACAACAACTTGATTAATGACTGCCCAATCCTCATTAGCGAGAGCATTTGAGGGTCGCCACTTCCGCATCAAAACTCCGTCCTTTAGGTAGTAACCCACCGGCATTTTAGCAATTTGATCTTCAGAGAGAGCGTTCTCTCTTAATTTTGTGATTTCAGCATCGTGTGTTTGTTCTTTGATCAGGTGTTGTCTAGACCAGGACCTATCATCAGACACCTGTGGCGTTTCCTGATCCAAGGTTGGCCATTTGTTACGTGAGAGTCTCACGAGGAATCGTGGCAGCAGGTAGAGGACAAGAGATATTTAATTCTAGTCAACAGAGAAAAGAAAGGGAAACAAAACTAAACAAAACAAGGAGAAACAGAACAAAGAGAACACAATTTAACACTTCAGCTTAGTGTGCCTAGGCCTAGGTCTTAGACAGTCAGAATAGCGTTGGTAAGATCTTACAGTTACTTGTACTCGTAGGCCTTTGGCCTCGATTCAATGATCCGAATGGGCATAGGCGTCTCCAGTCCAGAGATGGCGATGGAGGTGAATCCAGTGCAGTTGTGCTCCTTCAGGGAAATTGTGTCTTCAGGGAAGTCCTCAGCAGTGCTGGAGGGAAATACTGTTAGTGAGCAGTGAGCCCTAACAGCCCTGAAGTGTGAGTGTCCCTCTGGTATGACCTGAGCCAGGAGTGGAGGGAGGACAGCTGAAACCTCAGTCAAGTCTCAGAGACAGTGACGTCTCGGTGAAGTTTCTGATGGTGAATTATATGAAGCGTCTCTCCTCTGTCATCCGTTGGGCAACACGGTGGTACATTCATACAACATACACCTCTGGACGCTTACGTCCTTTCAAACTGAGTTGAGCATCTTTCATCCAATTGACATCATTGATAGTTACATGAAAGTCAGGTTACAGTTCTTAGCCATCCAAAGTAATACAGAAATTAAAGTAATACATGTAATCAGTTCTTAGCCATTCAAAGTAATACAGAAATTAAAGTAATACATGTAATCATCTTAGTCATTCAAAGTGATATAGAAATCTGTCACACAATCATGTCTAAAGTCACACAGGAGTCGAAACGCATGGAAGACCTAGGCGTTATTTTCAAAGTCGAACAACCAGCTGACTGGTGTTCTGGCCTAATTCCGGTTCCAAAGCCTAAAGGTGAGGTCCGCATTTGTGTAGACTTGACAAAGTTTTGTTGTTTTTTTTTTTCCTGTCCTGTCCAGTACTTTTGGCATGTAGTATGGTTGTCTAAATGTCAGGTGGTGTTGAACAGGTTTGCTTTGCACAAGAAGAGTCTGTTTATATTGTATATGTGTGGGAATGTACCAGTCCTGGGGTGGCTACATAGGGGGTGAGAAGGAGCGACCACCCGGGTAGGGTGCCAGCTTCCTGACTGGCAGCCCCACACTCCCCCGTCCCACCCCGATCCCCAGCCGAGGCAGGGCCATCCTGTGGGACCCCGGGAGTACCACTGCAGTGAAAGAGCAAGACCTACCCCCAGTCCACAGGGGAGGGATGCCCCCGATGAGCATGGCCCCCCAGATGCCGGCGGGACCCAACCATAACCCACGAGTGGCCCAGACCAGGTCCGAGCTCCGCCCCCACCAGCCCCCTGAGGGTCCCCACAGCCGGACATACCCCGCATCCACCACCATATCCCGCCCAGGACGGGAGCCACTCCAGCCCACCCTGGGGTACCCGCCGGGCTACCGAGGAAGACCCCGCCCCACCCCACCGGGGAGCGCACCCAGGGGGACACCCACCCGGCCGCAAGCAGGCCCACCTCCAGGGGCCCCCAGGTGCCAGCATGCAGAGATCCCGAACCCCCCCCAGCCCCCCGAAGTGAAGACAGCCCTGCCCAAGCCCATAGACCACCCCCCCCCCCCCCCCATGGCCCCCCCCCCCCCCCCAAGCCCCAGGGTCCCCCTAGGCCCACAGCCCCCCGCCAACCCCCACAGGGGAGATGCACAGCCTCCGAGAGGCCACAGACACAGCCCCCCCCCACCCCAGGAGGCCACCGAGCAGCTCCACCACCCAGGAACCCCGACCCGCAGCACAGGCGCCCGACCAGGCAGGGCGCAAGCACCCACTCGCCCTAAGCGATATAATTTATTAATGGTGCCCAGGTTAAGTCAAAGTTGGCCAGTTGGTTTTTAATGGAAGCGGACATTCTCTCCATAGAGATGTGGTCCAGTAGTAGGTTTCTATATAGGTGTATGCTTAAGTTTTTTATGTATTTCCAATTCATAAGGATGGTTTTCTTGGCGATGCTTAGGTTAGTGATTAGCATGCATACTTTCTCTGTCTCTATATTTATTTGAGTTAGGTCCCACAGTATGCATAGTGTGGGAGAGGTTGGTACGGTGTATCCAAGACATGCTGAGAGGTCCTCACATACCCTACACCAGAATGAATTTACAGGTGTACATAACCATAGCGCATGCATGTAATTATCTACTGTGTTGTCGCTGCAGTTTAAGCAGGTGTTTGTTTGTAATAACCCCATCTTGAACATCCTTTGTCCTGTGTAGTGTAATCTGTGTAGAGTTTTGTATTGTAAAAGTTGTAGGTCTGGGATTTTAATTATTTCAAACATATTATTTAATATTTGGGTCCAGAAGTTTTCACCTGGGCTAATGGATAAGTCTGACTCCCATTTTGACGTTGGTAAACTGATTGTGTAATCATTTTTTGTTAATAGTGTGTATGACTTAGATTGCATTTTAGGAGATGTGAGGTTGAGGAATTGTTTTATCACTGGGGTGGCTCTTGGTCCAATTTGCTAGTGCTAAACCTCCCCCGGACTGCAGATTTAATTTGCATGTATTCCAAAAATTTACTCTTATTGATATCATATATGTCTACCAGTTTCTGAAATGGGATGAATTTGTTGTCTTGGAATATTTGTTCCAAGTGCCTTATTCCTTTTTCTTTCCATAATGCGAAGTTTAACATTACCTTCTGCAGGATGTCTGGATTATTCCAGACTGGGGTCAATTTACAGGGGATGTGTGAGGACCTAGTAATTTTAATAAATTCCCACTAGGCTGACAGGGAGGAATTTATATTTATGCTTTTATGGCACTGGTGTCTTTTGATGAGTGTACTGATGAAGGGCAAGTCAGAGATTTGAATTTCTTGACAGAATGTTTGCTCAATATCCAGCCATTGATTGTCTAGTGGGTCAGGTTTGATCCAATTGTGAACATACTTTAGTTTGTTTGCCAGGAAGTAATTATAAAAGTTTGGAAGTTCCAGACCACCACAGTTTTTTTCATTTTTGTAGTGTTTTTAAACTAATACGTGGTGGCTTGTTTTTCCATAGGAATTTTGAGATAGCAGAGTCTAATGCCTTAAACCAGTTTGGAGACGGCTTGGTGGGGATCATTGAGAAGAGGTAATTGATTTTTGGCAGGATCGTCATTTTTATACTTGTCCAGATTTTTACCAAACCTCTTGGCCGGGCTTAGTAAACTCCCCTCTGGAAGGGTTATCAGAACAAGTACGGCGGATACAACTCAAGTCCTTTTCCACGTTTATTACACATACACGGTTAGTTGGACTTACAGTCAGGTTGTAAACCTGTAATACAAACACATAACATGAAGCTTAAGTTTAACTAATGATATTTTTCGTGTGATATTGAATTTCCAACGGTATTAGCTTTCGCTCACTCACCAACGGGGCGTACCGGTCCTGATGATTAATCTAGCAGATGTGTCTATTGGGTCAAACACAGTGCTTTTTTGGAGAACTGTGTGTTCCCCTTATACATATACTGGGGTTTACTTTGCTTAATGAACTTCAAAGTTAGATGAAAGGTATAAAAGGTATGAAAGCCGACTCAGTAACTGCCGGAAAGTTCTACAATACATAATTGATATGGGCAAGGAGTTCCACCGTAGGAAGTCATCCTCTATTGTCTTAAGTAGTGGGGAATAGTTCAATTGTGTTAGATCTGACAGCTTAGCAGAGATATTGATACCCAGGTATTTAATGTTACCTGACTTGAAGGGAGTGGTTGGTGAAGTTTGAAAGTCAGATAAGATGGGTAGGATGATTGATTTTGTCCAATTTATTGAGTAGTCAGAAACTGCTGTGAATTTATCAATCATTGTAATAGCCTCAGAGAGAGAGCTTGGTTAGTTTTGAAGAAAAAAGTAATATATCATCAGCATAAAGGCTTATTTTGTGATGTAGGTTTTTGTAGGTTTTATTTTTGACCAGGATATATCATTTGACTCACATATTAAACACATTTCCAAAACAGCCTTCTTCCACCTGCGGAACATTATGAAAATTAGAAACATTTTATCCTTAAAGGATGCTGAAAAACTAGTTCATGCTTTTGTTACATCAAGATTAGATTACTGTAACTCACTACTATCTGGATGTTCTGTTAGGTCGGTTAAAACTCTTCAGTTAATTCAAAATGCTGCAGCACGAGTTCTAACAGGAACTAGTAAGAGAGACCACATCACCCCAGTGTTAGCTTCTCTACACTGGCTCCCTGTACAGTTTAGAATTCAATTTAAAATCCTTCTCCTCACGTACAAAGCCCTTAATGATCAGGCCCCATCATATCTTAAAGATCTAATTTCACCTTATCAGCCCAACAGATCACTTCGGTCTCAAAACGCAGGTTTACTTGTAGTTCCCAGAGTCCATAAAAGTAGAATGGGAGGCAGAGCCTTTAGTTACCAGGCTCCTCTCATGTGGAACCAACTGCCAATGTCGGTTCGGGAGGCGGACACTCTCTCTGCATTTAAAGTTAGATTATTATTATTATTATTATTATTATTATTATTATTATTATTATTATTATTATTATTATTATTATTATTATTATTATTATTATTATTATTATTATTATTATTATCAGTAACAATAATACTGCTGTCATTATTACTATGCTCTGATTAAAAGTTCATCACTATAGTTTCTTATCAATAGTGTTTGCTGCTGCTTGTATAAATGACACTGTAGTTCCGTAAACATGACATAACTGATTCTAAACTTGATACAACTGTTGTATATTGCTCCTGGTCTCTCTCTTCTGTCTATCCCTCACCTCCCCCTTTTTCTTTCTCTCCCCCCTTTCTGTCCCCCACCTCTCCTCTGTCCCCCATTTTCCTCTCACCCCAACCTGTCGAGGCAGATAACTGTACATCTTTGAGTCTGGTTCTGTCAGAGATTTCTTCCTGTTAAAAGGGAATTTTTTTCTCTCCACTGATGCCTAGTGCTTGCTAATTGTGTGAACTGTTGGGTTTCTTTTCTCTCTGTAATATTGTAAAGGTTTTCGCCTTACTATGTACAGCGCCTTGAGATAATGTATGTTGTGATTTGGTGCTATACAAATAAAACTGAATTGAATTGAAATTGAATTTTAATACCTGTAATATTTCTGTTTGCTCGAATTGCGGCTGCAAGTGGTTCAATAAAAATGGCAAATAATGATGGAGAGAGTGGACAACCTTGTCTGATGCCCCTCTGGAGGCTGAACCTTGGAGAGGTTTGATCGTTAGTCCTGACTGAGGCTGTGGGTGAACTATATAAAATTTTGATCCAGGAGATGAAATATTCTCTGAATCCAAATTTATGCATTGTAGCAAAAAGTAATTTCCAGTTTACTCTATCAAATGCTTTTTCTGCATCTAGTGAAATGACAGCTGCACTAAGGTTGCTGATTGTGCAATAGTCATTCACTAGTCTGCATGTGTTATTTGTTGAGTGTCTGCCCTTTATAAATCCTGTCTGGTCTGGGTGAATTATAGAGGGGGTAATTTTTTCCAGTCTCTTTGCTAAGGCTTTACAGGTGATTTTAAGGTCAGCGTTTATGAGCGATATTGGACGATAACTGGATGGGAGTGTGGGGTCTTTATCAGGTTTGAGGTGGAGACAGATGTGTGCTGTGTTTATGTTTGGGGGAAGAGAGCCACTTTCCTTAGTTTTTATTTTGTAGAATAGAGGTGCTAGTATAGACCAGAATGTTTTGTAGAATTCTACCGGGAATCCATCTGGTCCCGGGGCTTTCTTGTTTGGCATGTGGTAGAGGGCTTCATAGAGTTCAGTCACTGAGGTAGGAGACTCCATGATATCCAAAAGTGTAGCAACAAAAAAAGGGGGCAACTGGACTTAGTTGAATTTCTTGAAGACGTTTCGCCTCTCATCCAAGAGGTTTCTTCAGTTCTGTTTGACTGGTGGAGAGTCTGGGACTTATAAACTCTGTCAGGTTCTTGGTCCATGTGTGGTGTGTTTTGGACAAGAAGGGGGTGTGAGTTGTTAACTAAAAGGTTAGATGAGTCGTTAAGTCGTCAAAGGGTCGTTAGTTATTGGCTATTGTCTGATTTAGTTTCACCTGAGTCATCAACTGTATTTGACTTTAGGAATGTGAATGTGAATGTGTGTGAATCCTCCTGGGGAGGGAGTCCAGATTAGCACTGTAGGTGGCTGATAGCTAGTGTCTTAGACCACTCCCCCTGTTCAAGGTGTCACGGTTTAGAGTCTGAGAGGGCTGGACCCAGATGCAAGCACGGCCGAGGCGCCAGGAAGTTTCAACAGTTCTATTGACAGTGCAAATAGAATGTGCTGGGTTGGGGTGAGGGATTCCTCGGAGGAGGGAGGGGAGGCGGTGCAGGTGCTTATCCGTGGAAGGAGGGTGCAGTGCGGGCAGTACACTGAGTGTTAACCGCTCCTGCGGCAGTGAGCTCGGTCCCAATCAGTGCGGCGGCGTGGCAAACAGCAGACAGTGAATCCAAGCAGCGACAAACGACACAGGCAAAACGGGGGCAGCCAGGCTCCTAGTAAAAGGAGATGGGAATTAGTGCAAGGCAGGCGAAGAGACAGGACTAGAACTGAGGCCAAGACGATACACGTTACCATACGGAGTGTAGACAACGAACTGGCGATGAGTCACCGGAAACCAGGAGTATAAGTAGGAAGGAGCCTGATGATGAAATCACCCGCAGGTGCGCTCCAGCGCAGGTGAGTGGAATGACGAATCACAGCGGAGAAGGGGAAGGCGAGGAAAGGTAGAGCAGGACCATGACAGTACCCCCCCTCAACGGGCGCCTCTTGGCGCCTTACCAGGCTTATCTGGGTGGGGATTATAAAAGTCCTCTCGAAGGGTGGGATCCAGAATAAGTCCACGGGAGATCCAGGAGCGTTCTTCTGGACCATAACCCTCCCAGTCCACGAGATATTGAAAACCCCGGCCCCGGCGACGCACGTCCAGAATCTGGCTGACGGTGTAGGCAGGGTGTCCGTCAATGAGCCAGGCGGGTGGTGGGGGTTCGGCTGGAGGGCACAGAGGGCTGGACGACACTGGCTTGAGCAGAGAAACATGGAATGTGGGGTGAACCTTAAGAGAAGAAGGGAGTTTGAGTCTTACCGCCGTGGGATTGATTATGCGGTCAACTTCGTAGGGTCCAATGTACCGGGGGGCCAGCTTCCGTGACTCCACTTGAAGGGGGAGGTCCCGCATGGAGAGCCAGACCCTCTGCCCTGGCGTGTAGGTGGGAGCCGGCGTGACACAAGGTTGGTTTCTCCAGTTTGGCAAAGATGGCTTCTTTTACTCCTCTTTCAAACCATCTGTCCTCCCTGGCCAAAATCTGAACATAGCTGTCCTGGAAAGAATGTCCTGTCTGGTGTGAGTGTAGATAAACTGCTGAGTCTTGTTTTGAGTGGGTCTGTCTTCTGTGTTGGGCCATGCGTTTGTGGAGAGGTTGTTTTGTCTCTCCAATGTACAAATCGTTGCAGTCCTCACTGCATTGAACAGCATATACCAGGTTGGTTTTCTTGTGGTGAGGTGTTTTGTCTTTGGGGTGAACCACTTTCTGTCTGAGAGTGTTGTCCGGTTTGAGTTGTATTGGAATGTCGTGTTTGTTGAAAATCCTCTTAAGTTTTTCAGACACGCCGGCAACGTAGGGGATAACAACATTCTTGCGGGAGAGCTCCTTCTTCTCTTTTGTGAGGACTGCAACGATGTTGAGCTCTGGTAGATTTATAGAGTTTAGAAATGTGTTTACGTCTGTACTAGATGAGTTATTGGATGAATATAAGTTTTTATAGAAATTTCTAAAAATTATATTTATTTCTTCCGGCGTATGGGTTATCGTCCCATCTGAGTCTTTTAATGAGTGAATGGTTGTTTTTTCCTTATTTAGTTTAAGTTGATTAGCCAGGAATCTGCTTGATTTGTTACTATGTTCGAAGTTTTCCAGGCGTAATCTCTCCAATTGAAACTGTGTTTTTCTTTCAATGTGATGGAATTGTGGTGAACTGGCAATCTGACTTAGATAAGTGAGTCTCTTGTAGTAAGACAATGTCTGCTTGTAGATTATTTAAGTGATTAAGGACTTTTAGACTTTTGAGCTTAGAGCCAATTCCACACACATTCCAGGTAACAAGCCTGAGTGTCTGTATCATTTAAACTTATCTACGTATGTAATGTGTGCGTTTGGGTGTGTGTGCGCGTGAGTATGTATGTGTGCGTGAGTATGCATGTATGTCTGTCTAACTTCTCTGTAAAATTGAGGTTGTGAGCCTATGTGAGTATGTGGATGTAAGTGTGTATGCGTGTCCCTTTGAGTTTGTGTGTATGAACGCACGCCTGTGGTGTGTGTGTGTTAGTGTATGCGCTTGTGCCAGTGTGGAGAGGGTCCTAATCTTAATGTGGTTGTTAGGTATAATGTGCATATGGTGAATAACAATGGGAAATTTAAGACAATAAAAAGACAGTAACATAACAGAACACACGGGGAAACACATAAAGGAATACCTAATTAAGTGTAAGCTGTGTAAGCTTACCACAGTACACCACAGTACTTGATCAGTGTAAGCTGATCAAGTACTGTGGTGTGGTCGTTTTTACACTACTGAGACGTGTATTTATAGACTGGTCGTGAATATTGGTTTTGAGGTTAATTTTGTGGATAGTAAGAAGGAAGAATTGATCATTTGAAACAAAATTCATATCATTTTGTTTTGTTGATGGATCACAAACCTGCAGTTCAGAAGAGCCAGGGGGTTACCTCCTTATCCCGTTTACGTAGAGTTTGTCCACGGCGATGACTGCCCGAGATCCTTCGGTGATGTACTTTTTCCTCAGCGGGAACAGCCTCCTGCGTCGCTCCAGAATTTCTTTTGAGAACTGGTCGTTAACGCTGAAGTCCGTTCCTCACAGTTCCCGGCCCCGGCTCTTCACCAGCTCCTTCTGTTTAAAGTGTTCGAATTTGGCCATGGTCGGGCACAGGCACTGGCCATCTTGCCGCTTTCCTCCTAAGTGATTCACCCGGTGGAAGGAGATGTTTTTAACGATGTCAGCCGGGAGTTTCAGCTGCTTTTGAATAAAGTCTCTCACCATCACTTCTGGATCCTCTTCAGTTTTTTCTGGCATCCCAGAGAAGATCAGGTTATCTCTCATACTGTGTGCCTGAAGATCGATTAGGGATTCTTTGATGAGTTTATTTTCTTCCGAGAGACGTTTCGTTTCCTCTGTGAGGGATTTTACGGATCCCTTCAGTGTAGAATTTTCGGTCGCAAGTAGAGACACCTGTTGTTGGCTGAACTCCAGTGACTCCCGCAGCGCTTGAAACTCTTTGTGGAGGATTTCTACCAAAGAGAGTCGAGCATCGAAGTTGGATAATTTGCCATTTATGGAGGTAAGAATCTCCATAAATTCGCTGTCGGGGGAAGATTTTGCTCCTGGTGAGTCTTCCGCACGGCTTCTTTTAGATGAAGGAGCGGTTGTTGTTTTCGTTGTTTTTCCCATGACTAGCCGGTGATAACACTCATCAATATAGTCCTCTCGATCCTCCAGCCTCCTATTCTCTTATTCCCGTGAAAGGAAAGAAACGTGATATAAAGACTTCCTTTTTTCCCTTTTTTGTAAATTTTAGCCTTGATTTATTGGCTATTTCGTAAATGAGACGAAGTTTTTTGGTTTAGATGTGTGTTGCCATGTTTGGTTACACACGTCTCGCGTAATCTCGCGATACTACATCTACGCCTGAGTGACTTGACAAAGTTGCATCAGTCAGTGCAGAGAGAAAAGCACATGCTGCCTTCAGTAGAACACACCTTAGGTCAGCTAGAGGGAGCTAAAGTCTTTTCAAAGATGGATGCCAATTCCGGATTTTGGCAGATCCCCCTCTCTGAAGACTGAAACAGATCTCAACTTGTATGTGAACATGGTCATGGACAGCTTGCCTGCCACAGAGAAAAGACTGCAGGAAATAAGAGAACACCAAGACAGAGGCGAGATACTGAGAGATGTAAAGAAGTACTGTCATGAAGGTTGGCCAGACAAGTTTATGTTGGATGGGAGATGTCATCAGTATGCGCTGTTTGCTGGAGAGTTAACTGTGGAAAAAGGCCTGCTACCCAGAAACAAAAGACATACCCAAAACACAGCCTGAGATACTGGAGAAACTGCATGTCTTCCATCTTGGCATTGTTAAATGTCGCGAGAGAGCCAGACAATTGGTCTGGTGGCCAGGAAAAAGCGCTCAGCTCGAGAGCCTGGTCAAATGATGCGCAAGAGAAAGAATAAGAACATAAGTACATAACAGGTTACTCAGGCCATTCACGTTTAAACGAAGCACATTTCAGATTATGTGACCCTATCATGTACAGTATACTGCTTGAAGCTAGCAAACTGGTGCTCCCACAAAACAAACTCTTAACATGAACTGCAACTACTGTATAAAACACAAACATGAACTTGAACTGACCTCCAAAAAAGAGGGGAGACATTGACCCCCTTCAACTGCGACCCTGTTGGTGGGTCGAAGGAAAAGCCTCTCACTGCGAGAGGGCCCAATGTTAAAGGGGGTTAATGAATCCAAAAACAGTGACCCTACCATCCTATTAGTCCAACTTTTACTCTCCAAGTGTAGAGCTTTGAAAAAAGGAATCACTCAAATCAAGTCTCGAATTTACCGGGTGAAGCATTAAGACCACGTTCATAAGTTTTTCCCTCACTCTCTGGGCCGTGACGCTCCCCCACGTCTGGCGCCCAGCTGCCCGTTGCCATCCACTCAAAAAGCCGTGTCTCCTCAAGGGTTTCTCCTTCAGTTGACTCGGACTCCTGTGTCCCAGTGAATTCGCATACTTGTATGGTGTTTGGAAGCGTTATATTCCTTACACTTCCTTACTATCTCCAACGCGTAGTCATGGTCGAAGTAGATACATTATTCACCCACTTGTATTCTCCGCTTTTTCAAAGCTTCTCTCAGTACCCACTCCTTAGTCGTGAACTCCAAGAAGGTGACAACAATAGGTCTCTGGGGTGCATCTGGTCGCAATCTCGGTGCCAGGGTACGGTGAGCCCGCTGTATTTTCTGGTCCAGGTCTTGTGCTAGTGGCAACTCACTTTTAATGAGTTTCTCTATAAACTGTGACACCGAGTCCCCCCTTCCCCCTCTGCCATTCCAAAGATGCGTATGTTGTTTCTTCTTGACCGAGATTCTAGGTCTGTCAATTTTTGCTGCAGGGATCTTTGTTGTTTGAGATATGTACAGAGCGTCTCGGTTGCATCTTCAGTCCATCCCTCCACCTGTTCCACCCGGGACTCTTCATCTACGCAGTCTGTCAGACTCTGCACTGCCGTTGCAAGACTATCGAGTTTTGATATCAGCTCAGTCTAACACTTTGAGCTACTAAGGGATTTGACTCCGGTGGTCCTGGTTGACACGCTTTTCCTAAACCAATACCGAATAAGTGACTGTCCATGATGGTTCCTTAAGTTGCAACAGTGGGTTTATTATGGTGTGAAATTATTGATAAGAAAAGGACAAAAAAAACAAAAAACAAATCCAAAGCGGTATATTCAATATGTCGCCGCCACAGTGGTCAAAACCCATTTGCCCTTCTGGGCCAAACCCCCATACAACAAGAAGAAACTTTCTCTTAAATATACCTGAGCCCCCCAGGTAACGACACAGTGACCCCACATGTACACCAAGCAAATTACACCGCCTGAACACATTTAGCTCCTATACACTGGCCCCTAATTGTTAATGGCAGATCGACATAACAATTCAGGAGCAAAAATGTGTTGATAAACCAAATTGATTAATGTGCAGTATAGACAATCTATATTTCATGTACCAAACAGAGTTTTGTCACTGGCCTTTCAATAATGTTGGCCTTCGTCTGCAACCTCACAGAACGTACAAGTCCTTGTTTATCTGGAAAAACCTCCAGAACTCTGCCAAGTGGCCATGAACCACATGGAGCTGAAGAATCCATGATCACCACAATATCTCCAGCAGCCAAACTCTTCTTTCTTTTATTCCATTTCTGCCTCTCTTGGAGCAATGGCAAATACTCCATCTCTTCCAGAAAAGGTCTGAGAGATACTGTATTTGTCTCCAGCGGCGCCTCACATACAGGTCATGAGGTTCAAACACTCCAGGTGGCAAAGCTGGTTTTCCCTTCAAAAGAAGAAGATGATTAGGCGTGAGAGGTTCCAGGTCATTAGCATCCTCTGATGCTGATTGGTGATTGGACGATCGTTCAAAATGGCCTCCACTTCACAAAACAGCGTATGAAGTCCGTCATCATCCAGCTTCTGCTGATGCAGAACAGAAGTGATAACTCTTCTAATCAGGCAGATCATCTGTTCCCACACACCACCATGGTGTGAGCCCGCAAACAGTTGGTGCAGTATATGTTTGTGGAATTTTGGTGTTTGTAACAATCGTCAGAAAGGCACATGTGAATATTTACACTTGTGGAAGGCCTTGCTTGTACAACCCTTGTAACAGAACCCACACACAGGGGCTTCCGAAAAATCCTATTTTTTTTTTAATCATATATTAATGATCCTCGTGTAGATAGAGCCATATTGTGTTTGAGTGGGGCTGTTCATGTGTTTGATACATTTCCAATATTTTGGTGCCAGAGTTGTGGTGAAAAACAAGGATTTTAACACCCAGATATTTCTCAAATTTAGACACATCTCCTAAGGATACTTTGTGGTCCAAATTAAATCCCACTCTCATGTGAATTTGTTGTGCCTGTTTTTGAGTTTCACCCTCAGGCATCTGTGCGTGCTAAACACACGGAAAAACACAAAATATTGTCTGTGTTTGTTAGATTGTAAAGACACGCCTGCTTCTCTTTGATAATTTGGTCATACGCTACACTTCCTAATTTGCACTTTACACCACCTCGTTTGTTTAAAGCGGCCGTAACTAGAATTTCAAGACTGTCGTCTGAGAGTAGCCTGTCATTGCTCTGCATAACCTGCTCAATTTCATTGAGAAATGTTTCAGCATTATAATTATTAGATGTGTTTCATACTGCATACATCGCTGGACAATGACAGACCTTTCAGTACTATGTTTAAAACACTGTCTGGTGCTGCAAGGTTTGTGGAGAAATTCACGATGTCTTGTTAATTTATGTCTTAACGTAGATAACGTACTTCTTAAATCACACATTCTGATGCTACTTAAATCTATACGTTGTCTAATTTCAAGACCGTTAAATCTTTGCCTCTCTGTTATATTAAAATCGTGCTGTCTCTTTATATGATCAGCCAATTCAGCACTGAACTTTAATATACAATCAGCTGTTTTGTAAGAATTTGGGACCTTTGAATGTGGTTGTGTCTAAAGAATTAATTGAATTGTGATCAAGTGTGGATTTCAATTTAACGGAGGAATTGTGGTTATTTAAAGTGTCAAAAAATAAATTATATTCCTGTTCTGAATAAGTCCAGATGCTCCAGATGTCATCTAAATATCGAAAATAATAAAGTTTTTTTAGCAGCAGCAGTCTCCCATTCAGCCATGACGATATCTGCATAGACAGGGCAAATTTTTTTACCCATGGCAGTGCCCTTTATTTGTAGAAAGAATTAAAAACATTAAAAACAAAATCATTTTGGTAAGGTTTACTTCCAATAGTTGCAGAAGCTCCTTGTCTGGTTTTGGTCATGAAATTTATAAAATATGTTTCTGATGGCTTGAATGCCTTCTTGGATGTCAATATTTGTATATAGGCTATCCACATTGATTGTAAACAAAACTGAATTAATGGCAATGTCCAATTTATTTTAACAAAATCATAGCTGCCTTTGATATAACTTTGGTATTTGGTGGCCAATGGATTCAAATAATAATAAATTTTACTCTCCTATAGGTCTCACTGCTGCAGTCTGACACTTTGGGTCACCCTGGAACCCCCCCCCCAATTAAATAATTTCTTTTTTCTTTTTTTTTTTTTTTGCATTGATAAATGTATTTTTGTATAATTTTTTTGGAAAATTTGGATCACCTGAGATTTTTTTTTTTCAGAGTAATAATTATTGTCTCCTAGCTGTCTATAACCTTCCCATAAATACTGCTCTTTAGAAGTAAAACAGATTTAGAAGTAAAGGGATGTGGCACAGGGTTGTCTTTATTGCCGTAATAAGCATTCAATTTGATCCGTCTATGATACTGCTGCAGGTCATGTGTCATGGTCCGGCTTCCCGCTTCCTGTCCTTTTATTTGTCCTAAACCTGCACCTTCGGGGCAGCTCCCTGTGTTTTCCTTTTCAGGAGAGTGACTGACAGCCGGGCGGAGCCTCCGTTCCCTGCACCTGCACCTCATCTCCCTGGTTGAGCCTCCACAGATATAATCCCTGGTTTTTGTTGCAGCAGGTGTCAGCGCGTCTTGTTTGCCCAGTGGTAACTCTCGTCATTTGCCGTAATGTTTGTAGCTCTGCACTCATGCCGTCACTTCTTTCCAGCCTTTTTGTAACATTCCTCTCCTTTTTCCTAGAGTCCCTGTGCGGAGGTCTCTCGTCCGACTGCCAGCTCATCTCCTCGCTTTTTGTTTAAACTACCTAGTTAATTGCTTAGTACATTTTTTTGTAAATAAATATTGTTAACCTGCTACAGCCACTACGACTCCACTTCACTGGTCCATTCACTAGACACAAACTCATTCATCACAGTATGTCTGGTTTGTGATCTGATTTTATGGTTGTAGCCTTTAAGAGGAATGAAATTAAGACCTCTGTTAAGTAACAAAAGTTGAGGAACTGTAAAATGAATATTTTTAGACAAAATCAAAACATTTTTAAACCCATCCTGGACCATTTATCACGCTCCACCTCAAAGTCTAACCTTGGTAAGCAAGGGATGAAGTCACAGTTCCTGTTGATGAAGCTGTTGAGAACCTGTAGGTTGAAACATTCCCTGGGTGGGAGAGAGAGATTGAAAAGTTAATTTCGGGGATCAGTATTAAGGCCAGCTGGAGTTAGGCACCAGCACCCCAGACGACCCTCAGTGGAGAATAAAAGCGGTAGAAAATGAGTGAGTGAGTGAGTATTAAGGTCTGTGGGAATTGTTCCTTAGCCACTTGTTGCTTGATGGGCGATGTGGGGTTCCTATGTCTCCTGTTATTGAGTCCGAAGGAGAGAATCACCAACTCAGGCATGGTGATGCAGACTAGTGATGTGTCGGTCGCCAAAGAAATGGCTCTTAGAGACGGCTCTTTGAAGTGAACGACGGGAGCCGGCTCCTTATTGGGAGCTGTGTTTTTTTTTTCTCTTTCTTTCTTTCTTTCTTTCTTTCTTTCTTTCTTTCTTTCTTTCTTTCTTTCTTTCTTTCTTTCTTTCACCCTCTCTCTCAATTTATTTTCTCTTCAAGCCGCACGTGATTGGTCAAATATGTGTTTGTTGTCAGGGGCTGGTTTCACACGACTTCTTGTCCCTAAGTTTTTATTTCCTGTGCAACCTCTCCTCTGTTTTATGTTTTCAGGAGACTCGACGAGGCAGCCGGGCGGAGTCTCCTTCCTCGCACCTGTTGCTCATTTTCCTGATTTGGCAACTGCCTTTATATGCCTGGAGTTTCCTGCAGCAAGCGTAACATAGTCTATGCAGTACTTACCAGCAGTAGCTCAGCTTAACCTTTGCACTACACAAGTCTACACTTTTTTTCTAATCCTGCGCTTTTCCTTTTCAGTCTGTTTGGGAGACCTCCGCTCTGCAGGCCTGTCAGTCTCCTCGCCTTTTGTTAATCCCCGTTTGGTGAAGTATCCTCAGTATTTTGTTATTAAACATCACATTCTCTGCCTGCCAAAGGATCTGTCTTCCGTGGTCTCTCATTTGGGTCCATACATGTCCTAGCCTAAATTATAACATTTGTGCCTTGTGTTTGTGCTGAGTAGAGGGGGGAGGGGCGGTAGTTACACTCGCAGCAGCAGTAGCACACGAACAGAGCAGGAGGGAGAGAGAAAGAGAGCCAGGGGCAACAAGATTCTGGTGGGAGACCAAGGCTTCAATCGTCTTACCCAGGTGATAACACAGAGACTGTGAATTGTGGCAACATCGGTCCCCTCTGAGAGGGATCTTCTCCAAAACAGGGCATAATTACTCACAGAAGAAACCGGATCAGCTCCTCAAAGCTGAGGCACCTGGTATTTCTAAATGTCAACCTTTACCTTAGTTAAAGATCTGGGTGTTCATATTTTTTCTTTTTGTTTTGCATATTTTAATTCATATTTTATTGTGTTGTGGTTTGCAGTGTTTTGTGTTTTACTTTAAATTTGTTTAAAAGGAAAAAGCTGAAAATTTAAATAGTTAAAAGTTGAATTGTAAATAGTTGTTTTTTGTATTTTATAATTTATTTGTTACATTTTATGTGGAGTGAATAAATAAAAGCATATTTATATAATAAACATAAATAAAAATATAAAACTGGAAAAACAAGTATATCTGAGCCTCATGCGCATACAGCAATGAAGCAACATATCCACACATGGTAATCAATGCAAAATTACACTTTGGGTGTAAATGACAACGTTTTAATAGATATTAACTTACACTAGTTTAACTTATGACTGATAATGTCATTTCACTTTATACAGTTGAGAATGAAATTATTATCCCCCTTTGAACATGTCACAACTTTTTCAAACATCCTAGTTTTATTTTGGATGCTTTCATTATTTAACTTTGCACACAGAAATGAAATTATTCCACAAAAAACAAAACTATTACCCCCCCGATGGTAATAGTCAGATGTGCATCATGATTGTGTAAAAAAAAATCAACTAAGGAAAAAAGGAAACAAAGTAAATAAGGAGTAAATAGATTTATTGTGCAAAAAACAAAGTCAAAAAACAGTCTATGAATGAAACTAAAAATGCTGAGGCTAGCCGGCTGGCAAGGCAGAGCTCAGAAAAAGACAGGAACTGTAAAAAGGGAACAAAAGATGACCAAAAAAGCCAAAAAAATGAGAGCAATCCAGTGGCATAGATAAAGTTCAAGCTACAAACATTGAGAATCTGTCCACTATTGTAAGAATTACCGTATGTTGATTGGAGGGAGGAAGACCAGTGATGAAATCTACAGCAATATGTGACCACGGACGGCTAGGGACAGGAGGGGAATGGAGAAGGCCAGTCTGAGGGTGATGAGAAGATTTGCTTCGGGCGCTGGTAGCACAGGCAGTGACAAACTCCCAGACGTCCCCAGTCATGGAGGGCCACCAGAACCGTGGAGTGTCCTGGAGACACAGGGATAGCAGGCCAGCTTAGACGAGTGCCCCCACTGTAGAACCTGGGATCGTATGGAGGCGGGAATGAAGAAGTGGTTAGGTGGTCAAGAGCCAGGGTCAGGTTCTATCCCCTGGGCCTCGCGTACAACCCTTTCGATGTCCCAGGAAGTGGCACCAACGAGACAGGTAGGATAGGTTTTTGTGATCAGTCCAGAGTATGAACGGCAGCTCAGCCCCCTCCAACCAGTGTCTCCACTCTTGTAAAGCAGAATCCACAGCCAACAGTTTTCTCTTTCTGATTTCATAATTGCATTCTGCAGGGGTTAACTTACGGAAAAGTTCTGATCCTTAGGGCTCTGCTGGGAGAGTACAGCCTTGATTCCGGTGTCCGCGGTGTCGATCTCGACAATGAACTGGAGCTATGGGTCAGGATGAGCGAGGACTGGAGCAGAGGTGAAGAGCTGTTTGAGGGTGGTGAAGGTGACATCGGCTTCAGACATCCACTTGAAGGGAAGCGAGGTGGAGGTCAGTCTGGTGAAGAGAGAGGCAACCCTGCTATATCCCCAGATAAACCTACAGTAAAAATTGTCAAACCCCAGGAATTGTTGCAATTGTTTGCGGTGAAAGAGCACTGCCCAGCCCACCACCACTTCAATCTTCCTGGGGTCAGGTTTTAATTCAACACTAGCCAGGATGTAGCCTAGAAAAGTTAAGGAGGGAATACTGAAGTCACACTTTTCAGTCTTTACAAAGAGCCTTTTTTTCCAACAGTCATTGCAACACAAGTTGCATGTGCTGCCTATGGTCTTCCTGGCTGGAGGAGAAAATTAAAATATCATCAAGATAAACACATACTGGTTAAGGATGTCACACAGGACGTCATTAATCAAGGCTTGAAACACAGCAGGTGCATTAGTTCAAGTACATTAGTCCAAAGGGCATCACAAGATGCTCACAAGATACTCTAAGTGTCCTAGGGGTGTGTTAAAAGCTGTCTTCCACTCGTCATCCCCCTCTCTGAAACAGATTAAGTGATATGCATTCCTTAAGCCCAGTTTTGTGAAAACAGTAGCTTTACAAAGAGGTACAAAAGAGGGATCGATAAGTGGCATAGGATATTTATTTTTTATGGCTATGTCATTCAGTCCATGGTAGTTAATGCAAGGTCGTAGGGCTTTGTCTTTCTTGGCTACGAAGAAGAAACCAGCCCCGAGAGGGGAGGAAGAGAGTCTGATAAGGCTGGTTGCAAGGGACTCAGAAATATACTTCTCCATTGCCTCCATCTCTGGGCGGGAGATATTGTACAGTTTGCTAGCAGGTAGTGTAGAGCCAGGAAGGAGGTCGATGGGGCAGTCATAAGGTCTATGCGGAGGGATTGATAGGGCCCGGGATTTACTAAACACTGGATCATGATACACGGGAGGCATCAGAGAGAGGTTGGGTGGAGTGATCGGTGAGGCCCCGTCGAGTAGCAGATGTGGTCGAGCTCCGTTCCTCCAGGGCAGTAGGAGGTAGGAGAAGAGTGAGCACCTCCAAGCTCAAACGCAATGTGGGAGATGCTGGAGGTGAGTGTCTAGATAGCGTCCGTGATGTTGCCTAATGTTTATTCGTGGCGGGTTACAGTGGTGTCTTGCTCTGTGAAAGCCTGCTTAAAGTTCTCAGTCTCTGCAGGGTCCATAATTGGTCAGCGCATACTGTAACAATTCGCGAGAATCGTAAAAAAAAAGATTGACTATGGGAGGAACCAAGAATGCAGGGACGAAGAAAACTAAAGGTTTACAAAAATTTATTTATAAAAAAAATAAACAAAGGATAACCAGTCCATGGACTAAACTAAGATGCTGAGGCTGGCCGGCTCTCTCTCACACGTCATCTCTGTTTCTGTCTCTCTTTCTCTCTCTCTCTCCTTCTCTGTCTCTCTCTCCCTCCTCTCCTCAACACTCATACTTTTATCATGACAATAACATTGTTTTCTCTCCCTCCCTAGTTTGTGCTATTCCTCTCTCTCTCTTTGTTCTTATTTCACAAATATCCTTGATTCCAGAGCTTCAACACCACAGCTCAAATAGTATAACTATAACCATTACCATATATTTTATAGCTACTCATTATCCTCATCCACCCTTCACCAACGGCTTGTCCTCTTCTGAGGGTCTCATGAGGAGCAGGAACCAACCCCAGATGGTGACAGCACGTCACACCCTGAATGAGATGATGATAATTGTTATTAATGTAACCGATTCTTGAATCATCCTGGTCTCTGTCTTTCTTGTTTTTTCTCTCTGTGAATTTTTGATACTTTGTTTGTAACCTGTAACTTATGAACTTGTCTCTGTACATGTGACACCTACTGCACGTCTGTCCGTCCTGGAAGAGGGATCCCTCTTCTGTGGCTCTTCCTTAGGTTTCTCCCATTTTTTTCCCCTGTAAAAGGGTTTTTGTGGAGTTTTTCCTCACTCGATGTGAGGGCCTAAGGATAGAGGGTGTCACTTGCTGTACAGACTGTAAAACCCTTTGATGCAAATTGTGTTTGTGATGCTGGGCTATAGAAATAAAATTTACTTTACTTGACTTGACTGACAGGATACAGGGATCTAAAAAGGAAACGAAGAGTCAGTGCAAGAACGGAAACGAGAGAAAAAATACAAAAACAAGTCCTCATTTGGAGTTACCAAATGAGGAATATATGACACACTGATGAGGAGGAACAAGAAATCCGGGTATAAGTAGGCAGACCTTGATGAGGTGATTAAAGACAGTTGCAGTGATTACGCTCCCCGCCCAGCCAAGCAGCCAGCCTCCAAGAGAACACAGTTAAAAACACAAACTGGGAACGAAGAGAAAGTTAGCCAAAACAAAAGAAGAAATAAACAAACCCAAAACCTAGACTAGCCAGAAGATAGAACATGACACTGCTTCCAGTATGAATAATCTGTGTTTGATAATCTGCAAAATTCTTTGCTTACCAGCACTTTACAACAATGACATTTTCATAGGGGGCTAATAATTTTGTCCTCAAGTATATGTTGTTGATATTATTAATTATGAAACTTAACTGAACCCAAAATAAGTGGAAGTCTGCATAAGGAAAAAAAGCACTATTTATTTCCAAAAAGCAGATAACCAAGCCAATTGAAGCAAATAAACTAAAGGCACAGAGACTAGCCAGTTTGCAGGGCAGAGTCCCCTGAGGCCAAAAATCTGTAAAAAAAAAAAAATAATAAGGAAAGAAACAAAAGATCCACTTGTCGTTAGAACAAGGAAACACAAGTTACCGACTTACATGACAAGACACACTGATGAGTGTGAAACTTGAGGCCAGAGTATATGAAGCCGTGTAGTGATGAGGAGATGAGTTGCAGGTGCGTACCCAGAGACTCCACCCAGCTGCCCAGCAAGCCTCTTAAAAAACAAGACACAAGACGCTCCACAGTAAATAGACAAAATTACCACAATAAACCCATAAATAGACCATGACATTTATTCTGTTCATTTATTTATTTGGTCAAAAACTTAAAAATAATATTGCTATAAATTAGACTAATTATATGTTTTTAATCTGATTTGCAAATTCCCAATAAATATACCCCTGAAAAGAAAATCTCATGGCAATTAACTTCAGCTTTACTTTAAAATTCATGTCCATCACAAAAGTCCAAGCTGACTTTTTTGATATCAATATTTTATATGTATGGTAAACTGTATAGCAAGGTAGAAAAAAATTGTAGTCAAATGCTTTAGAATAATTTATTAGGATTTTAAAATTGAAACTGTCAGGAAAAAACAAGGAGAAAATAAAAACATTGCTGTAAAGCTTGGCAGAGGACAGTCCCAATCTTCAACTTTAACTGAGCTCACATAGTGGAACAAGCTCCATTAAAAGCATTGGCCCTTTCCTTACATCAACACAAGATAAAAGACATCATTAAAATCAATATACACGGGGAACAAGATCGTAAAACAGAAAAATATAGTTTCTTTTTTTCTGAAAATAAGTCTTAATGCCGCAGAATTATCCACATGTTGTCTATTACCAATAATAGTACTATTTTCATTTGTAAGGTAAAAAATAACTTATTGCTTTATTGTAAGTTAAAAAGTTACAGTGTTGGTGTCCAGCAGTAGTTTTATGTCGTGTCCCAGGTGGTCTGACAGAGGAACCAGTGGCTGCATCAGGAAGTTTCTGCTGTGGCAAGAAGTCCCAACAAAGAACCTGCTTGATTTTGCAAATGTTTCATTTATTCCAGCATTTTGTTTTTGTTTTGTTTAATTTTTTGTTTTTTGGCTCTTCCTGCCAGTGTCATCTGTTGTCTATACTGAGGTCCTGTGTCAGAGCCGACTGGGAGCGAGACCCTGTTCGATTTGTGGTTCCCTGCCCAGAACCCCTCTTTTCACCACCACATGGAGCAGCAACTGTATATTAACATCAATATGTCAGGTCCAGAAGAGCACAATTTTATCAAAACTAAAATAAAAAATTAGGAGAGAGAGGCAGAGGAGAGGAGCAGATGAGCCAAAATAGAACAGGGTGATTTTTTCAGTACCAAAAACAAAGGCAATCGAAATGCTCAAATCGTTGCCAAAAGTAGTTCCATATTACACCTTTGATGTTTCCGCACAACACTCACTTACTCACACACACACTCAGATGCAACCACATGCACCTTCAATAGTGAAACGAGGACAGAACATGACCGTGATGTTTTCTACAATTGCTTCTCTGAGAATGTCCTTCATTTGTTTTCATAAAAAAAAATATATATATAACACAAAACAAAACATTAAGAAGTGAATCGCACAAAAAATATATATTTTCAAAAAAGAGGAACCCCAGTGAACCCCTGATTTCTCCTGTTTGAGGTTCTGGTTCCTCCATAGTCCATCATCAACATCTGTATTCAAGGTGTAGTTTTCATGAAGATACAAGAAATCTGGGTATTTAAACTGAAAAGTCAATGTTCTTTTTTTTTTTTTACTTTTTTTTAAAGAAGTAAAACAAAGAATGTGATGAAATAACAAAAGCATTTTTTTTTCTTTTTTTTAACAGAGCAAACATGGCAGGCAAACTCCTGGAAGCTGTCGACGGCTTTAGTCTCTCAGGCAACACTGGAGTGGACTGGCCAACAACGTACACATATACCATTACGCATACTGATAAAAATAGTGAGATGACCACACAAAGTAGTAGATGACATCCTGCACTCAGTAGACCCTTTCCAAACCAACCAATGGCATGCCAGCCGGTTCAGTAACCCTTCCCACCCCCAACCCCAATGTCTATGTACAATATCTTACAGGAAGACATAAAAACATTGCTTTAAAACCAATTACAGAATAAAATACCTTACAGATTATCATTATTATGTCATTATTAATAACAATATTACAAAAGTTTTGCTTTTAAAGACTACCAAAATATACATTTTATTTTTTTTTGCCCCGTGTTTCTCTGAAGTTTGAGTTAAAAACGAACCAAAAAAGACTTTTGGATTTGTTCTTCCTTGTTAAATTTCCCCTCCCTCGAACCACTTCAGTAACAGCTTTCAATGATTTCATGGTGAAATGACAGTGACAATAACATTGAAATAAAATAATAATAATAATAATAATAATAACGATAAAAACTCAATAGACCTCTGCGTTTTTGTCAAAAATTACAAATGTCTCCTCAGAGGGTTTTTTTTCTCAGCTTCGAAAGAAAAGGATAACAGTGAGTGGAATCTAGTTGTTTGACTATATGAGGACAAAAGAGCAGAAAAGGAGAGAGACAGAGAGAGAGATGGTGGACGTTATGTTAAGTGAGATTAGTACAGCAAAACAAGAGTTCAGGATTTAAAAAGATATTCAGTCGGTGGGTGGAGCCACAAGGAGCTCAGTAAGAGCTTGTGGCCAGCCAATTGGTTTGTGCCATCAGTGGGCAGCCAGTATTGTGATTGGCTCATCAGCAGAAGAGAAGCCCTCCCATCTTCAGTGACCTGAGTCTTCTCAATGGTAGCCATTAGTGAACGCAGTAGCAATCAGAGGACCCTGAGGGGACACACACAGACAAAGGCTGAGTACACTGTTTATGAACACGAGTGCTTCCATGCTGCCTGCCTGCCTGCCTGTGTGTGTGTGAGTGAGAGAGAGAGAAAGAGAGAGAGACCTACCCCTAGACCATGGCCAAACCCTGTGCTGGGGGCGGGGCTAGCAGCACTGATGTAACTGCTGACACCTGAGTCCTGATTGGCTGCAGCATACAGATCGGCCATTGGTCCAGGGCTGCTGGTGCCCAGGAAACCAGCTGTGCGTGAAGGGGTGGAGCCTACAAGACAGAGAAGATAAGTCAAGCTTCAAGGCTTAGCACACACACACTAAAAATATTCTTTTATTGGTCTTAACAGGCCTCACTACCTAAGGCAAACATACAAATATGCACAGACAGACATGTAGTGTATTACAGTATACATCACATAAACACGCACACTCGCACATATACATACCTCTTACTACTGCTGCAGCTGCAGCTGCCGCCATTGGTCCATATGCAGTTAGGGGAATGGCTGAGGATTACAACACACAAACCAAATCACACATTGTCAATGACACTCGTATAAAATCACTAAGTAAAAATCTACAGCTCTGTGTCACATCTAATGTTATCAGGCAAGTAAACCCCCAAAAAAGGTTTGTGAGGAAAAATGAGGATGGAATTATCAACACAGAGCTGAAGAAGCTGCTTGTTGATCAACATTGTGTAGCTACATGTAAAAACACATGAAACAGGAAAGAACTTCAGGACTCCACGAACACAGGAGTCTGTACAGTATCAAAGTGTACAGCTCAGAGCAAAAAGTCTAATCTTCGGATAATATCAAAGTGAACTCAGGTGCGACAAACTCAAACAAATTAAGTCTGGTCTGAAATCAACTGACACCACCCACATTGTATGTAAAAAAAAAAGCTTCAGTCAGTACTGAGCAGCTTTATTACTTGTTCTTAGCAGGTGCGATAAAATGTTTAGTGAGTGAACATTTCCTTGAAATATGTGAAGATGTAACTATAAACATTAAACATTTGACCTTTTTGGAAAAAGAATATTTCCTCTTTCTAAAGAACTGCTGTTGTATTCCTGTTCAGGTGTTAGCTGCCGTCGCCCTGCACTTGTCTTATCGTTGTCTTCTTTCAGCTTCTCCCATTAGGGGTCACAACAGTGGATCATCTGCCTCCATCTTTCCTATCTTTGTGTCCTCTTCTGTTACACCAACAGTCCTCATAACCCTCCTTTACAACATCCATGAACCTTCTCTGTGGTCTTCCTCTGTTCCTCTGGGCTGTCAGCTCCATCTTCAACATCCTTTTGTCCAATATAATATCTCTCTCTTATATCTCTCTTACTTTATCACAAAAACATTTCAACCTGGGCCGTCCCTCGAATATAAGCTCCACCTAATCCTGTCCATCCTGGTCAGTCCCAATGGACATCTCACTGTCTCCAAGTCATACATCCTCTTGTAGACCTTGCTTTTCCAACATGATACAAATTTGATTTGATTTTGAATCGGTGATGAGACACTGTACTGCTCACATCACAGACTCAAATTCCGAGCATGCTGGAAAAAGACAGGGGTCTGTGCCACAGGAGGAAGGAATCAGTGGGTCAATGAGGGCTGTGCCATTTGAACTTTTACACTTAGCTGACGAAGTGCCAATGAAGCATATTTCATGCTAAAATCAGCAGGTTTACCCAGTATTATCTTATTGCTAGTGGTTGTTCTGTCCCCTGGTTTTTGTTCACCCTCTGTCAACAGTGAAAGATGACGTCATTGCAAAATGATTGATGACATAAAAAAATATGGAGCTCTGTCCAAACTTGTAGGTACTAAAGTTCATCACATTCATGCTCATAGCTGTGCTAATGGCAGCAAAATGAATGTGTGTCAGAGTGTTGCTCAGGACATGATGAAGGGATTTGCATCACTGCCTAAAATGAGGCAGACGAAGTAAAAAATTTGCATGGCATGCTTGGAAAAGCAAGACCCAAGTGATTTCCACCAATTTAAAACGTGTTTAAAGTGTTTAAATTGGCTTTTTCTCCAGTAGGAATGTGTGGAAATCATGTTGTGGGATTTAGGCTTTAGTGCAGGAGTAAGGAGCCACTAACCTGCCAGCTCAGGGGGGTGGGTTGATGTCAGGAGGGGGGTCCTCTCTAAATGGAATTCTAGATACAGAGTTCAGAGAGAAAGAGACACAGGTTAGTCAATACAGTCCCTGTCCATCAGCTCGAATACAAAGCTGTACTCACACTCAGAGACATGTAGCCACAGGATGCAATCTCTCATATGGAAGCACAGGCATAGAAATAAAAAATCCAGGGGGCAGGAAGGAGGGAGCAAAGGAAAAGAACAGGGCGAGGCAGCAAAATGAAAGGGTCTTACATCAGAGGATAAATAAACACAGAAGAACAAAAGCGGAAAACAGGCAAATCAAAGGACAAACATTTCAGAGGACAAGGAGAGATTGAAATGTGACACAAGCAGCCACAGACTCCACGATGTGCATGTGCATGTATCCATCCACAGCAGAGCTTGTAGCTGTACTGTAAACATTTTAGCTCCTCACATCTGAATCAACTATATGGCACATAATGCATCCTTCAGCCATCAGCAGAGATGGACAGAGAGAGTTAAGCATCTTACCTGGGAACTGATAAGTGTATCCAGGCGCGATCCCAGAGTAACTGCGGCTAGTGTAGGTAGTAGTCTGAAAACCTGGGTAGCCTTTAAAAGTCAGAAAGACACAAAATCATATGTTTTTACGTTACATTGGATGAACACACATCACACAACTGGAGAAAGTTAATGAGAAATAAAGTTTTGAGGATGTTCAATATGCCAGGAAACAAATATTAACTATGTACATATGTGGCAGTGTGTGTGTTTGTTGTTGTCAGGGCCTTTGTTTTGGTAGGCAGTAGGAAAACATTCATTTAACATTAAAAAAGCCAAAGAAATAAACCAGGTGTTATCTAAAATAAAAAGTAATAATTCATCATGTAATACAAATCATAAACTGTAGATATTTTATTTTAGAGTTGTCACTCTCCTTTAAGAAAAAATTTAAAACACATAAACATTTAAAAAGAAAATGTTCCATTCGCCCAGACGAACAACCTGTGTGCAGCTTTATATATATAGCCTAAAAAATATCAAAATGTTATGCATAAGCTATATCACCCAGGATTAATAATCACTGGCTTCAGCTGCTTTTATTTTGTTCAGATGTGTGCTCAACTCTGACAATAAGAAGCACCCAAGTATTGCAGATAATTCAAATTTTACCATTTACTCTTCTTTGATAACAAACATAGCTACATAATTAAGCAGCTAATAATCAGCTCAATCTTCTGGGTTTATTTTAATCATATATTTAGATTTGGAATCATTCTTCATATCAATTCATCTTAATGGGACATAATGTCAGTATTATTACTGTACAGTTATTTTCCTGAAATTCTTTAAAGGTCTGTGTCACCAAAAGATGATTTATTAGACTAAATCAGATGGATCCACATCTCTGGCTGTTATTTTAAACATGGGACAACAGTGCAGTGTTGAAATGACCAATAGAGGGAGCCACACAGCAACAAATGTTATGAGTGGAGCACTTGGCTTTTTTTCCTTAATTCTGCTTTTCAAGTGATTTTGCTCAGTTGAGCAGAGCTGAATCGTCCTTCAGACTGTGACCTCTAAATTCCATATACACTCTGGTTTTGTTCATCAGCTCGGAGAATAATTTTAACTTTGTAACTAAAGTCAACTGGATTCTGTATAAGAAATAATACTTAGAAGTAGATGTAGAGGATGTTTTTAACATTAGGTGACAATGTCAAGGCTTATATCATCGCACAAAGACATGGAGCACTGAATTTATTCAAACCATAACCATAAATAAACTGTTATTACTGTCTCCATTTTATTATTTGAATTATTTCTTTCAATTACTCTTAAAAAACCTGTTCAGTTTGTATGGTTTAATACATCGTGATATTATTAAAAAAAAAGATACCTAGTGGCTAATTTGCCACTTATCTCCTGATCAGATCAGCAGCTCTTACCCAGCATGCCAATGCCCAGCATGAAGGCATCCATCCCATAAGGCATCACTCTGGAGCGGCCTCTGGCTGAGCCTGTCGGTGTCATCACCTCCTTGGGCTGTGCTTTCTTACATTCAACCTGAAACATAAGAAACAAATGATACCCACTGATAAATATATTAAGTCATACAATATCATTTATATTTCATTTAAATTACAATATATAGTATGACATAAACTAAAAGTGTAGAAGATATTTAATCATTCTGTAACTTAAACCTCAGAGCTAATGAAAATATGTTTACCATTTTGTTGTTGATCTCGTGGAAGTGGATCTCACACACTTTCTCCACCACGTCCTCATTTTCAAAGGTAACAAAACCGAAACCTGGACATGCACAAATGAGATGAGATGAAATGAAATAAAAACAAGACTGTAAAGGATCAAATAAGAGAATGTGGAAAAGACCTTAAACAACTCTTTAGCTTCAGCCTTCATTCAATTAAATTAATGTGTTGAAGAGCCTCAAAAGAACAGAAGAGATTGAAAATGCTCCTGACTGAATTTTATTTTGAAAATTCTGGGGCAGCGTTTTAGTCTGGACGGGCAGAGACAAAAACCTTCGAAAAGGATGACGCAGTTACCAGCATTCACTTCCTGATTGGCATTTTTTTAACCACAATTCAACTGTGAATTAAGTTTTTTTATCGGCCTCATAACAGAAATCCAAAAGTGTGCTAGTGTGGATGCAGAATACTTCAGATACTGAGCTGAAACTTGTATCGGAAAACGCACTTTTCAAATGGAAAAGAAGAATGTATGTAGCCTTATGCCTTATCCACACAGAACTAAAAATTTCCCAATACCATCTGTTAATCTGTCGTTTTCTTAAAGATTTCCATAAAAAATGGCCTTTTCCTTTCAGGAAATGTCTTCATCCCGAGGAAACCTCCCAAAACGACTGTAAACACTATAGAACATATGCCAGGCCTGTAAGTGGTGCTGTAGCGCTGCACAGAAATACGTTGGGTTTTCAAGATTTTACCACTCTGGGACCAATTTTCCAAAAATAGCTTTTCAGTATTCCAAAAATGCCAGTTCTGTGTGGATTATAAGACAATACAGTAAAAAGGCTCATTCTCAAGGCTCATTCTGTCATCTGATATCATGGAGGAGCAGAAATGGGGTTTGGTGATTATCAAGTCATCCAGTGTCTCTACTCCACCCTCTTTTCCTTTTCTCACTCTCCTCACTTGTCTCATTAAGTTCTATATCTTCGCCTGTGAGTGTCCTGACCCTGCACTGTGACCTGCAATGGACATTGAGTGACAACAGAGATGAATAAAAGGAGGGGATGCCAGAGAGGACAAAAGTGTATTCAGACATATCCGTGTGACTCTACATCACATGGTTTCTCTTCTAATTCACAGGGGACAGGTGTGTGCATGTCTCACTAACTATACTACCATAACTGTAACAGTCCACATGTACCTCTGTGTCTGTTGGTTGTTTTGTCAAACATGAGCATGGCATCGTCGACCTGCGAGAACAAAGCAAAAAAGACATGAGCAATAGTAGCAGCATTAACACACACGCCATTACACAGCATGGGGTGCCATTGTCCCCTTTTTTAGCATTGGAGTAAGAGGGGAAAGCAGATGGAGAGCAGAGAGAGGGGTGACAGGTGAGAAAGAAAGAAAAAAGAGAAATGGGGAAATATGCAGGAGCGGCATCAAAATAAAATATACTATCTATTGTCATGAAAAAGAAGTGAATGTTGAAGCTGGAGGACATTCTTTCCCTCTCTTTGCTCTGTCCCTGTCTTCCTACTTAATTTTTCCCGCTCTCTTTTCATTCACCCTCACCCTGCTCTTTTTTCCTACCCTCTCTGCAAAGTTTACTATTCCCATGGAGACCATGTAAAGAATTTCAATTAGAAGAAGTTACCCCCCCCATCCAAACTTGTTACAATGAATAAAATAGAGTGAAAGGAGTTTAAAGAAGTGAACGCATGTGACAGACAGAAAAAGAGAAAGGAGGACATGTTGATGAATAATGCAGTGATTAAAAAACAGGTAATGTTTTAAAATATAGGATACAAAATCCCTCTGAACATTTTGGATCAGAGAGCAGAACAAAGTAAACCGGGGTCTTTGTCAGCACACTCTCCTTTTATTCTCTCTCCACTTTGCTTTCTGCACTCACTCCATTCGCTGCCCTATTCATATTCCTCCTCCTCCTCCTCCCCCTCTTCACCCCCTTTCCTCCTCCCTCCCTCCCATGTCCTTTTCTGGCAGGAAAGTTAGCAGCTTCTGCTCTCCAGCTCTTATGTATGAAGTTTCCCTTCATACATAAGATGATGAAGCCAAGGCCTGGGAAGCCTGTCAAAACAACTTTTCAATCAGTCTTTTCTGTTGACCCCATTCATTAAAAAAATCTCCCTTCCTATGTCACATGGGGACACATGGAGTATATGACTACATTGCTATTTTGATTAGGGCAGCAAGTACTGAAACTCAAACCAGTGTAACATGAGTGGCAGAGGCCTCTGGATGAACCAAGTCTTAATGTCACCCATAAGAATCTCAACTACCATTCTGAATAGGGATGAGCCAATACGATACAATATCGGCCCAATACTGGTCAAAATCACCAGGTCGGATGTCAGATGAATAAAAATGTAAAATCCAAAACAATTTAAAAATCCTACATATCAATTGAGCCGAGTCATGTTGTGGGCTGTTCATTTCTTCTTCATGGGAGAAGAAATCTTGTTACACACTTGGAGAATTATGTCTTTCTAATTGATTGAAAAGGTGTTGTTAACAGCTTCAAAGTTTAAAAGGTCTAAAATGACTGGACTGGAATCAGTATCAGCCATAAAGTTGGTATTGTTTTGAAGCCTCCAGAGTCATGATTTAGCAGGTGCCATATTTTTGCAAGTTGTAAAAGGAATTTAAGAGGTGCCACTTGCAACCAGGCTCCTATTGGACAATAGTAACCGTCAGTCACACTAGTGTTCATTCATATGTGCCAGGCGTCATTGTCTATTTTCCTCTAAATAAGAACAGAATTGGAAACCACCTGAAACTAGCGATTTATATCATGGAAATGTTGTGAATCAAGTGAGAAATAGGGTCTTCCATTCCAGACCAAAGGAGTAGCCACCTAGTGACTATTAAATATACTGCTACTTCCAGGTTGGCATTCAATAAGTGAGGACATCAAACATATGGCCCATGGGCTAAAACCAGCCCACCAGAGGGTCCATTCCACAGGATGGATTTGTTAAATACTACATTTTCCAGTTCCAGACACCCGTGACTTAATGTTTTGTGCTTTTGTAGATACACTGTAATCTGCATGTTGTCATGCACATGTTAAATAGTAAAAAGCATGATATTGTTGAACTTGCCCTCATTTTTCTCAAGAAATTTCAGGTTCATGTTTTGTAAAAAGCTGCTTCATTAAATATAAAAAAATGGAAACATTTGGAGTTCTTGATGTTTATAGGTTATTATGGTATTATTTTACTGGTCCAGCCCACTTGAGATCAAATTGTGATGAATGTGGTCCCTGAACTAAAATGAGTTTGACACCCCTGGTCTATGGGATGACCAGGCTAACCAATTTCTGACCTATACCTCAGACGAAAGCACACACTTAAGGAGCATTCCCACCACCATTTACCATCTTAAGTCTACTGCCTGACCCAAAAGCCGTACATTTTCACTTTGTCCTAGCCCCAGCTCTTTACCTTCAAAAGGGCCATTGGAAATTACACTATAAATAACCACTTTAGCACCATCCACTTTACATTTTTATCCCTAATCACATGGAAATATTCCTAACCAGAACCTTATTTGTTGATAAGGTTGTTGCTATCATTTTAATACATTCTTCATGTTTTGCTGTTGTTTTTGTTACCTTTTAATGAATGTACTTGAGTATTTTTTTGTCTTATTCCATCAGCCTATTTACATATGTCCTCACAATGATGGTTTTCAGGTAACTTTCATCCTTGTATTGCACACACAACCACACACGCACACACACACACATAAGCATACAAATGTGCCCTTAGGTCTGATCAGTGCATGTGTCTGCACCTGTGCAAGTAAAAAAAGTTGATTTGTTTTTCTTTGCCAAATGGTGAACATGGAGTGAGGATCAAAGTTGCTCTGCAGCCTCACTGACCCTTTTAATTCCTCAACAATGTACAGCTTGGACACACTCAAACACACACAACACAGCTTCTCCTCGTCTCTCTGTCCTTCATTCAGTTTTAAACACCCTCCCTCTCCCCCTCTCCTCTCCTTTCCTCCTGTCCTCTCCTCTGCTCTCCTGTCCTCTCCTTTCCTCTCCTCTCCTCCTCTCCTCTCCTCCTGTCCTCTCCTCTCATCTGCTTTCTGACCTTCCGGTCGTCCAAACTCAATGACACAGCAGAAAGCCAGGGAACGGGACGGTAAGTAGACAGCTGCGAACTTATGTGTGAACGGGTTATCAGAAGACTAGAGTTATATGCACAGCTAGCTTCCCTGTTAGCACTAGCACCATCTATTGTGAAGGTTTGTTCAGTGCTGCTGATCTGAAGCCAGAAAACATTATAAGCTAATATTGTAAGCTAATGTAGTCAAGCTAATATGGTGAGCCTAATCTTCCACGAGAATACAAGCATGTGCTGGCTTGCAAACATGCGTCAGCTTATGCTGTGGTCACACACCAGTCCTTTGCACTTGCCAGAACCAATGAGGACAACCTCCGGTGTCAAATGCCCAGGGTGCTGTAAGACAATCTGATTGGATAGCTGTGGGGGTCTGAGATTGGCTTAGCAGTGGCTCTGTCTCTAACCACTCAGCATGCAAGCTGAGAGTGAGGAAAAGTTAAGGTCATATCCTGGTGAAGTTTAGCCAATACGAGAGTGAATGGTGCCGCATTTGAAAATACCCAGGTTTTAGCCAAGAAGCATACAGCCATGTGTCAGCTGGCAAGCCCATTACACTTTATCCCAACATTATGAAGAGTGGCATTCACATGTTTCCCATTGCTGTCTCCTCACATCGCCCTCTCTCTCTTTCTCTCTAAACAGACCAGCAGACAAAGTGTTCAGTCAAGCCTCCAAATCGCCAGCTCACATGGGTGAGTGGAGTTCTTACTTTTTCCTGTCTGCCCTGTCCACATGCTGCACTTTTCACTTTATCCACTTCTTCCTTCACTTTAGTGCTACAGCAAATTCTTTTGATTCCAGTTTCAGGGACAGATGCAGGGTAAATAACAAAATGTCCTTTGGCTTTACCATAACCAAAATGCCTGAAATGCTAAAGCTCAAATGACCAAATCATAATTTCCAGTCAAAAGCACATTTCTTGGATACACACAGACTCTACATTCAGTGTTTGCAGGGAGAGGGGTGGTGTCTTCTCAGCTCTCCACCAGGTTGAGGGGGATTGCAAGACCTTCACCTCAGTTCTCATACAAACACGGCTACTGTGAGCTCATTGGTTGAGCGACATTTAGCAACAGCAGCTCAGATTTGTTCAGTTAGGAAGAACCACACACAAGCGCATGCCTTTGACTTGGTGCTAAACACCTGACGTGTCCACTGAGACACCGATTCTGTCTAATTAAGTTTGTGTAAGTGTTTCTTTAGAAGTACACTTAAAAAATACTTTCAACACATATCAAAGAGTTGCTGAAAATGGAGAGTGCATTCTGTGTTTTCCTTTTGCAAGGCGGTGCCAGAGTATGAAAATAAACAGGGCATTGAGTCCATTGAGTCCATCCCAACTTGCCCTGTGTAACCGGGCTCAGATAATAAACAAAAAATACCTCCTGCTGAGCAGGAATGCACAGTGGGATCGGCACTGTCCACAATACAGCTTTGGTCTCAAGTGTGCAAACAGTCCAAATTTCCCCTCATCCTGTGGAGGGAACGTTGTCTTAGATATGAGTGTGTGTAATCAAACCTGCGGTCTCTTGATCCCATTTTGGTCTCTCTCTCTCTCTCTCTCTCTCTCTCTCTCTCTCTCTCTCTCTCTCTCTCTCTCTCTCTCTCTCTCTCTCTCTCTCTCTCTCTCTCTCATATAAATATTATATTGTTGCTTCATCATGTGATATTTCTCTGCAGCTGTGACTCTGCTGCTGCTGCGCAGAGCAGACCTACTTTCACTTTCAATCCCTGCCTGTTGCTAACAGGCAAAAAATGAACCAAACAGATTAAATGTTCATTAAAATAAACAGTTATATATGCATATGAATATGTGCATGAATGCAGTATAACCCCAGGCATGAGGGCAGATCATTGTTTCTGTCTAATGTTAAGTTTTACATGCAGTATTTAACATTTCGCCCCTTAAAATTTAAACTAGTACCTGAAATATGGCAACAGCCCAAACATGAGATGGGGGCCAGCTGAGAGACAAACAGAGTCAGACATGAGGCAGCAGAAGCTCCGAGCTGTTAATTTCTTCCAAACCATTAGGCCCACATCCTGAAGCAATGCTCATTTTCAAACACTCCTGCTCGCCAACAGCGGCGGAACCACATAGTTAATGTTTGCGACAAGTGGACCACTGGCTGTGAGCCGGACTGTCTGTCTGTATGTGGACAGATGTGTGCAGGCCACTGTCCCACTGTGTCATGCATATGCACCCTTCTTTCCATTCATGCAAATATACACTTTTTAAAGCAAAAGGAAAAAAACACCACTGGTTTACAGCAGGACAATAGGGGGTGGGGGGTTGGTGGGTTTGGGGGTAGCTGTTACAGGAGCAGCTGTTGCATTTGATTAGTTGATTGTGAAGAGTCTGAACCTTATTTCACTCCCTTGAAGTGAAGTTGGCTAAAAAGTAACCAAACCTAAATTTCATGCATGATGGTCACTTTCATACATTCACACCCCATCAGGTTGGTGTTTTTTCCCCTTTTCACAGCCACTTTTCTTCCTCACTATCTCAACATTCCTCCTTTTCTCTGCCCTTCAACCCCTTTCCGAGTTCCCCTCCCTCTGTCTCCATGGGGGTTGCTTCTTCCCTTTCAGTCACCCGCCACCTTCCTCTTCTCTTCCCCTCCTCTCACTGCTGTTGCTCGTCCTCCCTCTGCTCGGGCCCACTCATCTGTCTCCACAGCATGGGTTTGCCTTTTCACCAAATTTCATTCAAAGAAGCTTGAGCAGGACAAATGTAGACGCTTAAAACACTAAGATCTGATTGAAAGCAGAGCACTAACAAAACTAACAAAAGAGACAAACGAACAAATGAACTAATGCTGTAGATGGTAGAGCAGACTACTGATGGACAGTAGTCTTTTTTGTCTTTGTCTTTTGTCTTTTATTTTACCCCTTTCTCTCCTTCAGTCCTATCTTACACTTTCACCATCTGGATTTTTTTTTTCTCACCACTTCCTGACATTAGGCCCATTTCATAGCTTTTGTCATGCACTGACTGAAAATAAGGACTGAATTAAAATGTGTAAAAAGTCTCTGTGAATATGTAAACAGAAAATATACATACAGCCAAACGATGAGGACAGTTTATTAAAAGTCCATTAAAGCAGTGATTTCCCAAGCACAGTTGCTTGCTCTCCAGTGGTAGGAAAAATGGTGTAGTAGCACAACTAATTTGATGAAACTTGATTAAAATACATAAAAACAGTATGCTGAAACTAATAATAATAATAATATTTAATGAATTTGAATTATTAATATTAAACAGCTGAGGACCCCCACTGAGCTGATTTTTCACAGAACAAGAACAGATGTCTACACTCAGGGATGATTTTACAGTTACACTGTAACTTTGATGTGTTGTTTTTCTTCAGGGGCGGGGGTGGGGGGGTGGGGGGTACGAAGGAGGCAAAGTACAAATCAGGTGCATAAGATGTCAAAGAGCCACAGAGTATGAAATATTTGACTGCGTCCTGTCCTCATCTTATCCTCACTTGTCCTTTTCAAAACAACTCTAATGAGAATGGAACAAAAAAAAATCAATCAATAATTAAATTTTTGATTTATTTTCTACAGAGGATGGGGGAATATACAGTACGTCTGTTTTTTATCTATCAATACACTTCATCATTTCTTCAATATTTTATTGTGTTTTAAAATTTGGTTGAAATTTGCAGGGTGTACCCCGGGCACCAACATTCCCTGTGACCCTCATGTGGAGGATGAAGTGGTACAAGACAATTTACAGTGAGTGAGACTATATCCTTGCTGCTTAGTTTTTCTTTTAAAGGTACAAATTCAATTCCATGTTGCAGCTGAGAATCTTTCACATCACTCTTTTCTTCCAATTTTGTTGGAGAAACTACGCAGCCTTCAGAAGTTTGACAGTTGTTTTAAGTTTTTATGGTGAACTGTAAAATCATGGTGGTCCAAAATGTCAGCCTCCATAGAGATGACCCAGGTCCAGATAAAATTATTAGAAATGCATGATACTGGACTTTTCACATATATCCGATATGTGGATATATTGGGAGTGTTTGTAACAATTAAGATTTATATATGTTTTCAACTGTGTCCAACTGTAGAGGCGATTTAGACTCTTTCTTCTGTAGTAAACATAATACTTTGCATACATACGGTATGTCACAGCAGATGTAGATATACAGTAACTTGTCTTTACTGTACAAAATAAACTAAAATAAAAAACTGAGAGGGCACAGGCATAAAAGTCAAGGAGGAAGCAGCTTATTCAGCCTCTTGGTGTGTTTGCAGGTATTCAATTTCAGTCAATCAGTTTCAATCATGTATCCCTAAATTTTATTTTTAATTTCTGCGAAATGAAAATAATTTCACCTGCATTTTACACACTGGACCTTTAACGAAGCATAAATTCTGTTCTAGATACCCCTGTCACCTGCTTCACCTAAGTTTGGAAACACTGCTGGCTCCAATTTAGTTTGAAGACTGTGGCAGCAATTTGCATTGTTTCAGATTATATGAAATAATTGGTTGCTCAGACCAAATGTGTACTGTATACCTGCGATTGTAGAACTATGAATTAAAAATGGACTCACAAGAATGCTGTGCTACTGAACCTGACTGGCACAGTCAACAAATGTTAGGGATACGTATTTGAAATAGTAAGATGATTGAAATAAAAAGGATGATTCTTTCATTTAAAACCAAAAGTTGGCAAAGTAATCCTTCAACTAAAGGACAATTCTGTCACTTTAAAATGGATGCAGCACAAATGCACTTAACATTTAATCCAGCTTGATATCTCTGATCTTAAAATGTATTCAAAATATAACACATATATAACACTTAAATATAACACTAACAAAAGAGTTTTTTCTCTGTAAAAAGGAAATCAAGCACAAACCAGAGAAGGTCACTAACCCTAACCCTAAATCTGAGAGAAAGAAACACACCAGCAGTGTGATTGCTACAAAACAGATACCAGATTTGTGGAGGGTTTACCTTTCCAAACTGGTCGAAGTATTGCTTCACATCTTCAGTGGTGGTATTGACTGACAGCCCTCCGACAAAGATCTTCTTTGTCCTGGTCACCAGCTAGAAAAAGAAGAAGAAGGCATCGTTTACCACTAATCACATTAGGCCAGAGGGAAGATGCCTATGATAAAGAGACTTAGTGTTTGTTTGTGTTTATCTAATCTTTGCGGTTTCTTCAGGCACTTCTGGCCATTTAAACTGGTTCAGTTTAAGTCTGTTGCTCTTTTGCATGTAGAGCTCAAAGGTGTGAGTGAGTGAGTGTGTGTGTGTGTGTGTGTGTGCACAGGTGAGGATTGTATGTGTATTTTCTTTCTTTCTACAATTTATGATTATTTGCATCAATCATCTGTTTATTTATTATTTTTTTGATTAATCAATATGTTGTTGGGTCTAAAACATGCTAAGGAGATATGTTGACTGCATTTCTTAAACCTGGAATTGAAGACAATCTCAAAAATTTACTTTTTATTACTAACTACTTTTACAAAAATTATTCCGTTTTAACACTTTAAAAACACTAAAAAGCAAAAAGAAATTAGAGAAGCTGTTTTAAATATTTACAAAATCATTGAAACCAGTTATCTGTTATCATCTGCCTTATTTCTTTTATTTCTGTGTAGAAGATGTCAGCTGCTGGTCAGGGTACGGGGTCACAAGTCGATTGTCGCTCTTCTTTTGGTCACATGTGCGACTAATCCCAGCAAACCAGCAGCTAGCTGATTCGCGGTGACACATCATCATCACTGCCATTAAGCCCTTCATGGAGCACTCACCTTTGGCTGGGCCCGGCGGGGAAATGCCACTTTTGGGTCAATCTGTTGAGGAGAGAAGAGAAGAGACGGGGTTAAAAATCACATTAAAAAAAGTTATGAAAACACATTAGTGTTAATGAGATACATATTTCACAGGGCTGTTATTTGGATTTAATTGCTGTTTTTATTAAGTAGTGAGCAGTGATGATTGCAGCACTACTGGATTACAGATTTTGTTGGAAATGTGCAAAAAAAAATTTATGCATTTAGTTTATTGGCATTTACTTTATTTCATCCATTGAACTCAGTCATTTATGAATATAAATTAAAACCTTTATCATACATCAATTTTCTTTTTCCTTCCAACTTCCCTCTGACACAAACTTGGCTTGGCTTGCACATTTTATGGCGTGATAAAATACAAAAATAAACATAAAGTGTTGAAATAACTGTAACTACATTACTTATACAAGCTATGCATTAAGAATATATTGTACAAGCAGTATATTTATTTAGTTTTCCAAAAAGTCATTTGGAGACTAAGTAATGCATAATATTTTATCTACATGGTATCAGCCAGACATTTACTTATGTTTGGGATCACTAAGGTGCCAAGATACACAAAAGTCAAACTTCCTCCAAAAACAGAAGGGCTGCAATGATCAATCCATTATTATTCAATTACTAAATTAATCATCAACTATTCTGATAATTGATTAATGAGTTAGATTTTTTTCAGCTTTTTAAATGTAAATATTGTCTGTTTTTTTTGCTCTATATACCAAATAAATCATTAAAACTGAATTATTTCAGTTTGTAGACAAAACAAAACATTTGAGAACATCATCTGAGCTGTGGGAAACAATGATGAACATTCTCTGACAACTTATGGAATAATCAATTAATCAGTTATGAAAATGACTGTTATTATAATATAATTAGTGTGATAATTTGTTGTAGCCATAAAAAAAAGAAATTTAATTCAATTAAAAGCATAAAAAGAACTGTCACCACCTATCAAAGTAAAAGACTATGGACCTATTTAACTTAATAATGCATTCTTTAAAACTAGGATCTCTATCATCACACACATTAGAAGTATAGATTTCAGATAAAATGCTCTTTGAGGCCATGAGATTTTATGCTAATATAATGAATTAAAATGTGTTTTTTGAGGATCCCAAGAGGATTAAACAGAAATCCAGTCCTTTTCTAATGTGTCTTCTGAGACCTTCAACCGGCTCAAGTTTTTTTTTTTTTTTTCTTTTTAAAAGATACTCAATCTCTGCTCTGGGTATGTGTGAGCAGCTGTTCCTGTGCTGCTGCAAAGTGAGTTTCCCCTCTGGGCATCAATGAATTATCACACTGTTAACAAACCAGAATTAGTTACTACACTGAGCCTTTAAGTCTGAACTTCAATTTGAAGGCCTGTAGCTCCAGAAATAGAGTGAGTATGCAAATCTGCCAGGATGTAAAGTAGAGCCTTGTTTATGCAAGCCTCAAAAAATCCACACACACCACCCAAACAAACAGGCATAGGCACAAAACACACATACACAGACTCTGAAGTGATACACATATATATGTGTTTTAGCAGGAAACTAGACAGTGTGGACTCCACATTTAACATTTTGTTATTCTGAATATAATTCTGGTGGATAAGTACGGTTTTCTTAAATCCAGACACCCCCCCCCTTCTGGATTAGCTAGATTTGTCTGTATCCATATTTCTCCTCGGTGGAATGTCTCAGCAGTGGTCAAGGTTACAGATAAAATTAGAAGCAAATGAGTTTTGAATGTCCTGGCCTTTAATAAAGCTAAACATACAAAGCCTGGTCTGGCATTTTAAATTTGTGTGGAATCTCATGTTATTCTCACCCTCACTGACAAGAGCGATGATTTTAGGTCACATGACCTTGTAGTGAATTATGTTCTTAGACTTCCATCTTTGTTCTAATAATTGGATGTGTGAAGCAAAACCCCTTGTGTCTCACACTGCCACTAACAGAGGTGTTGAACTGATATTGGCAACTAAAAGGAGCCAATGAAACGGCCAGAAATAACCACTTACAATGTGATCAACATACACAAATGAATGGAGGGCATTGACCCAATATCCATTCGATCCTTTCATCGCTTTTCTATTATGATTCCCTGCCTCTGATGACAAAGCCTACAGATAACCTATGAGGACCTTTAAGTGCTACTGATTTACCCTTGCTCCGAGAGGGTAACTAAGACGCAGCTGCAGCATCCTTCGAAAGCATGGCACAAGGACTTTGCACCATGAAGTGGGACACAAAGACATGAATAGTCATGTCACCTCCAGCTGGTCCCAGCACAAAGACATGAGTGACAGGGACACATCAAGATAAAGCCAATGAATATCAGCAACTCACAAACAGCAGCAACACAGCACTGGGTCTATGTTTAATGGGCCAAATGTAACATAATATATGGATGTGTAGCTTCACACTGTACAGTAACCGACACAGTGACGTACTTGGTATTCACCCTTCAGTACAAAAACCAAGCAGAAGAGGGACAGAGGGACAGAAAGAAACAGTGTTGCTGCCAATGACAAGTGCAGCTCCTACTCTGTGCTGTACTGTCAACCCCTGCTATTGTTTTTGAATTGTACCTTTATCTTAAGACATAAATAAATAGAGAAGGAAAAAAGCTGTAGTACGTCAGAAGATGAGGAAGTTGCAGTGATCTCTGTGGCAAAACACAATGACAGAATCACAGTGGAACACTGCTACACATAATCATTACTTACTATTGTGTTGTGCTACTAAAACCAGCAACTTCCTAATAGGGCCCCACAAAATTAGATAAACATGCAATATCCAATAATGTACTTGTGATAACTACTCTCACTCTCACTCATTTTCTACCGCTTTATCCACTAGGGGTCGCGGGGGGCGCTGGTGCCTATCTCCAGCTAACATAGGGCGAGAGGAAGGGTACACCCTGGACAGGTCGCCAGTTCATCACAGGGCCTTGTGATAACTAAGCATATAACATTTAACAATACAGTGGTTTGGGTTTGACTCTAGATCCAGACACAGTAGCCTATGCGCTAACCGAAAAGCAAAAGAAATGTGTTATTTCCATTCCAGCAACATGATTTTATTCAAAAAAATGAAAAAGAAAAATCTTAATGCCCTCCTTTGAACATTTTCTGCAGGGTTAACTATATTAAAAATGTGAACAAGGTAATTTTGCTCACTTTTGCAAGATTCACTTTTGCTCATGAGGGAGAGAAACAGGTTTAAAATTTCTTAATGGACAGAAAACTAAAAAAACTTGAACAGAAAAACATTTAATAAATTTGGGGCAATATTATTGGCATAATATCAACATCTGCTGATATTCTATTATGGAATATCGTAAACACACCAAGGTTGGTAGAAAATTTGATCTACCTTGATAGTAATCCCAGACAAAAAAGCATTTATTACAGTTCAAATGGTCTGTACAATTTTTTATAATATTTTGCTGAATGAACAGTATATTGTGTATGATGATACTGCAGTGACACTCCTTTTTCTATAATACACTGAGCAACACTGCATCCTCACTTCACAAATGAGGAAACGCAGGTAACGTTATGTTTCTTCCGAGCGAAAGAGGAAATAGCCTCCCATGTTCAGGTCGGTCCACCTGCTTTTGAGTGTTTTAACAAGTCAAAAAAAAAAAATGTGTTCACAAACTGAAACATGCAAGAGCCTTTTCACCAATTTAACATAGGGGGATTTTTCTCTTTTTTTGAAAAACCACATCTTGTAAAATGCATTTTCTCTTCACCTATGCTTGGAAACACTAATTTTTCTGCTTCACCCAGTGAACTGCACAATATGGACCAATAACCATATTGCAATTATTTTTAATAGTACACTAACTGTAACACATTACCAAATTTGTACAAATAGGTATTTTTGTACAAATGGGTATTTGATTTTATTTTTATTTTTCATTTTTATGGAGGAAAATGAGGATTTAACCTTTTCTGTCTGTTAATAAACAGAACATATTTTTTAATCTGAAAAGCAAGATTTTCAGCCTAGTGAGTTTGCACTGCAGAATGAATCATGATACTCATAATCATGCAAATGTACAATGATCAAACAGAGGGAACAGAGGGAAGCAAAGACCTCTACCAAGGCTTAAAACCCTTGTTACCTGCATTTTACATTCCAGAACCTGAACTTTTAACGTTATACTATAGGATCCAAAAGACTTTCTGGATCTGTATAGAACTTAACCTGGTTATAGCTATTACCATCTTGCATAAGCACAACAAATGCATCCTGATTTGTGGAGGTGTTGCTGAGATACATGCATCTGAACTTGTGAAATGGGACTTTCCATGTTACATTTAAATAGCCAGGACCAGAGAGTGCATCTGGTCCTGCATACTCTTAGAAAGTATTGTTCAAATCTAATGAGTTCTGAAGTTTTTGTGACAACAACAGTGGCTTCTTACCAACATTTTGTGATCACTTGCCCATCACAAAAAAAAAATTCAAATTGCTCCATCAAGAACTATAGATAAGAAGTTGCTATTCAAACCCAAACCCAAGCCAATGAAAACATAACCTTCTTGGTGGAGGTAATAATTTTAGTGTCCTTCCATTTGCACTGTCCTTCATTTGGATCACTTGTTCATGTTGTGATTTTGATTATTTTGTGTTTAACTGTGCAGACCTACAGTATATAATATAGAGAATTTTCTTAAAACTCTTTTGGAAAAGAACTAGACAGTAGTAATGTAACAATTTCCTTGGCTAGTTAAGTAAATGCCTGATGAATATGTAGAAACAATAATATCATAAAATAAATGATGATAAGAAAGCACTTTTATTTTATAGTGTTCAGGTTATAATCTAGACTAGGTTAGGCGTAATATCTGTAGTGGTGCTACTACAGCTACGGTCATGCCATGCGGTTAAAAAAATCATTACACTTCAGCGAAGAAACAGAATACATATCTAATGTGATGACTTCTACATCTGGCTGTACTCACAGGAAAGCAATAATCAATGAAAACTAAAGCATCTATCAGACTGGCAGATTAGCCTCAACTGATAGGCCAGAAAGCATTTTGTGGTCTATTGGTTAAAAGGACTTAGCCAGGTCACTGTTGGAAACACTCAGAAATATCTCGTCAAAGGTTTGACAGTAGAAGCACCGCAGTGATGTAACAAACCCAGTCAGACTGGACAAGACTATGAAGCAAGAAAGACAAAAGTACAGTCGCTCCTCTCAGGTCGAGTTATGACTGAGTGTTCACGAAATGATCTGACTAACGTCCTGCTTCATGACATCCAACCTCAGCTCAGTCTAAGCAGCAAAGCAACAGCACAGCCTACACTATGATTTTTAGTAGTTTAACTTATAAGACTAATCTACAACCAATAGTCACCTCACGTGGCCCAGCGCGTCCACCAGTGTTACAAACTGGAAATAAAAATAAAAAAATAGAATCAAATCAGTGGAGATGGATGGATGGATGGATGGGTGGATGGATGGATGGAGGGACAGACGGACAAACATGAGCACAAATATAAATCAGTTTAAAAACATGAACAATAAAACTTTTCTAAAGCATTAAATAGATAATGATATACAGTATGTTAACTGTGTATACAATTGATATGGTTATTGAATTGTATATAAAAGGGAAATTATAGAGAAAAGTATATTGCATTGGGTTGTATAGAGTGGTTACATTAATGCAAAGTTGTACTTGCATATGTACACTACATACATGTTTCTTTTGCTTCCATTAGTTTCTTTTTGTCTTTTATTTGTTGCTATTTTCATATATTTGTTTTCAGTTACATGTTCAAAATAAAGAATTCATACATGATAGATAGATAGATAGATAGATAGATAGATAGATAGATAGATAGATAGATAGATAGATAGATAGATAGATAGATAGATAGATAGATAGATAGATAGATAGATAGATAGATAGATAGATAGATAGATAGATAGATAGATAGATAGATAAGAAAGAGAGGGCACTCATTTGTGAAAGGAAAAAAAAGGTAGAAAAGCAAAATAAGAAAGAGAAGACACTCATTTGTAAAAGAAAAAAAAGTCAGCCAATAAGAAAGTGGGCCTGTCCAGTGTAGCGGTGCAGTGGGGTTGTCCCAGCAGGCATCCCCTCTGATTCCATTAATTAACAGGACAAATAGTACAAAACAGATGGGCCTGTAGAGGAACTAGGGCTGCCATACTACTACCCCCAAAGGTATGCATACATACATACATACATACACATACCCAGCAGCACCCACATAATGTATGTGGAGTATAAAAATGAGCCCCCACACATGACATATATACACTGTACATTATTATATAAGCAAGAATACAGAAACTAGGGATAATTATTAGTCACAGTATCTGTGTCATACAGGCCACAGTCCCTGGATCTGATATCAGAAGTTAAAGCCAATTGGATCCATAAACCCTTAATATAATGTAACATCTATCTACCTGTGTCTTTGAAATAGCTTATCATAAGTGGTGGTTAATACAACAGCACTTATTAACAGCTTGTCATTATAAGAGTAAGACATTAAATCAGACTGGTATTTAGACTGGTATACTCGTATTTAGGGCTGAATGATTTGGAGAAAATATGTAATATTATTTTTTAACCTGAGTTCAATATTCACATTGAAACTGTTTTTATGAAGCAGCAACAACAGACACTATTAGAATCTCTAAAGCATAAAGGAGAGCTACGAATACTGATTATTAGCATAATCTCTCCCATTACTTTCTTGATTATTTGTTTTGTTTATTCCGGTTCTATATTCTACATTGTCAAAACAGTTGACGATTATAATCAAGTAATAACTGATTAATCATTGAGTTGTTGCAGAATATAAACCCTGCGTCAGATATGTTAATTAACATGTCAGCCTGTGCAAATTGCTTCATATTGTGATTTCAATTTGAAAACTATTTAGTGTTAAATGTGTAACACGCCTCTGCCAAATACATTGCTATATATTACTTTGGCCAAGATGCCAAGACATTATTGCAACAAAATGCTACACATGATTAAAAAAAGGCACCACAAGCCGCTCCATTATGGCAATATAATCAATATGAGTCAAATAAAAAGCTATGAACATAAGAGGAGACAAAAGGAGTTGGCATGTCGATGCATGCACACACAATGAGAGAGACGGATGGTTTGGGCTGAGGCCAGCAGGGTCAATCTACACAGCTGAACAATGGCACAGTAATTAGTTAACGAAGGCCACTAATGAGGAACCCCCTCCCAGCTAAAACCCCAACCCACCGCTCCCCCTGTAACCCTGCTAGAGTGTGACAGTAGGGTGGGGTGAATTTCTGCACATGTAGCATGGTTAGAGAGGGCAAGAGAAAGTGAAGGAGAGACGACCTGGCTGCATCCACCTTCAGTTCAGAGCAGGTCCAAAAAGGTCCAGCCTTTATTCCTGGATCTGAGGCCACGAATGGATCTCAGAAGCCCAATCCAATTTGTTTCCTCCAATCCGATTAGTTGCTTTTTCAGATCCATACTAATTACAGCACTAGAGCTGGAGCTAGAGCCCCCCCCCCACACACACGCACTCCAGTTCTGTATATGTCAGCATTAACAGCTAATCTCCAGTCAGGAGATTAGCTGTTAACCAGGTGTTGGACCAGTAGAGACAGTGACAGTCAGCACTGGCAAACTGTGGTGCCGACTGGTCCACAGAAGCTGCTGCTAACATACAGTATGTCGTTACAGTGTGTGGCTATAGATGAAAGCAGCTATATTTGCACCATATTGTGCCTTCACAAACCTTCGTTGTGCCAAAAACGTAGCAGTTACCACCTGCTACTACACATCCCAATCATGATATAGCTTGATGAACAGACACAAGTGAGTAGCAGTTCCCAAACTACCTCAAAAGTAATGTAACTTCTGTTTATCTGTGTTATTTGCAATTGAAAAGACATTTTGTTGTGTGCTGTATTGAGAGGCTTTATTCATTTTGGCCCAGCATTTTAGTCAGTTTTTCTACAGCATTAGCTCAGTGAACACAAGGCAGAGCTAAAAAAAAAAAACACTATTTTCTACTTGGCCTGATGGTATTTATTCTATTATTAGCAGGGGCAGCAAAATGTAGCAGTTACTTTCAAAAAAAAAAAAACATTATGTTGAATACATTATTTAACACTGTCCCATTAAATGTATATAAATAGCATGTGGTGTGCATTGATTTTGGAAATATAACTAGTGAGTCACTCAATTTTGGTTTGAGGAGGAAAAGAAAATTGAAACTTGTCAATACTATCATATCACAATATTTGTCTAATCACAAATAAAGTGAAATGGAAACAATCAAATGTGACTTATTTTTTTTTACTTACTTTTCCCTTTTTTAAATATATCCTCAACTTTTAAATTGTATTTTTATGGCTGCATCTGTTAATGACTTATTAATCGATTAAACTATTTTGGTAAGCAATTAACCAGTTTGTTTTTCTGAAAAGTGAAACAAGCTCTTGATATTTTTCATTTTCTTTACTGTGAATATTTTCTGGATTCTTTGCTCCATATAACAAATAAATTATTAAATTTGAGGCATCTGAGAACATCATAATTTTGAGGTTTGGAAAACACATTTTTCAACATTTTGGACCAACACAAATAGTCAACAGATTAAACAATTATAAAAATAAGTTGCAGCCCTTTTTATTTTAGTATTAAACTTAATATTTGCCCTTAAAAATGTCACAATCTTCAGTTTACAAACACAAAAGTCTATCCTGCCTCCAGCTCTATGAAAGAGTTAGAAAAAAGGTGTGCAAACCATCACTCACAACACTCCACACTTAATAACATACCAGGATCAAAAATCACTTTTTTCAGAATCGAGGGGCAGAGAAGTGACAACATTTCAGATTAATTCTGTAAATGATTCTAGTAAAGAGATTCTCAGAGCAAGCAAATACCAGTTGTGTCCCTCTTCTCTTTCCATAGAAATCTAACAGCACACCACTGCCCTCAGGCCATACTCTGTCCTGACAGGAAATCTGACCGACTATCACAACAATAACCTCTACCGAGCTCACTCTAAAAACAAAAGACAGCCTTGGATTTCTTGTATTTACATTTAAAGGCACACATGTATAGGCAGTAATTTTAATGCTAAATCAGCATTTAGGCTCCATGGCTTTGGTTGTACATGGGAGGATAAAAAAACTGGTTGCAACAGAACTGTAAATGTTTAATACCAGATTAAAACCAGTAAAATGGACCTTGCACCAGTTAATGTACTTAGCATCTGTTTAATACACTATTCTTGTTTCTCTTCTTGCTGCTTCTGGTTGTAATGTCTTTTTTCACTACACTCAGTCAGCATTTTATTTGACATTTATTTTACTAGGCACTTAAATTGAGATTATAATCTCTATTACAAATGAGATCTATGCATGTTTTTTGGACGAATATAAGACCACATTTTTGTCATATAAATATAAAAATAAATCTTCTCCCTCATTCGATGAATCAACATCTTTCTCAAATACCATGCTGATCAAACAACGCAGGTGTGATGCAGACAAAAAAAGTGCAGAGTGTGAAGATGAATTTAGAAAATCATTTTTAAAAAGGTCACAAGTGTTGGAAATGATACAGAGAGGTTGACATGAATATTTATTCCAACTCCACACAATGTGACCCACATTTGAGTCCCTGCTGTGACATTTTTATATATTTAAAAAAAAATAACCCGTTGGTCTCACTCTACTCGTAACAGTTTTTCACATAAGAAATGGAAATCATGTTGCCCAAAACAGATGCTGCAGTTGGGAATGAGCCATTTTTTCTGCAACAACATTCAGTCATTTTGCATTAGTTGTACAGAATTTCTTATTAATGACTTTGAAATGACATTAGACAATGAATAAAATCACAACCAAAAATCATTACTGACTTTATCTACATAGCATTTGTCAATCTCAGATAGGGAAACACATGGGGAATAAATCCAGGCAACATTGTATTGCCAATCAACAAAATGGCAGCCCGTAGTAGCTTTGTTTTTAAAATACCTGGTTTGATAAATGGCATGGTGTGGCATGCTCACTGAACTCAGTGCTACCACAACAACCTGAGCAACCAAAGCTGTGTTTGAGTTGTACGATTATTATTGTTTAGCCTAATGCTGTATTTTGGTTTATAATAGGGCAACGCCCAACCCCACCAGTGGTCTGCCAAGCTGAGCCTCTGCCTCCAAACCAGTGTTCATATCACACACACGGTGTGTCTTTCCAAGACTCTGACAGTTCCTAATTTTAAGAGGTAATATGACTCACCAGGTAACACTTTACAGTTGTAAAGAATTACTTCCAGTATAACAGGAAACACTAAGTGATTACCAGCAGCAACAATAGCAACTTCATATTAAAAATGACTGCAACTGTGTAACAAGATTACAAATACTTTGGCTAAAACTTTCTAAATATCAATCCAAACACTCCCATACACAAATAATGGCTGATTTAGGTCACACACACAAGTGTGAAGGCCAGTGTCATGACACAGCATTATAAGTGTGTGTGTGTGTGTCACAGCACAGTTGACCAACCAAGCCAAGTGTCTTAAGTTCATGCAAACTAGTGGAGAAGTTGTTATGGAGACATAGATCCCATCAGGCTGTGCAGTCACTGGCAGACCTGTCTCCTGTGGCTGGCATCACCCCGGGCAACGGGCTGGCTTCGTCAACGAAACACCTCTACCTTTCTCCACCCCCTGGGGCTTGTGCTGTCTTTCCGTGCAAATGAATTACACTCTCAAATAATCCTAGTCAATGTGTTTCCATGATGTTAGGCAAAAAGTAAAAGGATTTACTTTGTCTGTCTAAAGACAGTCAGTCAATAGACATGTAAATGAGTTAGTCCTACTGGAACTATACTAAACTGAAAATCTCAAAGTCACACAAAAACACCCAGATAATGTGGTTGGGAGTTGAACAGTAACAGGCAAACAGGCTTAACTCAATAAAACCATCAGTGCTTGTGCTTGCATACTGGGATAAAAATGGTAGTTCAATTAAAAAATGGAGTTGAGTTACAACTGTTGCTACAACTGTGGCTTGTTTGACATTAAGTTGAGCTACACTCTTAGCAGCTGTTTGTATTTCTTACCTTTTAGGACCTTCAAGTCATAAACACTGACCTTGTCAGGATCAATAGTCCCAAACCAAACCCTGGTAAAGCCTCATTTATGAGAACTGTTTAGGTTTATGGCTTTGATTTAAATTGTGGTGGGGTAAGGTAAGAGTTACGGTTATGTTTAAGGTGAGGGATAATGCTTTCTTTAGGCTGGAATTCAATGCAATGTATCTGAAGAAGAAGAATAGCTGCACAAACATGTGTGTGTTTGTGAGAGGTGACACGTTGACCCCCAATCCTACAAAACAATCTACATGACCAAGACAACAGCATCCACACGTTCATAGATATTTAAATTAGAGCAGCAGTTTGACTCTTGACTACAAACTGCAGGGATTCACACATTTTCTGAGCCACCAAGCTGTAAAGGTGCATCAGGTTATATGGCTTGGCAATGATTCAGTTACAAAATATACTATTTCATTTTTACTAATATCAATTTAACAATGGTTTAGTATCTTAATACCATATCCACTGTGCAAACTATCTTAAAGACAGAAAAGATAGTTTCCATGGATGATTTGTCTTAAATTTATGAAATGTTTATCTGTTTTAAAGTGTTTGTCATAGTTTTCTGTTTACTTTGTCAACAACTTTCCCTCAGGACCAAAACTCAGACTAATCAACTGATTTGTTACACAAAAACAACAAACAACTTGATTTTGTTTAGGAGTCGATATAGGACATGAAATCACAAAGTTTTTCAAATATCCTCCAAACAAAGGCCTTTATAGCAGACATCCATAACCAAACTACTGAACTACAACAAAACCCGTCTGGCTTTTCCTGACATCACTTTATGAGCCACGGTTTTCTTTACTCATACTTTTTATTTCCAAAACTGATGCTTCTATTTTTTTAATTAAAAAAAAACATGTGAGCTCTGGACATAAACCCTGCAAGAGGCTCAGACCCCATTCAGGTCCCCCGGGTAACCATGGCAATGCAGACCAAGAAAGAACGCTTTCATGTTGGCGCCCTCAACCGGGATTTGGAGGGGGGGGGGGGGGAACTCCTCAACTTAACAAGTCTAAACACAGAATCACAGAATCCGGCGTGGAAAAAGTTATCCATGACAAGTTACGGAGAAACAACAACGTCCGGATCTTCAATTGACTCAACTCACCGTTTTTGAGTCCAGCTCGTGTCTGTTTTGTGCCAGAACCTTCTCCACACCGGCTTGTTCTGCGTATGTTACAAACCCAAAGCCCCTGCACAGAGATAAAACATAAAACACAGAGAAGTGAAGCCGTGGAATCAGGATGGAAGCTTCCACAGTCTCGAGAGGGAGCTAGGAAACAGGCTGTGGAAGAGCACGATGAAGCCAATGATAGGACGGCGGGACGCACACGCCTCTTTCTTCTTACCTCGACCGCTTGGTAACGGGATCTCGCATCACCATGCACTCCTTCACCTCGCCGAATTTACAGAAGTACTCCTTCAAGCCCTCTGCAAAGACAAGCAGAGGGTTACAGGGGGTTCAACAACACACGCAGACACGAGACGCATGTCCAACAGGCCCTGCATGGTGAGGTGATGGAGACGCAGAGAGACCAAAGCCACAATGGGGTCGAGGCAGCAGGACCACGTTGTGTTTGTGTCCATCCTGCACAACATGCACATGAAGGCCTTTGCGTGACGACAGCATGCTGCTGGGATTATACACTGTATCCACGCGTGGGGCCTCTGAATAAAACAGAATGGCTGCAGCGGAGTGTAGCAACAATGAGACAAACAAACAAGACAGTAGCGTGGAAGCACGAGCCCCTGCAACTTCTGTCGATATAATCGATCACTTCTATTATCGTTAACAACGAGTGTGTGTGCACGCATGTCCTGACTTATAATCTTAAATCCTACAAGATTCTTACAGTGGATAGAAAATGACTTTGACTTAATTACATTCACTTTAAGAAAAATGCAGCTATATTTTCATTTCAGTTACGCAGGAAACAGTAGTGTTTCATTGAGTAGTTGTTAAAGTAAAGTGTGGGACAAGCAGCTCACCTTGTGTTGTCTGCCAACTCAGACCGCCGATGAACATTTTGCTGAATGAATGAGAGAAACAGAAGCTGGTGAGGCAAACACGGAACCACATCACATTCAGAGGAGGACACACGGAGACACACACACACGGGGAGAGACGTGGGTGTTAATAACATAGCATCAATAAAGTAAAGAAAAAAGCATCGGCCATGTTGCGGAGTCACCAATCGGCCAGTTGGGCCGTTATAATAATCCCCAGAGGAGGGGAAAGAGAGAGAGGCAGAGAGAGAGAGGGTTTTCCAGAGGATGGAGGAGAAGTTACAATGTGGCCTTGTGGAGGAAAATAAAGAGTCGCAGAGAATAAGAGGGGAAACAGGCGGAAAGCAGCGGTGCGTCTCTGTCTCCTGCGCTCCGTGGATCCATCACACACACACACAGTCACACATACACACGCAACGTGCTTGTCTTTTGTCTCGGCGCGGCTCCGCTCCCCGCACTCAACTCAACTAAAGTCCAAGGTGAACTCAAACCGGGCCGAGCGACAAAAAGGAGGCGGGCGGGCGCGCGGCAGCTGTTTACCAGGGGTCGTGGGGGGAGTTGTCCGTGCCGGAGGACAGGCTGCTCTGGCTCCCTTCCGTGTCCATTCCGCTCACCGCTGTTGTATTCCCGCACTGTGAAGGCAGTGAAGCTCCACTGCTGCTGCTGCTGCTGCTGCTCCAGACTCAGGGGCGGGCAGCAGAGCAAGGGAGGGAGGGGGGGAGGGGGGCAGAGATGGGGGTGGGGTAGATTAAAGGAGGAGGGGTGAACACACACACACACAGACACAGGAGAGAGACTCCGCCTCTATTCCGCTTTCCCGTAGCCTACCCGAGCCTCGGACCTCCCTCTCTCCCCCGCTCTCTCCCTCCTGCACGTTGCCTGCCTTTATTCACTCTCTCTCTCTCTCTCTCTCTCTCTCTCTCTCTCTCTCCCTCTCTCTCTCTCTCTCTTTCTCTCCGTAGTGTTTCCTCGCCGCTCGTGTCATTGGTTGATCACAACAGCGTGGCCCTTTACAGCGTTTTGAATGGTTCGAGGCAGCGTTTGTTTAATTATCATTTCTGAACGCTGCACACGATAATGAGCCAGAAACAGACGCGGCAGCAAATGGACACACTTATTTACTTCAAATATTTAATACAATACCCAGAAATATGTTTATATAACTGTGTAATCGCTTTAAAATTCAAAGGTCGGTACACTGGATTGGAACCCGCGGAGCAGCAATTTTAATACCATATCAATAGTCAATCTCAGCGTATGGTGACTGTGATAGGTTAACTCTAATGTATGTATGTTCAATGTATGTTACTGCTACTGGATGCTTGAATTTCCTTTGGGATCAATGAAGTATCTATCTATCTATCTATCTATCTATCTATCTATCTATCTATCTATCTGAGATTTTGCTTACATTACAACTTTATTCTCCTAATATTACAACTTTTTTCTCCTAATATTATAACTTTATTCTCCTAATAAACCATTTTTTCTTGTAACAACATTACAACATTCTTGAAAAGCATTGTTTTTTTTCTTCAGTATGGCCCCAGTAGTGCGTTGTAAATAACACATTCATCAAACAAATCTCGTAAAAATGTTTCCAATAATGTTCGGTGTTAAAGAAATGGCAGGGCCTTGCTTTCCAAAGGCTGTCATCTTGCAGTGCCATGTTTCTACAGTCAAAATGGACATACATTTTCACATTTTGAAGTGTATCCTTTCTGGTATGCAAACGGTGTGTTCCATTTGTAGTTCGAACTTGGATATCCAAGTCAGAGCAACTTCACCAACCCTAACATAGAATCTAAGATGGCTGCCACCATACCAATACTGTTACTTTTACCATTACCCAGCACTTCTATCACGATTATTAAATAATCGCTTAACTAGGGAAAAAGGACCGGAAATGGAGACTGAATAAAAGGGGAAATAAACAGAGTTTATAGAACTATAACAAAAGTAGAACCAGTCCAAGAATAACAAAAAGCGCTGAGTCTGAGTCTAGACATGTTGCTAGCCTGTTGCATGTTGCTACCATGGGGACTGTTGGTATCAAAAGGTATTGTTAACAGAGGCTAGCCCAAGATATGTTTTCTTTTCTGACTTCTCAACTGGAATACGGTTAACTTAACATCTGTTCTGACTTTGGAGTTGTGATATAGATGGAACTCAGCAAAAGGCTGCCGTAGTTCCCTGAAGCACATTGGAAAGGAGGGTTGAGCGTAGGAGTTCTTTGTTTGTTGCACTCTGCAGTCTCACCATTAGTTGTCACTAATTTTTACACACTGGACCTTTAAGAGCATTTTTAATGATTCAGTTTAGCATTTTTTTCCTATATACAATGTAATAATAACAGGATAACAAAGGGGAAAAAAAGGCCAAGACACAGAAGCAAAGGGCTCAATTTAAAGGTTCAGTGTGTTACATTTATTATTTAAAAATAAAAATGTACTGGTTTTTGTAGCAGTAGAATAAGCCTTGGCACTTGTAACTATTGTATCAAGTAGGGCTGCAACATTGAGTCAATAGGCCCTTTTTCACAGCAGCTATTTTGACATGTCACAGTTGGAAAATCACAAGTGTAAATTATCAGATCAGAAATTATGGCTGAGCTCCATTGTGCTTCCTCAGTTTCAGGGTGAATGCTGGTTCACTGTCACGCTGTCCTGACTAACAGTAGTTAAACTGAGCTGTCATTAAGGGATGATGAGTAACACCTCTCCTTTTCCCAATAAAACATGTCTGCTACGCAAACAGTCCATTTGTAATTGATTATTTAATTAATTGGCAACTATTTTAAAAATGGAGTAATTAAATCAAGTCAGTTTTATAATACGATTAAAACAAGCTTTGAGATTTCAGATTTTTAAAGGTCGTGTGTGGCAATTGCATACAAGTTGAGAAAGCAAACTACAGACATGCAGTAGGTGATATGATCTGGAATGATATTATCAGCTACTGTATCATGTAAGTTTATCAAAGATTTAATCTGCAATTTGTTTTCATATGTTATACCGTGATGTGACCTTATTTAATGTAATGTGGTGTGATGATGAAAGATGTAGTTGTGAATCAGTTATGTAAATATCTGCATAGTAACAGGCTGTTTGAAGATTTCCAGTCAGGATTTAGATTACACCATAGCACAGAAACAGCCCTAGTTAAAGTTACCAACGACCTCCTCTTGGGCTCAGATAATGGTCTGGTCTCTGTACTTGTTAGATCTTAGTGCTGCATTTGACACATTGATCATAAAATTCTACTGCAGAGACTGGAGCAGACTTTGGGGATCTCAGGTACTGCCCTCTGCTGGTTTCAGTCATACCTATCTGATAGATTCCAGTTTGTACATGTTAATGACAATGACTCATTGCAGACAAAAGTTAATTATGACGTTCCACAGGGCTCAGTTCTTGGGCCTATACTTTTTACCTTATATATATTTCCTTTAGGAAACATTATTAGAAAGCACAACCTACACATTCATTGTTATGCAGATGATACACAACTTTATTTATCAAAGAGGCCGGAAGAAATAAATCAGGTTGTTCAACTCCAGGAATGTCTCAAAGACATTAAGTCCTGGATGACCTGTAACTTCCCACTTCTAAACTCAGACAAAACTGAGGTTATCATACTCGGCCCT